>CM067336.1:15942500-16275000 GCA_034376525.1 Nicotiana benthamiana
AAGCCGTTTTCCTTCGCGAACGCGAGGCCCCTTCTGTGTTTGCATTGAAGGAGTCAACTGGGCAGTGAGTTTTAAATACT
Source organism: Nicotiana benthamiana (assembly GCA_034376525.1). Taxonomy (NCBI): domain Eukaryota; kingdom Viridiplantae; phylum Streptophyta; class Magnoliopsida; order Solanales; family Solanaceae; genus Nicotiana; species Nicotiana benthamiana. Next base: position 15,942,581 of record CM067336.1, read on the forward strand.
CTGGCTTATTTGAGATCCGTTGCAAGAAATCTTTTACATTTCCATCTCAAGCCAACAAGTGCACTCCTTCAACTTCGTCTTTTCCTCTATTTCTCCTCCATTTTTAAAGAAATGGCAAAGACATGAAATACCATTTCCCAAAAAGAAACACCTTCTATTTCGCAACCGGCTAATGCGGCTGAAGAAATTATTTCACACACTGCCGTTGATGAACCAGTACGGGAACACCCTTTGAAAATATTCATTCCCGGAGAATGCTCGATAAATAAAGATTTTAAGGTTGAAAACCCCTCTTCCGTACCTGGACGGTGCAAAGAATTCTCCAGATACATCTATTCGATTGCCGAAGAGATCCTCCCTATGTTCAGATAGATTACAACTAGGCAAATACAACCATAGTGGTCCTTAACCCCGAGGAGGCCATTACCACTCATGTCGAAGGATACCTAAGTGTTTACACGTATCCCTTCACATTGGGACCAGTGGAGTCGATCATCATAGACTTCTACAAGAGGTATGAGGTGTGCCTTGGTCAGATCCATCCCACGATCCTCCAGAAAGCTAGTGTGTCGGGACAACAAAGCCCCGTTCTCTAGTATCGATGAGGATCGAGATCAAGCCTAGCAACTGGTTCCTTGCCCCGAGTGCCGATCCCGATCGGAAGCGGTCGATTATTATCTCCGTTTCGGAGGACGCCCGGGTCCTTTCTGCACCCGTTGGGGTAGCTACTTAGCTTCGGTGCCTGGTGACTAAAGAGGACCAGTCAAAGATGAACAATGTGAATTCCCCATGCTTGTTCGACGAAGCACAACAGGAGCTGAATCGGGTGAAGTGTTATAAACCTTTTCATTTTCCAGCTTTGGTTACTTAGTGATCTTTAATATTTCTCCTTATATTTGCAAGCCTCGGTGCTTCATCACGAGACCTTCCTCCGATACTGAGAAGAGATGAGCCTCAACGAGGCCGAAGCCAAATAGCTTATTAAGAAGAGAGACATGTACAAACTTCTCAGTGAGCAACGCGAGGAAGAGGCTAAGAGTCTTCGGGCTGAGTTGGATGCGGCTTAGAAAGAACATACCGACCTGGTGGAACAGGTAAAAGTCTTTGAGGTCAGTGATGATTAGCTAGACTTGGTGACTAACAGTCATAACCTGCAGGTCCAACAAGTGATCGATCGGATCGACCAACTTCAGGTCGAGATGGAAGTTATCAAGGTCGAGGCCGAGGAGTGAAAAGTCAAAATGGACTGTATGGCCTTGGAAAAGGAAACCGCCCGGGCGCAATTGCCCTCTACGGAGGCTCAACATCGAATGAAGAGGGAGAAGTCTTAGGCACAGTCCCGGAAAGCCGAGGAATTCCAATCTCAACTGGGCTCGGCTGTTGCACCAAGGAGCTTAAAGCGGCCAAGTCGGTGGCTGAAATAACAAAGGCCCTTTCGATTCGGAGTTTGAATTTATATATAAAATAAACCTACTAAAGTTTCAATAAATTTGAACCCATAATTTTAAATAAAAGCATGAGTCCAAAGCTAAAGTCGTAAAAACTGAACTCTATAAATTTAAATTTTGGAGCCACTCTGCCTATGGCGTGGACCCATATATAGATGTGTGAGTTTTGAAATGTATATTTAACTCTAATTATACTTGCTTTTTTGCATCCCCTTTGACCTGATAACACTAAGTTAATAATGTTTTGAGTCTTTGGTTCCTAGGTTGCAAAAATACAAGATTACATAAGTTTTTCAACAGAGTAAATTATGTAATACTCCTCCAGGGAAGTCACTATTTCATTATTGTCAACCTTATTGACTATTGAATTAAGATTCTTTACCTGGAATTTTGCAGGAGCTATTTAGAAATGGAAAAACATTTCAAGATTTATGTATACGAGGAAGGTGAACCCCTGTTTTTCATTATAGTTCAAGTGAAGGTATCCTTGGAATAGAAGGAATAATGATTCATCAGATTGAGACAAGCAAATTTTGGACGAATGATCCTGAGAAAGCTGATGTTTACTTCCTTTCATTCAGTGTGTTTTCCATAGTAAGCTATGTTTATGTTGTTGATTCTCACCAATGGGGTCCTATGAAGAAAACAGCTGCTGATTATATTGATGGTATCTCCACAAAATACCCTTATTGGGATAGAAGCCTTGGATCTGATCATTTCATGCTTGCTTGCCATGATTGGGTAAGGAATCGCCCCCTTTTTCTGAAGGGAAAATGTTCAAATTTACCCCTATACTATACGAAATATTTTAGTTTTAGCCGTTATACTTTAGGGTCATTCATACATGTCGTTAGCAAATCATCTTGTATTTTCTCTTGACTTTAACAGAGCTCCAACCTGAAACATAGTAAAATATTAGATGAATAAATTTGGATATTTTTCTTGAAATATTTTTGGGAGGTAGAATCCAGCCGGTCCATACTGAAGTTAAAGTCAAGAGCAAATACGAGACGATTAGCTAACGACTACCTTTTCCCTTTTCTATTAAACTACTCTAGTAATGAAAGCTGAAGAAAAGCATCAACACACAAAAGAAAAACATTCCTAATTCAAAGACTTGATGATTAACCAAAGGCCTAAGCATCACAGTTCATTAAGCCCTTTGTGGACAGCATTTCCTTGGTAAATGGAAGGTCTCGAGATCATTTTGATATTTTCTTGAAATGTATGAGTTGTGTATATTACATCTCAAGTTGTTTTTCTGAGTGATAGATATATTGCAGGCTCCTGAAATTTCCATAGCAGTTCCATACTTGTACAAGAACTCGATTAGAGTACTATGCAACGCGAACACTTCTGAAAGATTCAATCCTTCAAAGGATGTAACTTTGCCAGAAATCTATCTCCCTCAAGGTACAATGAAAGGCTTAATTGGAGGGCCATCTCCGTCCCAACGTTCTGTTTTAGTGTTTTAAGCGGGAGGTATGCATGGCTACATAAGGCAAGTGTTAATGGAACAATGGGGGGGAAATGATGATCAAGAAGTGCAAATTCATGAGTATCTTCCTAAGAATGCTTCATATTATGGTATGATTAGAAAGAGTAAGTTTTGTATTTGTCCTAGTGGATGGGAAGTGGCTAGTCCAAGAATGGTTGAAGCACTTTTACATGGGATGTGTTCCTGTACTATTGAAAGATCATTATCTTGCACCTTTTAGTGATGTTTTGAATTGAAAAAGTTTTGCTGTTGAAATGACTTCAAATGATATACCTAATTTGAAGAAGATTTTGATGGCAATATCTCAAAACCAGTACATTAAAATGCAGAAGAGAGGACTTCAAGTAAGGAGGCATTTTGAGGTCAATTTCCCTCCTAAAAAGGTATAATGTTTTTCATATCATTCTTCATTCTATTTGCCTTAGAAGGCTCAACATTCAAGTCCGCGATACGTGAACGATTATCTCTATTTCGGGGAAAGAATCACTGCAATTTTGCGATGATGAAGAAACTTGGACATTTCGGATTCAACCCATTATTATGGGTAGAATTCTTTATTGTTTATTTCAAATTTTATTTCAATGTAACAAAGTAATAAAGATGCACTTATTTGGCGAAAACGTCAAAGATCTCTCAAATATCGACTCTAGAAGCAACTGTTGAAACTACTGTAAAGCGTTATCAATCACCATACGAAGCAACAGCTAGCACGCTAAGCTAAGATCAACAAATACTCGAATGTGAAGCTTTTCTTTCTCATATTGATTGACTTTTGATTGATGTAGTTATTCTCTGCTGCATTGATCTTTTCACTCTCCATCCCTTAAATAATATTGATTAATAACAAGATTACCCATATGAGGAGGAATATTAACACTTAATTGATTTAAAATGATATTGTGCTCCGGAAACTGTTAGGACCGAAAAAGTCGTGTTATGTGGAAGCTAGTAAAGCTAACACTTCAACGACGATAAATCAGATAACAAAAGAGATATATATCAAACGAGATACAAACATATAATGTGGTTCGGTCAACTGACCTATATCCACGGCGGAGACGAGCAATCCACTATATAAAAGAGAGTATAAAAATATTGAAAGAACAACTTCACGAAGAGGCAAACATAGGTGACACACTTACACTTATACCATAAAGTTCTCCATCTAAACACGACTCTCAAGCCTCATATGGCTTCATTGTGAATGCTACTGAATTAGAAGGAAGGATCCTGAATTTATAGAAGTCCAAATCTTATTCAAAATTCAGGATCCTTCATTCTTATTCAGTAGCATTCACAATGTAGCCATAGAAGGCTTGAGAGTCGTGTTTAGGGGGGAGCTTTATGGGATAAATGTTAGTGTGTCACTAGTATTTGCCTCTTCGTGAGGTTGTTGTTCTCTCAATATTTTGTACTCTCATTTATATAGTGGATTGCTCATCTCCGCCGTAGACGTAGGTCGATTTACCGAATCACGTTAAATATTTGTGTGTTTTTTGATAGATTTCTCTTTTGTTATGTGATTTATCGTCACTCAAAATTTTCTTTACTAGCTTTCGCATGAAACCTATCTTTTTTCGATCCTAACGGAAATAAATATCGTTTACGTCTTTTCATTAATTCATTTTGTATTATAGTATTAATGTTTTTAAGTTTATTTCTCAAGCTTTAGAATAAGTAAAGAACTAGCAAGAGGATCCAACATCACCTTCAACGCCACAGACAACAACAACAACAACTCAGTATAATCTTATTTAGTAGGGTCTGGAAAGGATAGTATGTACGCAGACCTTATCCCTACCTTTGGGTGGAGAGGCTGTTTCCAAATAGACCCCCGGCATCCTTCCCTCCAAGAACTTCCCACCTTGTTCTTGGGGAGACTCGAACTCACCAACTCTCGGTTGGAAGTGAGGGTTGCTTATCATCAGAGCAACCCCTCTTGTCACGGACATTCGCCAATTATTATGCAGAAACCCAATTTCCAAATGTGATATATAAACTATTCTCCGTTCGTTGACCCACGAACTCGTTATGTAAAGGTCATTAAGAAAAGTTGGGAATTTGGATTGAATGAACCATTCTGCTTTTTATTTTTTAAGGCTGCTTATATCTTTAAGACAAACTCGCATTGCTTTGAAATTGGGATGGACACGAGTTTCAATTAGTCTTCCTTTACATATAAACTTATATATTAATGATATGTTTAAACTAAACTAAGACCTTATTCATCAACAGCGTAACGCCGAGGAGAACGAGAAGTAAGAGAAAGTGAGAGAAAAGATCTCCAACACAAGCTCAATCACATGCAGTAGCATATAACAAATGGGTTAGAAATGAACAGAGTGTGTTGGACACGAAAGAAATATTAAATTCTGAATCCATAAATTTTAAAAGAGTAATAGGTTCAGCAATAAAAACCTAAATGTTAAAATTTATCAAATTTAAATTTTAAATCCTATCTTTGGCTATAATATGGTAAAGGCATTGGAACCTAGATTACCATGTTGCACACACCCACACAGGTCAAGATTTTTGTTTTAAGGTGTGTGTGAGCTGAACTAGGTGTGCAGTTTTCAAGATTCTCACTCTAAGTCTGCCAAAGGAAGGAAGTAAGCCTGCCTAACTAATTAGCCCACAAGAACATCCAAATGGGTAGTCTAGTTAAAGTTAATGAAGTATAAAGATTATGATAAATCAGGAAACAAATTTTAGTAAAGCCAAAAAAACGTTAAACGATTTACCCCATAGGACTTGGTGAATAGAATTATCCCCTATCGGAATTCGGAAAGCAAAGTTATTCAACAAAGACAAGACATGAGTATACGGTCGAAATCGAGCTCCTTACGACATGGTAGTCAGGCTCGAAACATGGCAATAAAGGACAGAAGGTCGACTCCAAGTCCCACCGGGTTGGAACCCGAGGTTAGAACACCTGCCTTCGAGAACATTGAGCCTGTGATTCCGGAATCGACAAGCTCGAAGAAACATTGTTAGTATAACCAACAGAAGATCGAAATATCTATGACTGATTCGATATTCAGCGGGAATCTCGGCACGTATCAATAAGGAAACGGCAATCAGCAAATCAAGAGATTTTTTTACCTTGTATGAAAATTGTACCTAAAGTAGGACTCTTCTACTATATAAAGGGGGTCTGATAATTCATTGAACACATTGTAACACGCATTCCAAAGCAATACATTATTATTTCTCTCTTTATGCTCTTATTCTTTGATATCTTGATACCTATCGAAGTTCATCCAGTTCGAGTGTGACTGACCTTCCAAGATTGTAACGTTCAATTCGTGTGTTTTGCATTTACTTTATTATTTTTTATTTCAATTGAAACTTAATTTATCGCGTTGTGTCAAGATAATCATGTATCCTTAAAACCACTTACAAATTAAATTGTTATCCGATTTTGAAGGTAATTAAATAGTTTAGCGCTAACCATGGGGCTAAGGGTAATAGTGTTTATTTGATACAACTTTTTGTAGCACACTATTTTACACTTGCTCTTTGAAAGGCCTGTAATCTCAGGTATTATCTCAAAATGTCAAACTCAGAATCAACACCCTGCATGTTGAAAATGAGTCCGTCCACCACGAAGAAAATAACAACATAGTGCCCGGTGATAGGGTACCGCTGGTCACTCCTATCAGAATTCTGGCCGCGGACCCAATTAACGCTAACTCGTATGTGGCTATCGACACTTATCATCCTATTTGTTGGAAACACGTTCTCAAGGCATTATACTAAAACGTGTGTTCATATGTGTAGGTTTTGATGAATGACAAGCAAGCACAAATTGACATATGACGAAGTTCAAGTACAAGCGCACAATTGATATATAACGAGATTCAAGCACAAGACCAAGTTTCATAGTTTTACATGAGTCGTTCTTAACTGTGATCTTGATCCGACAACTTGACTCATGACATGGCTTCTCTCGTAAAATTATTTTTACAAAATCATGCATATTTAATTTAATGCTAAATGATTTTAAATAATACATATTTACTTTAGTCAAAATAATTTTTAAACATGCCTCTAAAATCTGGACTAAGATAATCGATTATGTACTTATGATAATCGATTATGTTAAGCCAAGACTGCATGACAATCGATTGTGAACTAATGACAATCGATTGTGTTAAGGCAGTGAGCATCAGATTTTTCAAATCTGCATGATAATCGATTGTGAACCTTATGACAATCGATTGTGATGAGGCAGTGTCCATCAAAGTTTTTCAACGCTCAAAATAATCGATTGTGAAGTTAATGACAATCGATTATGAAGAGACAGTGTCCATCAGATTTTTCAAAGTCACAAAATAATCGATTGTGAACATATGACAATCGATTGTGTTGAGGCAGTGTCTTCCAGACTTTTTCAAAGTTATTAAATAATCGATTGTGAGTATATAACAATCGATTGTCACGAGGCAGTGTCTAAATTGATTTTTCAAGACTGATAAATAATCGATTGTTAACATTGCACAATCGATTGTGAAGCTGACCGTTGTCGTAAAGTTTTCATATACCGTCAGGTAATCGATTATTGATTTTGTATTATCGATTGTTGAAATTAAAATCTGGAAAGGATTTTTTGAACGTTGCTGAATAATCGATTATTGATTTTGTATAATCGATTGTTGAAATTAAAATCTGGAAAGGATTTTTTGAACGTTGCTGAATAATCGATTATTGATTTTGTATAATCGATTGTTTTACGTAAAATCTGGAAATGATTTTTTGAACGTTGCCAATAATCGATTGTTGATCTTGGATAATCGATTGTTAAGCGTAAAATCTGGGATTGATTTTTGGAACGATTGGCAAACAATCGATTGTGGCTTCTTGACAATCGATTGTCACACAGTAAAATCAGCAACTCTTAATTGGCAATTAGGCAACGGTAATGCCAAGTTTTTCAACTATAAATACAGCTTCATTTCAATGTTTTGAATACAACAACACACAACAACTGATCATATAATTGCTATAAGCTTGCATACTCTATTGCTTATCATTTTATATTCATTACATAAGTTTTTGAGAGCCAAACTCTTGTCGAAAGTTGTTGCGATCTTGAGCGTATTCTTTTACTCATATCTACTCATTAAGGAGTGTCTTGTTTGAGTGCTTAGTGTTTTGTACACTTGAAGAGAATTGTTATTCTCTTGTTGTAAGAAGGAACTTGTGTTTCCTTGGTTGAAGTCTTGGAGTGTTGTATCTCCGAGCAAAGGCAGTTGAGGCTTGTGTCCTCAAGTTGTGAAGGAACTTGTGTTTCCTTTGGTTGAAGTCTTGGAGTGTTGTATCTCCGAGCAAAGGTGTTGAGGCTTGTGTCCTCAAGTTGTAAAGGTTTGTTAAGCACCCGGAAGCTTGACAAGTTAGTGGAAATCTCGAGAGAGTCTCTCGGGGACTGGACTAGCCACGGGTTGTGGTGAACCAGAATACTTCGGTGTGTTCTTTCTTATTTATCGCACTTATTTATTTCCTGCAAATTTTAAATTCCGCAAGTTTACTCTAATTTTTATTATAACGCTATTCACCCCCCCTCTAGCGTTAAGCGTATTATCTAACAATTGGTATCAGAGCCCAACTCTCTGAAGACTTAACAGTTTGAGAGAAACTTCCATGGCTTCTACTCGTGACTCTTTTGCAGGAATAGGTGAAGGTCACTTTAACTTATTGCCGCCAATATTTGATGGAAGCAATTACACATATTGGAAAGATCGGATGAAAATTTTCATCACAGCCAACAACTTTTATCTATGGCAAATCATCAAGCATGGTGAACAGATGACGACAAAAGTTGGGAAAGCCAAGGTAAGTGAATACAACACTAAGGCAATAAATATGTTGTATATCGCCTTGAATCAGGAAGATTATCAGAAAATTTCCCACTACAAATCTGCCAAAGAAATGTGGGATAAGCTTGAGGAAATGTATGAAAGCACACCTCAAAAAGCGGACAGCTTATGTGGTGAATCGACTGGCCGATGTCTCATGGCAAACGAAGAAGAAGAGGTAAGTACGTCTAACTCTCACTCACTTGAAGAAATGCAAAATGCTTATAATAAATTATATAGTGAGTTTGTTAATGCTTCCAAGACCATTAAAGATTTGCAGAAAACTCCTTCATTGCAAGAAACAGATTTTCAAAAACAACTCTTATTGAAAGAAAAGGATTTGGAAAAACTGATTTTAGAGAATGAGAAGTTGAAAGAGGAAAAAAAAAATTTCGGAAAGAGAAGCGCCGACAAGCCCGAAAGTTCTATTAAAAATTGTACTTCTTGCATGCATCTCAAAAATGAGGTAGATAGACTTAAGGGCACCTTAGATAAGTTTAATTCTTCTCACAAAAATTTGAATGAGGTTCTTGTTAATTTGAAGTCAACCAAGCATGGCATAGGCTTTAAGAATGAGCCTAAAGAAAAGGTTGAAGCCAAACCACAACCACCTAAGGCTCAACCTAGGATTAATAAAACAAATGCTCATCCTAGAAATAGCAATCCTAGAACCAATATGCATGCTAGACCAAATACTAGAAGGAATATTGAACATTTTAGGAGACCTAGAAATGACCTTCCACCTAGAAATAACTACCCTAAAAATGATGCATATTCTAAGCCACACACTAGAAGGAAGTCTGAACATTTTAGAACACCTAGAAATGTCCCTCAACCTAGAAACAATTATTCTAGAAATGCTGCTCATAATAGTAGGAGAAATGACTTTCATGAAATGCGCAATAGCCATAGTGTCGAAAATAGAGTGAACAATTTTCGTCCGTCTAATTACTATGAACCTAGAAGGATGCATAATCCCAACGTGACTTGTCATTATTGTCGACGTATTGGTCATATTGCTCCTGCTTGTTTTACACGACATAGACATATCACTCAATTGCATCACTATGATATGCCTAACCCCCAAGGACCCAAAATGGCATGGGTACCAAAAGATCATTAATCTCTTTTGCAGGTGTGCTTGAAGGCTACAATATTGTAGTAGATGCACCAAGCATAATACCTTATCGCATCAAGGGGGAATTTCGGTTAGTTATCCTTTTTGACAAAAACCAAATTGATAATATATGCAAGCAACCGATATTACATATGTGTTGTTAATTTGGCCTTATATTGTTAAGAATTTTGATGTGCTTAATCATAATAGTTGATATGTGTTGAGATATCCTTGTTAATAATTAATATCAATTATCCTTGATGCATATGTTGAAAATTCGTTGTTAAACAACAATTGGTATATTAGCTTGCTTCTAATAAAAACATTTCATTTATGATTTGATAACTGTTATTTGTGGTTTAAATAAATGTTAGTATATATCAGAAAAATAAATTATTTCCTCTGGTGTGTATTAACTGTTAGCATATTTTTTGGCAAAAACTTTTTACTCATGCTTTTGATAAATGCTATTTTTGGTTTGAAAAATAATTGATATATTCCTGAAATAAATGATTCATAAAAGTATTTCTGTTAAAAATCGACTCTTGATGAATGTATCTTTTGGCCTGAATAATGGTCCGTATATTCGACTTTTGGTTGACTTGTTATATATTAATGTTTGATATTTTTTAATATGTTTTCTAAAATTAACATTTAGTATCACTATTAATAAAATAACATTTGATACATTTGTTATGTTTGCCAACAAATGATTTTATCACTATTTTATAACAATTGGTATATCTACGGTTTGTTGGTATGTTTTGATAAACTTCCCATTAAGGAGGAATAGATTGCATGAATTTTATCTTGATGACATTATTGTTGTATTTCAAAACAACTTTCCATATTGGTAATATCATTCTTCAAAATTATGTTGATAACTTTTATGCTATTTATATTTTGCATTCCAAAACATGTTGAAAATGATATTGTATTGTTTTTTTTTGCAACTAATGAGTTTTATGCAAGGAGTCTCTAAAATTGCATTTGAGATGTCCATGATGGACAAGCAAAATCTCCTCTCGGAGCTGCAAGTTAAGCAAATGAAAGTGAGAACTTTCACTTGTCAAACTAACTATTGCAAGAAATTGCTGAATCAATATTGAAAAGAGCAACACCAAAGCAATGGTCACTTCAATGAATTTATAAGACCATCGTGACAGAAAAGTGAAAGGTAAGAAGAGCAATACCAAGAACTACAGAGGTATGATCGTTCCTTACTTCACCTTACTGCCAGTAGACTCGATATAATATTTAGCGTTTATTGATGCGCTAAATATAAATCATGTCCAAATGAAGTGTCTAAGACGGGTATCTCCCTAAAAGCAGGGAGAATTATAAAGAAATGGCATAGAACAATCGATTGTTACAGCAAATAATCGATTATTTTACTGTGCAGAAAATCGATTAGCAAGTATCAGTAATCGATTATTTATGGTTCATGCTTATTATGCAGTTTTGTTTAACAATCGAGTTTTTAATTGTTTAATTGATTACCGTCTCAGCCATTCAGTACTTCTTTTCTAAGACAATCGATTGTTTCATATATATAATCGATTATTTTCCGAGTCAGAAAATCACCGTGCACACTATGTCACAACAATCGATTACCATAATTTGACAATCGATTATTTCATGTCAGTAATTCAAAAATTTGTTACCGTTTGGTCCTGAAATCGATTTGTGTCAGTTCCGAGATTCAGTCAAATCTTCATAACAATCGATTATTTCATTCCAATAATCGATTGTCTAACGGTCAGTGCAATTTATTTTCACCGTTTCTGACCGTTTTGGCTTTCAATTTTCTACAGATTTTCACCATCAATGAAAAGCCATTCTTCCCATTATAAATAGGCATCATATGTCTTCATTTTTATTCACTCAAGCATCAATTCTAGCTCTCAAACTATCAAAACTCTTTTAAGTTTTCTTGCAAAGCTCATTACCTCCTATTAAAAATGTCGGGCCGTCACTCTAAACGTTCCCGTTCAGCTAGGCATGGTGCATCCTCCTCTGCTGCCCCACCTCCTCCAAATTACCCTTATCAAGATGGGTCCATTTTACAATTTAATTCTGACACCGAGCTTACTCGGTTTTTGACAAAATTTTAAAAGCGCGACATTCTTCCTCCCCGCTTTTCAACAAGCAAGTATCTTGAATCATACGCCCCTGCTGCCAACATGCTTAAAGAATGTCAACTTCTTGACTTTTTATATCTTACCTACCCTTATATTAATCCTCCATTGATTCAAGCGTTTTATTCAAACCTTCATGAGGATGATGATGGTGAGCTTGTGACAAACGTTAATGGTGTTCAAATTCTTTTATCCGATGAAAACCTTCATTCCATTGCCCGTCTTCCTCGAAGTGGCGAAAACATTACTCGCTACATTAGAGAGGCCGGCGCCTTATTTGATGAGAAAGCTCTCCTAAACCAAATAGGTATTACATCTTATGATCCTAATCTATCCACTCGGTGTCCTACTATCACGGGAATGCTCCCCGAGTATCGTTTGATTTTCTATTTCATCAACCGAGTCCTCAAACCTCGAAAGCATAATCACACCAGTCTTTCCCAAGAAGACTCTAAGCTCATGCATGCAATTATAACCGGAGCTCACATCAATTGGTGTAAGTTCGTCAAGATTCACATGCGTGACGCCATCGGAGATGATAGACCTCTTCCCTATGCCCTCCTTATTATGAATTTTCTTGAAGCTTTCGGATTCAACATTTCCATCGGTCCTCTCAAAAAGAGCACCAAGAAGTGGGAAATTTCAGAATCCTCCTTTCCCCATGACGGCGATCATGTAGCTCCTGCTCCTCTTCCAACTCGTCGGTCGCGTCAGCCTCAAGAACCTTCTCTTCAATCCATTTCCGACCAAATTGCTTCATTGACCACCTCTGTCGGTCAATTGACACGTGAGATCCATGGATATTTTGACCATGTTCATTAACCATATGCCGGTCTTGTTCCCTATGAAGCAGTGCCGGATGATGAGGCGGGAAATGATGATGAATAATTTCTTTATTTGTTTTTCTATTTTATTGTTCTATGTTTTATTGTTCCCGTTATGTAACCGTTTTTTTAATAAATAAACAAGTTTTTTTATTAATCTATATTTTTTTTGCTAATGGCAAAAGGGGGAAGATAATGCACTCTCAATATTTATTAGCTTAAATTGAGGGGGAACAAATTGCATATCCATACACTTGTTGCATATCTTTTCTTGTCTTGAATCGTCATTATGAATTGCTTAATATGCATATTCCGCTTAAAGTTTGCCATTATCAAAAAGGGGAAAATTGTTGGAAACACGTTCTCAAGGCATTATAGTAAAACGTGTGTTCATATGTGTAGGTTTTGATGAATGACAAACAAGCACAAATTGACATATGACGAAGTTCAAGTACAAGCGCACAATTGATATATAACGAGATTCAAGCACAAGACCAAGTTTCATAGTTTTACATGAGTCGTTCTTAACTGTGATCTTGATCCGACAACTTGACTCATGACATGGCTTCTCTCGTAAAATTATTTTTACAAAATCATGCATATTTAATTTAATGCTAAATGGTTTTAAATCATGCATATTTACTTTAGTCAAAATAATTTTTAAACATGCCTCTAAAATCTGGACTAAGATAATCGATTATGTACTTATGATAATCTATTATGTTAAGCCAAGACTGCATGACAATCGATTGTGAACTAATGACAATTGATTGTGTTAAGGCAGTGAGCATCAGATTTTTCAAATCTGCATGACAATCGATTATGAACCTTATGACAATCGATTGTGATGAGGCAGTGTCCATCAAAGTTTTTCAACGCTCAAAATAATCGATTGTGAAGTTAATGACAATCGATTATGAAGAGACAGTGTCCATCAGATTTTTCAAAGTCACAAAATAATCAATTGTGAACATATGACAATCGATTGTGTTGAGGCAGTGTCTTCCAGACTTTTTCAAAGTTATTAAATAATCGATTGTGAGTATATAACAATCGATTGTCACGAGACAGTGTCTAAATTGATTTTTCAAGACTGATAAATAATCGATTGTTAACATTGCACAATCGATTGTGAAGCTGACCGTTGTCGTAAAGTTTTCAAATACCGTCAGGTAATCGATTATTGATTTTGTATAATCGATTGTTGAAATTAAAATCTAGAAAGGATTTTTTGAACGTTGCTGAGTAATCGATTATTGATTTTGTATAATCGATTGTTGTAATTAAAATCTGGGAAGGATTTTTTGAACGTTGCTGAATAATCGATTATTGATTTTGTATAATCGATTGTTTTACGTAAAATCTGGAAATGATTTTTTGAACGTTGCCAATAATCGATTGTTGATCTTGGATAATCGATTGTTAAGCGTAAAATCTGGGATTGATTTTTGGAACGATTGGCAAACAATCGATTGTGGCTTCTTGACAATCGATTGTCACACAGTAAAATCAGCAACTCTTAATTGGCAATTAGGCAACGGTAATGCCAAGTTTTTCAACTATAAATACAGCTTCATTTCAGTGTTTTGAACACAACAACAAACAACAACTGATCATATAATTGCTATAAGCTTGCATACTCTATTGCTTATCATTTTATATTCATTACATAAGTTTTTGAGAGCCAAACTCTTGTCGAAAGTTGTTGCGATCTTGAGCGTATTCTTTTACTCATATCTACTCATTAAGGAGTGTCTTGTTTGAGTGCTTAGTGTTTTGTACACTTGAAGAGAATTGTTATTCTCTTGTTGTAAGAAGGAACTTGTGTTTCCTTGGTTGAAGTCTTGGAGTGTTGTATCTCCGAGCAAAGGTAGTTGAGGCTTGTGTTCTCAAGTTATGAAGGAACTTGTGTTTCCTTTGGTTGAAGTCTTGGAGTGTTGTATCTCCGAGCAAAGGTGTTGAGGCTTGTGTCCTCAAGTTGTAAAGGTTTGTTAAGCACCCGGAAGCTTGACAAGTTAGTGGAAATCTCGAGAGAGCCTCTCGGGGACTGGACAAGCCACGGGTTGTGGTGAACCAGAATACTTCGGTGTGTTCTTTCTTATTTATCGCACTTATTTATTTCCTGCAAATTTTAAATTCCGCAAGTTTATGCTAATTTTTATTATAACGCTATTCACCCCCCCCCCTCTAGCGTTAAGCGTATTATCTAACACTCTTGACCCCGAGAATAATGTCTGTGGTGGAGCCCGATCAATAGCTCAAAACACATAAAATATTATAGGAGAAGGGTTCAATTAATGGATGATCTTTGAAATGTTACAGTCTCAATAGGCCGCAATAGCTCAGTTACAGAACCAAAGTCACGCATCGAGCAAAATTGACCTGGCGCGTCTCGGAAAGTCACCCGCAAGGATGAACCGTTCACAGAGAGGACCAAATGAAAATAAATGGGGACTAGCCCCAAGATCATAAAGATGCTCGAGGAAATGACAAAAAAAGTAGAATCAGAGGAGAAGAAAATCAAAGCTAATGACAAAAAGGTGAAAACCTACAATTCCAGGGTCGACCTAATACAGGAGCACCGCCGCTATTAAAAGGCCTTGATTCCAGATGTTCATGCAAAAACCTTTTCCTCCGAGCGCTGCTCCATAGCCGATCCCTAAGAAGTTCCACATGCCCGAGATTCCTAAGTACAATACAACGACCGGCCCAAATTAGCATGTAACCTCCTACATATGTGCATCAAAGGGAACGACTTGGATGACAATGAGATCGAGTCTGTCTTGCTATAGAAGTTCCGAGAGACCTTATCAAAAGGAGCTATGATATGGTATCACAACTTGCCTCATAATTCTATTGACTTATTTCCTATGCTTGCAGATTCTTTCATGAAAGCACACACCAGGGCTATCATAGTTGAGACCAGGAAGTCGGAGTTGGAGTACTCACGTTACTCCATGCACCCCGTGTGCAGATTTAGGCTCTTCAGGTCCTGCTTGCGAGTGTTGAGAGCTTTCGGCAGATTCTGGAGATTCAATAGGTAGTTGCTCGGTGTCTTAAGCACAGTGCTTCTTCCCCTATCTTATTTTTCCTTGTTTAGTTCTTTAATAGACAATGTAGACTTTTTCCTGTATTGATTCGGATAGTAGATGCTCATGACTCATGATACCTGGATGTCGAGCTATGTCTATTCTTCAATTGTAGTGTTCACCTTATCTTGAGGTTATTACTATGTTAAAGACTTAATTTGTATTATTTTTTACGGCCTAAAATTAATAGGGAGTTTGTCGGCTGACCTTGTCTTCACGAGAGGTGCCATCATGACTGGGTCCGATTTTAGGGTCATGATAAGTTGGTATCAGAGCCTAGGTTATATAGGTCTCACGAGTCATGAGCAGGGTTAGTAGAGTCTCGCGGATCGGTATGGAGACGTCTGTATTATCATTGAGAGGCTGCAGAACCTTTAGGAAAAACTTCATATTCTTGAAATTATTATCGTGCGAATCTGTTGATCCGAGTACTAAACTTCTATTATTATATTCTCTAACAGATGGTAAGAACACACCCTACCGAACAGGGTGGACGACCATAAGTACTACCAGTTGTGGCCACTACAAGACGATGACGCGGTCGTGGTCGCAGTAAGGGCAAAGGTGTTGCCCGCACAGTAGCTAGGGCAGCACCTCCAGATCCACCAGCCGCTCCAGTTATGAATTAGGTCCCCGTGTGGATTCTCCAGCAGCACCAGTTGTGCCAATATTAATTTCGGGTCTTCAAGAGGCCTTGGCTCAGATTCTATTAGTATGTACTGGCCTTACTCAGGCAGTTTCAGTTACTAAAGCTGCAACTACTTCTCAGGATGGGGAAGGCACTCCAAATCTGGCGGCTTGCACACCTAAGCAAGTCGTGCAAGGACGTTAGACACCGGGGGCACATCCAGCCCAGCCAGTTGTAGCTGCTCAGGGCTATACAACTCCTGGCATGCCAAAGGACGAGCAGTGTAGGTTGGAGAGGTTTGGTAGACTTCAGCCTCCGACTTTTAGTGGTGTAGATGACGAGGATGCCCACAGTTTCTTGGACAACTATCAGCGGATTCTTTGCACAGCGGGTATTCAGGAGACTGGTAGGGTCGCTTTCACTACTTTTAGTTTTATGGATGTGCCTTCACTTGGTGGGAGGCTTATGAGAGGCGTAGGCCTGTTGGTGCAGCACCCCTTACCTGGAAGTAGTTCTCCGTTCTCTTTCTAGAGAAGTATGTGCTGAAGTCTCGCGGAGAGGAGCTGTGTATGCAGTTTGAGTGGCTGCAATAGGGAGAGATAACTATGATGCAGTATGAGATAGGGTTTTCCGAGTTAGCTCGTCATACTATTTGGTTGGTTCTGACAGATAGATAGAGTATTAGGAGGTTTTTGGATGGCCTCACTTATTAGCGTCGTATTCTCATGACCAGGGAGAGGGTGTTGGTGCTAATTTTGAGGAGGTTGTGGATATTTTTCATGAGATTGAGTCAGTTCGTCGCCAGGAGCGAGATGAGAGGAATGCCAAGAGGCCTCGAGGATCTAGTAGTTATGGTGGTTCTCCTTTGAGAGGATAGTTTCAGCATGGAAGAGGCTGTCCATTCAGGCATGCTCAGCCAGCTCGCCTAGGTTATCGTAAGGCATCATCGGATCATGGTTCTCATCAGGGCCATTCATCACTTAGTGCCCTTCCACCTCAGAGTTTGTCCCGTTCTCCATCAATTTAGGGCTCTTCTATACCAGGTGCATCAGCTAGTTACTCTGGTAGTAGGGGTTCCCTTCAATCCCCATCACCAGCACTCGGAAGTTGCTATAAGTGTGGAGAGATGGGTCATACGTGGAGGCAGTGTCCTCGTCATTGTGCAGGTTTATCTCAGTAGAGGAGTCATCCATCGACTTCAGCACTAGTTACTTCACAACCACCCACCCACCAAACTAGAGGTGGAGGTCATTCAACTAGGGGTCGCCCTAGAGAGGTAGGTTGATCAGGTGGCGGTCAGTCCCGTTTCTATGCACTTCCAGATAGACCCGATATTATTGCTTCTGATGCTGTTATTACATGTATTGTTTTAGTCTACCACAGAGATATTATGTATTTTTTATCCCGGTTCCACCTTTTCTTATGTGTCATCATACTTTGCTCATTATTTGTATATGCCCTATGAGTCTCTTGTTTCACCTTTAATGTATCTACATTGGTGCCCAATATTGTTTTTGCAGACCATGTGTACCGGTCGTGAGTGGTGACTATTGAGGGTCTGGAGGCCCGAGTGGATCTATTGCTATTATGTGTGGTAGACTTTGATGTTATTTTGGGCATGGATTGGCTGTCTCTGTGTCACACTATTCTGGACTGTCATGCTAAAATAGTCATATTGGCTATACCAGGTGATCCACGGATTGAGTGGCGAGGTTCAACTAATAAATTCCCAGTAGGGTAATCTCATTCTTGAAGTCCCAGTGTATGGATAGAAAGGGTTGTCTTTTGTATCTAGCCTTTGTGAGGGATGTTGGTGCAGAGACTCCCAGCATTTATTCTAATCCAGTTGTGAGGGAGTTTCCCGATGTGTTTCCTGCAGACCTGTCGGGTATGCCATCGGACAGGGATTGCGATTTTTGTATTGACATGGTGCCAGGCACTCAATCCATTTTTATTCCTCCATACCGTATGCCACTAATGGAGTTAAAAGATTTAAAAGAGAAGCTTTAGGAACTCCTTGATAAGGGGTTCATTCGGCCTAGTGTGTCACCTTGGGGTGCTCTGGTTCTATTTGTGAAGAAGAAGGATGGCACTATGAGGATGTGCATTGATTATAGGCAATTGAACAAAGTAACAGTTAAGAACAACTATCCTTTGCCTCGCATTAATGATTTATTGGACCAGTTTCAGGGAGCAGGAGTGTTCTCCAAGATTGATCTCTATTCAGGTTATCACCTGTTGAAAATCAGGGACTCGGATATTCTTAAGACAACTTTTAGGAATCGACATGGTCATTATGAGTTCTTAGCGACTTCTTTTGGACTGACCAATGCCCAAGAAGCGTTCATGCATTTGATGAACAACGTGTTCCAGCCTTATCTCAACTTGTTTTTCATTATTTTGATTGATGATATTCTGGTGTACTCGCATAGTTAGGAGGAGCATGTAGAGCATTTAATAGTTGTGTCGCAGCGATTGAAGGAGAAGAAACTTTATGCAATATTCTCCAAGTGTGAGGTTTGGCTTAGTTCAGTGTCTTTCTTGGGGCACGTGGTATCCAGCGAGGGTATTTAGGTTGATCCAAAGAAGATAGAGGCAGTTCAAAGTTGGTCCAGACCGTCCTCAGCCACAGAGATTCGCAACTTTCTTGGTTTGGGGGGTTATTACCGCCGGTTTGTTCAAGGATTCTAATCTATCGCATCGCCCATGACCAAGTTGACTTAGAAGGGTGCTTCATTTGTATGGTCAAATGAGTGTGAGGAGAGCTTTCAGAAGCTCAAGACAACCTTGACCACAACTCTAGTGTTAGTTTTTCCATTAGCTTCAGGTCCATACACCGTGAAATGTGATGCTTCGAGAGTTGGTATTGGGTGCGTATTGATGCAGAAGGGTAGATTTATTGCTTATGCTTCTCTCTGGTTGAAGCCCCATGAGAATAACTACCCCGTTCATGATTTGGAGTTGGCTGCCATTGCGCACGTGTTGAAGATTTGGAGCCATTATTTGTATGGTGTATCTTGTGAGGTGTTTACTAATCATCATAGCCTCCAGCACTTGTTCAAGCAGAAGGATCTCAATTTGAGGCATCAGAGAAGGTTGGAGTTCCTAAAGGGTTATGATATTACTATATTGTACCATCCGGGGAAGGACAAATGTAGTAGCCGATGCTTTGAGCCGAAAGGCATTGAGTATAGGGAGTTTGGAATTTATTCCAGTTGTGGAGAGACCTCTTGCAGTTGATATTCAAGCCTTGGCCAATCAGTTTATGAGGTTAGATATTTCGGAGCCCAGTCGGGTTCTGGCTTGGGTGATTTCTCTATCTTCCTTATATGATCGCATCAGGGAGCACCAGTATGATGATCATTGCTTTTCCTTAAGGACAGATTTCAGCACGATGATGCCAGAGATGTGACTATTGGTGATGATGGGGTGTTGATGATGCAAGGCCAAATATGTGTGCCCAATGTAGATGGGCTTCGAAAATTGATTCTGGAGGAGGTCCATAGCTCGCGGTATTCCATTCCTCCGGTGTCGGGAAGATGTATCAAGATCCGAGACAACATTATTGGTGGAAGAGAATGAATAAGGACATTGTGATATTTGTATCTCGATGTCTCAATTGTCAGCATGTGAAATACGAGCATCAGAGATCGAGTGTCTTGCTTTAGTAGATGATATTCTAGAATAGAAGTGGGAGCAGATCACTACGGACTTTGTCGTTGGGCTCCTACAAACTTTAAAGAAGTTCGATGCTATTTGGGTGATTATTGATTGGCTGACCAAGTCCACACACTTTATTCATGTGTGTACTACCTACTCTTCAGATCGGTTGGCAGAGATCTATATTCGGGAGATCATTCCTTTGCATGGTGTCCCAATTTCCATCATTACAGTTAGGGGCACTCAGTTTACTTCATAGTTTTGGAGGTCTGTACAACGAAAGTTGGGTACTCAGGTTGAGTTGAGAATGACTTTTCACCCTCAAATAGACGGGCAGTCCGAGCACGCTATTAAGATATTGGAGGACATGATGTGTGCTTATGTCATTAATTTCGGATGTTCATGGGATCAGTTTCTACCGCTCGTAGAGTTTGCTTATAGCAACAACTACCAGCCAAATATTCAGATGGCTCCATATGAGGCTTTGTATGGGAGGCGGTATAGATCTACAGTTGGTTGGTTTCAGTCGAACAATGCTAGGCTATTGAGGACAGACTTGGTGCATGATGCTTTGTAAAAAGCAAAGGTGATTCAAGAGATACTTCATACAGCGCAATCGAGACAAAAGAGTTATGCTGACAGGAAGGTTTGAGATGTGTACTACATGGTTGATAAGAAGATTCTATTGAAGGTTTCGCCCATGAAGGGTGTTATGATGTTTGGGAATAAAGGTAAATTGAGTACTCAATTCATAGAGCCTTTTGAGGTACTTCGGAGGATGGTGGATGTGGATTATGAGCTTGCTTTTCCACCCAGCTTGTCGAGTGTGCATCTGGTATTTCATGTTTCCATACTCCAAGAGTACATTGCAGATCCGTCCCATGTTCTTGATTTTAGCACAGTTCAGTTGCATGATGATTTGACTTATAATATGGAGCCAGCGGCCATTTTGGATCATCATGTTTGAAAGTTAAGATAAAAGGATATAGCTTCAGTGAAAGTGTAGTGAGACAGGTCGGCCCATGGAGGAGGCTACCTGGGAGACCGAGAGGGAGACGCGAAGCAGATATCCTCACCTATTTGAGGCTTCAGGTATGTTTCTTGGCTCATTAAAAGATGAACATTTGTTTAAGAGGGGGAGGATGCAACGACCCGGCCAGTAGTTTCATGAGCTACCACTCTATTTCCCCCATTTAGAAGTTGCTTTGTTTATCGATTCTATGTGTGATCGAATTGGTTAGTTCGGATTCGGAAAGGTTTTGAGAAGACTTGATACACTTAGTCTCTTTTGAGGAAGTGTATGTTGGAAAAATCAACCGAATGTTGACTTATGTGTTAGAGGGCTCGGATGTGAGTTTCAATTATTCGGATAGCTTTTGGAGGTTATTTGGGACTTACGAGCATCAGAATTTGTTTTGGAGGTTTGAAGTAGATTTAGGCTTGAATTGGCGAAATAGGAGTTTTAGCATTTTCAGGTTAATAGGTGAGATTTTTATATAGGGATCGGAATAGAATTCTGGGAGTTGCAATAGTTCGGTTGTGTCATTTGGGATGAGTGTGCAGAATTTCAGGTCATTCAGACGTGGTTTGGTAGACTTTTTTATCAAAAGTGTAATTTAGATATTTTGGAATTTTTAGGTTTGAATCCAATGCGAATCCGGTGTTTTGATGTTGTTTTGAGCATTTCAAAGATTGAAACAAGTTTGAATGATATTATGGGATATGTTGGCATATTTGGTTGAGGCCTCGGGGGCCTCGGGTGAGTTTCGGTGGTCAATCAGACCATTCAAGTTGATGGAGATTGCAGAAAACTATTGTTGAGTGTTGCAGACAATTGGCCTTTGCATTCACGAGTAGGCCCTTGCTTTCACGAAGAGTCAGCATGTGAGGCTGAAGGTTTGGCCTTTGCATTCGCGAGGGAGGTCCCGTGTTCACGAAGGGCTGGGTCATTGAGCATCGCGTTTGCAAGAATGGGAGCCGCGATCACGAAGGAAGGAGTGAGGAGGCAACGTGTTCGCGAGAGGTCAGATGTGTTTGTGAAGAAGGAAAATTTGGTAAACTTAAGTTTGTGATTCACGAACGAGAGGCTTTGACCGTTTTCACGAAGAAGGATTTGAATGCATGTGCGGAATGTTTAAAATAGCCATTGTCCGTGATTTTGGGGATAACTTCCAACATTTTTGAGCTATTTTGGAGTTTTTTAAAGAGGATTCACAAGGAATTCAAGGGGGGGGGGGAAACTTGGAGGTAAGATTTATTGACTTAATACTCGATTCTAATGTGAATTCCACCTATTTAATTATGGAATTTAAGCCTAATATTGAAGAACTATGTCTTGTAATTGGAGACCTAGAATTTGAGAATTGAGGGGTCGTTTGCGATAGGATTTTGATGCTTTTGATATGAATGAACTCGCGGAGTAATAAGGAGTCTATTAATGTAATTTTTATCGGAATTCGAGACGTGGGCCCGGGGGTTAGGGTTGGCAAATTTCGGGATTTGTGTTGTAATTTGATTTTTTTTCCGACTGGGCTTTGTTCCCTTAGTATATTTTGATGGTTTTGCACTGATTTTTTTAGATTTGGAGCACCCAGAGGTAGGTTCGAGAGGTAAAGGCATTGTCATTTACAGATTTGGACTGGATAGAGGTGAATAATGATTGTAGATGTTGTCCTGGGGTATGGAATATCGTATTTCACATCGTTATGCTATATTGAGGTGATGCATATGCTAGATGTTGAGTGTGGGGTCGTGCACCGTTAGGGATTGTGACTTTGTCCATTCTGAATGACTGTTTTACCGCGTATTTGATTGAAAACTATTTCCTATCATCATGTTTGGGGCTGAATGCCATGTTTGGGCATCGTTCCAACTATTTTAACACTTAGGGGATTTTACTGATATTACCTCACTGTTTTGGATTTATACTTGTTCACTCTATTTTAACAATTAAAATGATATTTTAAATTATATTTTAGGATTAGCATCATGATTTACTATTGCCCGTGTGGCTTATGAGATTTTGACTGAGTATGGCCGAGGGCATGTGTTGTGAGGTTATTGAGTTCATTCATGATTATAAGGCTGAGGCCCAAAGATTGTACGCAACAAGGTGGCTTGTTGATATGAGGCTAAGGGCCTATTGATTATGCCACAAGATGGCTTGACATTGCGCTTGGGATATACGGGGCCCTTCCCGGAGTCTATACACCCCCAGTGAGCACGGGTACCCGTTGTGATATGAGATATAGCCCGAGGGTCTGGTGTTGTTCCATGATATTGCCCGAGGGGCAGATTCTGTTGACATTGCGCCCCAGGGGTGAATTTTATATGTTTATCTATTCTAGCTGCTTTTTATCTAATTGTTCAACTGCTACAATGGTGATTTTAATTGACTTCTTATCGCTCAGTCTTCATTTATTATTATTTCTCACTGAATTGGAGTAATCACTTTACTCCTTGCACCCCGTATGCAGATTCGACCCTTCAGGTCCTATTTGGGAGGGTTTAGAGCTTCCAACAGATTTCGGAGATTCACTAGGTAGCCGCTTGGCGTTCCCAGCCCAGTGCTTCTTCCCCTATCTTATTTTCCTTGTTTAGTTCAATAATAAACTATGTAAATTTTTCCTGTCTTGATTCGGTTAGTAGATGCTCATGACTGGTGAAACCCCGATGTCGGGCTATGTTTATTACACTACTGTAGTATTCACCTTATCTTTGGGATTATTATTATGTTAAATACTTAATTTGTATTAGTTTAACTGCCTAAAATGAATTGGGAGTGTGTCGGCTGGCCTTGTTCTCAGGAGAGGTGTGATCACGACCGGGTTCGGGTTTAGGGTCATAACAAGGACATATTGCCATAACATGATGCCATTCGGATAAAAACATATCGGTGCCACTTATCAACGCCTAGTAAACCGGATGTTCGAGGAACAAATAATGAAGTCAATGGAGGTTTTAATTGATGATATATTGGTTGTCCCTGCGATCAGTTGACCATTTAAAATATTTGCAAGAAACTATTAGCATATTGAAGAAGTACAATATGAAGCTGAACCCGAAGAAATATGCATTCGGAGTCGGATCAGGAAAATTCCTTGGTTTTATGGTATCCAACAAGGGAATCGTGATCAAACCCGACAAGATCAATGTCATCGAACATATCACGGCTGTGGACAACGAAAAGGCCGTGCAAAAAATTAACCAAACGTATAGTCGCCCTAGGGAGATTCATCTTGAGGTCCTCCGATAAAAGCCACCGATTATTCTCACTACTAAAGAACAAGAATAACTTCTCATGATCCCCGGAGTGCAAACAAGCCTTCGAGGAACTGAAGCGGTATCTATTAAGCCCACTGCTACTTCACACGTTGAAGATAGACGAACAACTTACATGTACTTGGTGGTATTGACATAGCAGTAAGCGGAGTCCTGGTCGGGGAAAAGCAAGGTACACAATTTCCAATTTAATATGTTAGCAAGAGTCTAGGTGAGGCCGAAACTTAGTACCCTCACCGAAAAAAATTGGCGCTCGCTCTACTAAGCGCGTATAAGAAGCTTAAACCATATTTTCAATGCCATCCTATATATTTTGTGACAACATACCCATTACAAATATAATGCATAAACCCAAGCTCTCATGACAATTGGCCAAATTGGCCATAGAGACCAGCGGTTACGATATTGAATATTGACCCCGGACCACCATTAAATCTCAAATTTTGGCATACTTCATGGTTGACTTTATGCCGGCCCTAATACCCAAGGTCCAAAAAGAGTTTTTGGTGAACTCAGAGATGTCTTCGAAGATTTGGACCCACTTTACGGACAGTGCTACGCAAAAGGATTCGAACTTGGTATCTTATTGAAGCCACCAACATGCAATGTAGCTAGACATTCTATTAAGACTGTGAAATTGAATAATAACGAGGCCGAATATGAGGCCATGATTGTAGTTCTTGAGATAGCCAAAAGCTTGGGGGTGGAGGTGATCTAAGCTAAGTGCGACTCCCTCCTCGTGATGAACCAAGTTTATGGGACGTTCGAGGTCAAAGAAGAACAAATGCAAAGGTACCTGGATAAGTTGCAGGTAACATTACATTAGTTCAAGGAGTGGACTTTGCAACATGTACCTCGGGATCAAAACAGTGAGGTCGATGCCCTTCCAACTTAAGATTTTCGGTCAAGGACAACGAGTTTGACTCGGGGACAGTCGTACAACTCATGATATTGGTAGTGGAAGAAGGCCATGCTGAGATAAATTCAGTGAGCCTAACTTTGGATTGGAGAAAAAAATATATAGAATATTTGAAGCCCGAAAAACAGCACTTGGATCCTAAAGAATCGAGGGCCCTACATACGAAGGTAGACCGGTTTAGTTTGTCCGAAAATGGAACCATATGTAGAAGATTATTCGATGGCCCACTCGCAATATGTCTTGGACCGAGAGATACCAAGTGCATTATGAGTGAAACAACGAAGGAATATATGGAAATCATTCCCTCAAAAAATCATTGGTCCAAAAAATAATCTGAGCCGGGTATACTAGATCGCTATGAAAAAGGACGCGAAGGAGTTCATACGAAAAATGTGATGAATGTTAAAGGCATGCTCCAATGATTCATCAACCCGGGGAGCTTCTACATTAGGTGTTGTGACCATGGCCTTTCATGAAGTGGGAAATGGACATCCTTGGCCCGCTCATATGGAGCACCCGGTAAGGATCAATATGTATTATTTAAAACAGACTATTTTTCTAAATGGGTAAAAGCCTAGGCATATGAGAATCTCAGGGAGAAGGAAGTCATTGATTTATTTGGGACCATATCATATGCCAGATCAAAATACTGGCCGAGATCGTGTGCGACAGTGGGAAACAATTCATCGGCAGCAAAGTAAGCAAGTTTCTTAAAAAGCCATAAGATCAATAGGATACTATTGTGACGACCCGACTAGTCGTCTCATAGTTACCGCTCTAATTTCCCCATTTATGTTTCTAATTGCTTTGTATAATAGTTATATATGTGATCGGGTTGATTAGTTAGGGTTCGGAAAGGATCTGGTAAGAATTGAGACAATTAATCACTTTAGAGTAAATTTAAGTTGGAAAAGTCAATCAGATGCTGACTTGTGTGTTAGAGCGCACGGATGTGAGTTCTGATTGTTCAGATAGCTTAGGAGGTGATTTGGGACATAGGAGCGTGATCAGAATGGGTTTGAAAGGTTAGGTGTAGATTTAGGCTTGAAATGGTGAAATTAAATATTTGGCAATTTCCGCTAGATAGGTGAGATTTTGATATAGGGGTCAGAATGGAATTCCAAGAGTTGCATTAGTTCCATTGTTTCATTTGAGATGTGTGTGAAAACTTTCAGGTCATTCGGACGTGGTTTGGCGGGTTTTTTTATCAAAAAGTGGAGTGTAGAAGTTTTTGAAATTTTAAGGCTTGAATCAATATAATTTTTGTGGTTTGATGTTGTTTTGGGAGTTCCGCGGATTGGAACAAATCTGAATGATGTTTTGGTATATGTTGGAGCCTTTGGTTGAAGTCCCCTGAGCCTCCTGTGAGTTTCGAGGAGTTGAACGGATCATTTTTAAGTTAAGGAATTAGCAAATTTGGGTTCCACCAATTGCAGACATTTTAGCCTTTACGTTTGCGAGTGGACACTCGCATTTGTGAAGGGTCAGAAAGGGAGGTGTCAGGTTTGGCCTTCCCGTTCGCGAAGGGCCGGGAAGCATCGCGTTCGTAAGAGGCTTGGTTGCGTTTGCGTAGGTTTGTGAGGCTGAGGCATCACATTCGCGATGGTACGGTCGCATTCGGGAAGAAGATATTTGGTCAGCAGAATTTTTGTGCTTTGCGAACGCGAAGCTATGACCGCGTTCATGAAGAAGGAATTAAGGCCTAGGCAGAAAGTTTTTAAGCTCGTCTTGTTCGCGATTTTGGGGTTTATTTCCTCCTTATTTTGTCATTTTTGGAGCTTTTTGAAGGAGATTGAAGAGATATTCAAGGGGAAACACTTGGAAGTAAGATTCTTGTACTAAAAACAAGATTATTATGTGAATTCCATGTACTAAATCATGGAATCTAAGCCCAAAATTGAAGAACTATGGATTGAAATTGGAGACCTAAAATTTGGAATTTGAAGGGTCATTTGTGGATAGATTTTGATAGTTTTTGTATGTATGAACTCCTGTGGAAATAAGTAATCCGTTGATGTGAAAATTTCCGAATTCCCAGACGTGGGCCTGGGTTTTGGTAATTTCAGGAATAGTGTCATATTTTGATTGTTTTTGTTTAGTCTTCATTCCCTTAGCTTATTTTTCACGTCCTCCTTCTAATTTTGGATAGATTTGACACGAGTGGAAGGCGGTTCGAGGGGCAAAGGCATCGTGGGTTAGAGATTTGATTAGTTCAAGGTGAGTAATGATTGTAAATGATGCTTTGAGGGTTTGAAACCCTGGATTGCACATCGTACTGCTATATTGAGCGAGGCACACGCTTGATGACGAACGTGGCATTGTGCACTTTTGGGATTTTGACTTTGTTTGTCCTGATTGATGATTTGAGCGCATATTTGACTGAAGTTTATTTGGCATCATCATTATTTAAGCGTCGTGCCAACTATTTGAATCCTTCAGGGATTGTTATTGGTATTTCCTCACTATTTTGGCTTTATATTTGAACTCCGTCATGTTATTTTCCATTGTTTTCATACTAAGCCATATTTACTCTGTTTTAATACTTAAATGTTATTTTAAACGATGTTTGTGCCGAGAAACACTATTTTACTATTGCTCGAGTGGCTTGTGAGGATTTTTTACCGAGTAAGGCCGAGGGCCTATGTTGTGAGGAAACACTGATATTTATTTGAGGCCGAGGGCCTGATATATTTATGCCACGAGGTGACTTGATATTGATATGAGGCCTAGAGCCTTATATTGAGCCCTTCATGGATTTTTGAACCCTAGGGGATTTTTATTTGTATGTCCTCACTGTTTTGACTTTATACTTGAACTCGGTCATGTTATTTTCCACTATTTTCATACTCAGCATGTTTACTCAGTTTTAATAGTTAAATGGTATTTTAAATGATGTTTGGGTAGGGAAATGTTGTTTTACTATTGCCCGAGTAGGTTGAAAAGATTTTTGACTGAGTAAGGCCGAGGGCTTATGTTGTGAGGAAACAGTGATATTGATTTGAGGTCGAGGGCCTGAGATATGTACGCCACGAGGTGGCTTGACATTGATATGAGGCCGAGGAGCCTATTTATGATGCCATGAGATGGCTTGATATTGCGTTGGGGCCGTAAGGGTCCTCTCCGGGAGTCTGAACACCCCTAGTGAGCTCGGATACCCATTGTAATGTGAGATTGAGCCCGATGGGCTGGTATTATGCTGAGATGTTTCTTGAGGGGTGGTTTTGTTGATATATTTCCCGAGAGGCGAATCTTTACTTTTTTATTTCTCCTTAATTTCCGGTCAATTATATGCTTACTTGTTGAAAAAGGATTTTACTTATCTTTTAACTTATTTACTATTTCTAAATGGTTTTACTGTTTCATCATAGAATGTCTTGTGCCTTGCGCGTTTTCTCGCTTTTAGTCTTTAATTACATTTGTTACTCACTAAGTCAGAGTACTCACTTTACTCCATGCACTCAGTGTGTAGATTCAGGCGTAGCTGGTCCTGCTCGCAAGTGCTGATCCTTCCAGCTCCATGCGTACATTCGGAGTTGATGAGGTAGTTGATTGGCGTCCATAACCCCCTGTTTCTCCTCCTTTATCACTTTTATCTCTTTTATTTAGACATTTTTACTAGCTTACAGACTTAGCAGACTTGTATATGACTACTAGATGCTCATGACTAGTGACACCCCGGTTAGGGCTGTGTTAGATTGTATTTCCGCATTTTTATGATATTATCTGCTACCTAGTATTATTAAATCATGTTTTAGACTGTTTTCTTGTTGTTTAACTTTTTAACATCGAATTAGAAATGGTTTGTTGGCCTTGTATTTACGAGAGGTACCATCACGAGTAGGTCCAGGTTTAGGGTCGTGACAAGTTGGTATCAGAGACTAAGTTACATAGGTCTCACGAGTCATGAGCATGTATAGTAGAGTCACGCGGATAGGTGTGGAGACGTCTGTATTTATCCTCGAGAGGCTACAAAATCTTTAGGAAAAACATCATCTTCTTGTAATTCTTTTCCTGCGAATTTGTTGATATGAGACTAAACTTATGTTATTCTATTCTCTCACAAATAGTGAGGACACTTGCTACCGGTCAAATGGACGACCACCAGCACCACCAACTGTGGACACCCAAGGCAAAGGATGCGGTCATGGTCGTGGTAGAGGCAGAGCAGCTAGGACATCACCTGCAGATCCACCAGCTACCCCAGTACAGGATCAGGTCCCGGTTTGCGGACGCTCTAGAAGCACCAGCTCAGGCACCAGTTGTGTGCATTGTGATTTCTAGTCTTCAAGAGGCCTTGGCTTTGATCTTATCAGTTTTCAGTGGCCTAGCTCAGGCGGTTATAGCCACCACAGTCGCAGCTACTTCTTCGACCGGGAGAGGCAATCAGACTCCCATCGCTCGCACACCTAAGCAGGTCGTGTAGGGACCTCAGACTCCGGGGGAACATCCAGCCCAGCCGGTTGTGGCTGCTCAGGACTATGTAGTTCCTTCCATGCCAGAGGATGAGCAGCGCAGGTTGGAGATATTTGGTAGACTTCAGCTGCCGGCTTTCATTGGTGCTGATGGCGAGGATGCCCTAGGTTTCTTGGACAAGTGTCAAAGGATACTTCATACAGTGGGTATTCTGGAGACCAGCGGGGTCGCTTTCACTACTTATGATTTTTCTAGAGCAGCCTTCACTTGGTGGATGATTATGAGAGGTGTAGGCACAGTAGTTCTCCACTCTCGTTTTAGAGAAGTATGTGCCACAATCTTGCAGAGATGAGCTACATAGGTAGTTTGAGTGGTTGTATCAGGGAGAGATGACTATGTCGCAGTATGAGTTGAGGTTCTCTAAGTTAGCTCGTCAAGCTATTTGGTTGGTTTCGACAGATAGAGAGAGCATTAGGAGGTTTGCTGATGGCCTCACTTATCATCTTCGTATTCTCATGACTAGGGAGAGGGTTCCTTGTGTTACTTATGAGGAGGTTATTGATATTTCCCATGAGATTGAGTTTGTTCGTCGCCATGAGCTAGAGGAGAGGGAGGCTTAGAGGCCTCGAGGTTCAGGTAGCTACAGTGGTACTCCTTTGAGAGGTCAGTATCAGCACGGTAGAGGCCGTCCATTTAGGCTTGCTCAGCCACCTCGCTAGGTTATCATGTGGAGCCGTCGGGTCAAGGTTCTCACAGTTATCATCAGGGTCAGTCATCACTTAGTGTCCTTCCTGCTCAGAGTTCGTCCCGTGCTTCATCAGTTCAGGGATCTTCTATGCCAGGTGCATCTGCTAGTCACTCCGGTGCGAGGGGTTCCCTTCAGTACCTTTCTCCACCACCTGGGAGTTATTTTGAGTGTGAAGAGATGGGTCACATATGGAAGCAGTGTCCTCGTGGCTTTGCTAGTTCATTTCAGTAGAGGGGTCAGTCATCGACATCATCAAGTTACTTCACCACCACCCGCTCAGCCAGCTAGGGGTGGAGGTTAGTCAACCAGAGACCGTCCTGGAGGAGTAGGTCGATCAGGTGGCGGTGATGGGCGTTTCTATGCACTTCTAGCTAGACCCCATGTAATTACCTCAGATGTTGTTATTACAGGTATTGTTTCAGTCTGCCACAGAGATGCCTCTGTATTATTTGATCTAGAATCCACCTTTTCATATGTGTCATCATAATTTACTCATTATTTGGGTACACCATGTGAGTCTCTTGCATCGCCTATTCATGTATCTAACCCGGTGGGCGATATTGTTGTTGTAGATCATGTGTGCTGATCATGTGTGGTGACTATTTTGGGTCTGGAGACCCGTGTGGATCTATTATTATTGTGTATGGTGGATTTCGATGTCACTTTGGGCATGGATTGTCTATCACCGTGTCGTGCTATTCTGGACTGTCATACCGAGACAGTCATATTAGCTATTCCGGGATGTGCCACGGATTGAGTGGCGAGGTGTGACAAATTATGTTCCTAGGAGAGTGATTTCATTCTTGAA
Source organism: Nicotiana benthamiana (assembly GCA_034376525.1). Lineage (NCBI taxonomy): Eukaryota > Viridiplantae > Streptophyta > Magnoliopsida > Solanales > Solanaceae > Nicotiana > Nicotiana benthamiana. Next base: position 15,974,007 of record CM067336.1, read on the forward strand.
GGCCCAGTGTATGGTTGGGAATGTGTGTCTTTCATATCTATCCTTTGTGAGGGATGTCAGAGCAAACGCTCCCTGTATTAATTATGTTCAAGTTGTGAGGGATTTTCCCGATGTGTTTCCTACAAACCTACCGGGATTGCAACCAGATAGGGATATTGATTTTGGTATTGACCAGGTATCGGGCACTCAGTCCATTTCTATTCTGCCATATCGTATAGCACAAACAGAGTTGAAGTATCAGCTTCAGGAACTCCTTGAAAAGTGGTATATTCGGCCTAGTATGTCACCTTGGGGTGCGCCAGTTCTATTTGTAAAGAAGAAGGATGGCACAATGAGGTTGTGAATTGATTATAGGAAATTGAACAAGGTAAAAATTAAGAACAAGTATCATTTGCCTAGCATTGATGATTTATTCGACCAGCATTAGGAGCGAGAGCCTTCTCCAAGATTTATCTCCATTCAGGATATCACCAATTGAAGATCAGGGACTCGGACATTTTCAAGACTTCCTTCAGGACCAGATATGGTCATTATGAGTTCCTTGTTATGTCTTTCGGGCTCACCAGTCCCGGCAGCATTCATGCATATGATGAATAGCGTGTTCCGGCCTTATCTCGATTCGTTTGTAATTGTCTTCATTGATGATATTCTTGTGTACTCGCGTAGTCAGGAGGAGCACACGGAGCATTTGAGAGTTGTGTTGTAGAGATTAAAGGGGGAGAAGCTTTATGTAAAGTTCTCCAAATGTGAGTCTAGCTCAGTTCAGTGGCTTTCTTGGGGCACGAGGTGTCCAACGAGGGTATTCAGGTTCATCCGAAGAAGATTGAGGCAGTTCAGACCTGACCCAGACCATCATCAGCCACAAAGATTCACAAGTCTCTTGGTTTGGCAGATTATTATCTCTGGTTTGTTCAGGGATTTTCATGTTTTGCATCTCCCTTGACCAAGTTGACTCAGAAGGGTGCTTCATTTGAATAGTCAGACGAGTGTGACGAGAGCTTTCAAAAGCTCAAGACAGCATTGACCACAACTCTAATGTTGGTTTAGCCATCAGCTTCAGGTTCATATACCGAGTATTGTGATACTTCGAGAGTTGGTATTGGTTGTGTTTTGATGTAGGAGGTTAGAGTTATTTCTTATGCTTCCCGTAAGCTAAAGCCTCATGAGAAGAACTACCTCGTTCATGATTTGAAGTTGGCTTCCATAGTTCACGCATTGAATATTTGGAGGCATCACTTGTATGGTGTGCCTTGTGAAATTTTGCTGATCACGTAGCCTCCAGCACTTGTTCAAACAGAAAGATCTCAATTTCAGGAAGCGGAGGTGGTTGGAGTTGCTTAAGGAATATGATATTACTATATTGTACCATCCGAGAATAACCAATGTTGTGGCCGATACTTTGAGCCAAAAGGTGGTGAGCATAGGGAGTTTGTCATATATTCCAGTTAGGGAGAGACCTCTTGTAGTGTATGTTCAGGCCTTGGCCAATTAGTTTGTGAGTTTAGATATTTCAGAGCCCAATCGGGTATTGGCTTGCATGGTTTCTCGGTTTTCCTTATATGATCGCATCATAGAGCGCCAGTATTATGATCCGCATTTTCTTGCCGTTAAGGACAAAGTTCAACATGATGATGCTAGAGATGTGACTATTGGTTATGATGGGGTGTTGATGATGAAGGGCTGGATTTTTGTACCCAATGTGGATGGGCTTGGGGAGTTGATTCTGGAGGAGGCCCATAGCTCGCGATATTCCATTCATCTGGGTGCCGCGAAGATGTATCAGGATTTGAGGTAGCACTTTTGGTGGAGAAGAATGAAGAAAGACTATGTGGGATTTTTAGCTCGGTGTCTCAATTGTCAGCAGGTGAAATATGACCATAAGAGACCAGATGGCTTGCTTCAGCAGATGGATATTCCAGAGTAGAAGCAGGAGAGAGTCACTATGGATTCTGTAGTTGGAATTCCTCGGACTTTGAAGAAGTTTGATACAATTCGGGTGATTGTGGATTGGTTAACCAAGTCCGCACACTTCATTCCGGTGTGTACCACCTATTCTTCAGAGTAGTTAGCAGGGATCTATATCCGAGATATTGGTCGTACGCATGGTATTCCAGTTTCCATCATTTCATATAGAGGTACTTAGTTTACTTTGCAGTTTTGGAGGTCCGTGCAGTGAGAGTTGGGTACTCAGGTTGAGTTGAGCACTGCTTTTCATCCTCAGATGGATGGACAGTCCGACCGCACTATTAAGACACTGGAGAACATGTTTCATATTTTTGTCATTGATTTTGGAGGGTCATGGGATGAGTTTCTACAGCTTGCATAGTTTGCTTATAACAATAGCTACCAGTCGAGTATTCAGATGGCTCCATTTGTGGCTTTGTATGGGAGGCGATGTAGATCTTCAGTTGGTTGGTTCAAGCCCGGTGAGGCTAGGCTATAGGGGACAGACCTGGTGCAGCATGCTTTTGGAAAAGGTAAAGGTGATTCAGGAGAGGCTTCGTACGGCGCAGTCGATAAAAAAGAGTAATACGGACAAGAAGGTTCAAGATGTGTCCAATATAGTTGGTGAGAAAGTCTTGTTGAAGGTCTCGCCCATGAAGGGTGCTATGAGATTCAGGAAGAATGTGAAATTGAGTCCTCTTCTCATTGGGCCTTTTGAGGTACTTCGGAGGATTGAGAAGGTGGCTTATGAGCTTGCTTTTCCACCCAGCATATCGAGTGTGCAGTCAGTATTTCACGTTTCTATGCTCTGAAATTATATTAGAGATCCGTATCATGTTTTGGATTTCAGCACGGTTCAATTAGATGATGTGTTGACCTATGATATGGAACCAGTAGCTATTTTGGGTCATCAGGTTTGAAAGTTCAGATCAAAGGATATAGATTCAGGGAAAGTTCAGTAAAGAGGTAGGCCCGTGGAGGAAGATATCTAGGAGACCGAGCGGAAGATGCAAAGTAGATATCCTCACCTATTTGAGGCTTTAGGTATGTTTCTTAACTCGTTTGAGGACAAAAGTTTGTTTAATTTAGGAGGATGTTACGACTCAGCCTATCGTCTCATGATTTACCTCTCTTTTTTTCCCTATTTCTTCTTCTAATTGCTTTTTATAATGGTTCTATATGTGATCGGGTTGATTGGTTAGGGCTCGCAAAGGATTTGGTAAAATTTGAGACAATTAGTCTCTTTAAAGTAAGTTAAGGTTGGAAAAGTCAACCAGATGTTGACTTGTGTGTTAGAGGGTTCGTATGTGAGGTTCGATTGTTTGGATAGCTTCGGAAAGTGATTTGGGACTTAGGATCATGATCGGAAAGAGTTTTGGAGATTCGGAGTAGATTTAGGCTTGAATTATCGAAATCAGATTTTTGGTAATTTTCGATTTATAGGTGAGATTCTGGTATAGGAGTGGGAATGGAATTTTTAGAGTTATAGTAGTTTCACTGTGTTATTTGGGATGTGTGTGCAAAATTTCAGGTCATTCAGACGTGATTTGGTCGAGTTTTTTTATCAAAAGCAGAATGTAGAAGTTTTTGGAATTACAAGGCTTGAATCCAATGTAATTTTGGTGTTTTGATGTTGTTTAGGGAGTTTCGAGGGTTTCAATAAGTCTGAATGAGGTTTTGGGATATATAGGATCTTTTGGTTGAGATCCACTGGGCCTCGAGTGAGTTTCGAGGGGTTGAACGAATCATTTTTAAGTTATGGAAATTACAGATCCAGCTGTTGCAGGCATTTTGGTCTTTTCGTTCGTGAAGGATTAGGAAGGGAGGTGATAGGTTTGGCCTTCGAGTTTGCGAAGGGGAGTTCCACATTCGCAAAGGGCAGGGATTGTAAGCATCGCGTTCATGGGAGGCTTGGTTGCATTCACGTAGGTTTGTGAGGCTGAGGCATCGTGTTCGCTATGGAAGGGTCGTGTTCGCGAAGAAGAGTTTTAGTCAGCGGAATTTTTGTGCTTGGCGAACGCGAGGCTTTGACTTTCTTGAACTTAGTCATGTTATTTTCCAATGTTTTCATACTCAGCATGTTTACTCAGTTTTAATATATATAAATTCTATATTAAATGATGTTTGGGCTGACAAATATTACTTTACTATTGCCCGAGTGGCTTGCGAGGAAATTTTGACTGAGTAAGGCCGAGGGCCTATGTTGTGAGGAAATATTGATATTTATATGAGGTTTAGAGCCTATTTGTGCTAACACGAGATTACTTGATATTGCGCTTGGGCCGTAAGGGGCCCCTCTAGGAGTCTGCACACCCCTAGTGAATGCGGGTACTCATTGTGATGTGAGATTGAGCTCGATGGGCTGGTATTGTTCTGAGCAGTTGCCTGAGGGGCGGTTTTGTAAATATCGTGCCCAAGGGGCGAACCTTTACTTGTTTATTTCTCCTTAATTGCCTGTTAATTATATGCTTACTTTTTGAAAAAGGATTTTACTAATCTTTTAACTTATTTACTATGTCTAAATAGTTATACTGCTTCATCATAGAATGCATTGCTCCTTATGTGTTTTCTTGCTTTCAGCCTTCGTTTACATTTGTTACTCACTGAGTTAGAGTACTCACTTTACTCCTAAACCCTGTGTGCAGATTCAGGCATAGCTGGTCTCGCTCCCGAGTGCTGATCCTTCCAGCAGGCGGACATTCAGAGTTCACGAGGTAGCTGCATGGCGTCTGCAGCCACGTGTTTCTCCTACTTTATCACTTCTATCTTTTTTATTTAGACATTTGTACTAACTTACAGCCTTAGCAGACTTGCATTATGACTATTAGATGCTCACGACTAGTGACACCCCGGTTAGGGCTGTGTTGGGTTGTACTTCCGTATTTTTATGATATTATCTACTACTCGGTATTATTAAATCCTTTTTTAGACTGTTTTCTTATTGTTTTACTTTTTAACATCGAATTGGGAATGGTTGGCTAGCCTTGTCTTCACGAGAGGCACCATCACAAGAGGGTCCGAATTTAGGGTCGTGACAACTATCTACACCCTACCACGCTAGCGGGAATGGACAAGCAGAATCGACCAACAAAACCATACTCCAAAACCTCAAAAAGAGGTTAACCGATGCCAAAGAAAAATGAAAGAAAATCTTGCCCGAAGTCCCATGGGCGTAGCATAACCCCTATAAGTCTAGTACCAGAGCCACCCCATTCTCAATGGTTTACAGCGCTGAAGCTCTATTACTGGTCGAAGTTGGAGAACCAAGTATCAGGTTCTGATATGCAACCAAGGAATCAAATAATGAGGCCATGATTACAAGCTTGGAGCTATTATATGAAAGGTGCAAAGCCTCCCTTATTTGATTGGCCGCCCAAAAATCGCGGATTGATAGATATTACAATTGAAGGACCAACCTTCGACAATTCAATATCGGAAACTTAATGTTAAGGAAGGTCACCGGAAAAGGATCGTAAAAACTCGAAGGGAAACTGGAGCCGAACTGGGAAGGACCATATAAAATTTTTGAGATCACTGGAAAAAGATTGTATAAACTTGGAGCAATGAATGGTCAATGGTTATCGAACAACTGGAACGTAAATCACTTTATGCGATACTACTGCTAAGGTACGACCCCACTCTTTTTTTTTACTTGTTTGCATTTCGAAATAACACTTGAAGAAAACTGTCAAAGAACGATACAATTTATTAGGCCTGAAATCACATGTTGCACTCTTTTTCACTTGAATCGATTTTATCCCAAATGGGTTTTTTCGTAAAGGTTTTAAACGAGGCAACAATAAATCGTGCTAACTTAGAGTTGAAGGCTGATTACAAACTAGTATCGAAGATCACGACAAATGTGAGCACGTGATATTTGCTCGATGAAAAAATACTCCTACAAACTCACAAAAAAAGATTTGTTTCAAATTATTTTAATTTTTATAGAATATTTAGGAATTTTTTCTAGTTGTTGTTTGCATTTTAGTTGCATGTTTAAATTTTAATATTTTTTAAAAAAAATACCAAAAATGTCTAAATTATTGATTGCATAACATTTAGGTTCATTTGCATTTAAAAATTAATTACATTGAGTTAATAGCATTATTAAGCAAAAATCACAAAAATGTTTTCACATATTTAGCTTTTAGTCTTTCATAACTAAAAATGCTATTTCGGTAGATGATAGGAAGTTGTTGGATGCGATGCTAACTGAAAATCCTCTAGACATTTTAGACATTTTTAGTCGTAATCCTTATAGCCCTATTCCTAAGAATAGTGAGAAAAGGAAGGTGACTAAAGAAATAACAATCAGGAAAATTCCAGTGAGAGCTGCAAAGCAAAAAGGAATTGCATCCTCCACATCTACAAGGTCCAATAAATCCAAGAAGAAATGATGAATTTTGAAGATTTTCTTGAAGACCATTGAAAAAGATTTTAAGGAAGTTCAAATTGAAGAACTCACAAGTTTGAAAAATGAGGGGCAAGACTCTAATTTCTACATTGTTTTAGTTTTTCATTTTCAAAGAATCATCACTTGTAATAGCGTCATAGAGTGTGTTATAAACTCTATGGTGATCATAGAATACTTGGTGCTCTCAAGTTTATATCTTTTACATGCTTGCTAGATAGTGAGGTTTACAAACCTCAACACGATTAGCACGGTAAGGTTAACCCGGTTTGTGTTATATGGGTAATAGTTCTGGTGCTATTGTCGCCCTTATTTGTACTTTTCCTAATTGTTGTAATTTTCTTTTTCTACTATTAATAAAAAAATTAGCCCTAGGCTATGCCTAGTGGATTGCCACAAAAAAAAATTAGTCTTTAAAAATAGTTAATTGTACTAGTTCAATCATTTGCTTTAGGTTAATTAAATCAATCTTAATCAATTTAGTTATTTTAGCTAGGTTTATTTAATAAGTTGTTTCTATTGTTTTTAATCTTTATTTAGACCTTAATTGTTTGATTTCTGATGATTGAATGCTTGTTAGACTCTGGGAGAGTAAAAGAGAAACTTTAGGGAGGTTAATTGAAAACAAAAATCAAGGAGCATAAGTTTGGAATTGCCTAGGAAGTTTCTAGAAAAAATACTAAAATGTAATAAAATAACTGAAAATTGCATCATATTGGGATAAATAAATGAGTATGTACAGAAGTAAATGAACTTAAAATACATGAGAAAATTCTGGATAGACACAAAAGATGCCCTATCCCTAAATTTCAGCTGACAGAATTTCCAAAAGATTCCTTCACACCCCTCTGATTTTTTCTCACAAAGTCACACTCTTGTATTTTATATAAAGGGCCATATATCACTCACACAGACAGGCCTACATACATATTACACACACGAAAAACCTCTCTCTGAAATTCAGTTTTTTTTCTTACACCTTTAGACTAATTTGGAGACAGAATTTATTTTAGAAAATTTTCTTTTACAAGTTTCAATTTCTTTCATATTACTGATTGGAAAGAAAATAGTTTCATAAGTTTGGTTTTTTTTTTCTGGATCAACCTTTATTTTTTGAAGCTGATTAGAAATTGAGGTCATGTTTCATTCTGGAATTTCCTTATTGATCTTCCGGTAGCTTGCTGTTATTTTCTCTGAGTTTGCTGAGCTTATTCTTCAGTTTTCAGCATTTATTTGGCTTTTGTTGATGTCTTCCCCAAATAGGTATGTAAGATTCCTTCTTGTAACTTTTGTGAATGTGGAAAAACAGAATTAACATATTGATGCCATGTCTACATCTATTTTCTGATGTTTGTATATTTAGATCTGATTCATCTATGTTTCTCTTGATGGTTGTATGATTCTGTTAATTCATTTTAAGCTGAATTTGTAGGCTATATTGACTGGTTTGGTTCAAAATCATTATTAATTCAACTGTCAATATGAGCTTAAGAAGTTAAGAGGTGTTGGTGTGATGCTTTTATACCTTGTTGATCCTTCTGTGCTCCTAAATCGTTTCAAATATATGTTATCTTTTAGTTTAGTCATGATTCAAGCCTAATGTCATAGATAGGTCATTGATCAAGTTTAAAGGTTTTTTCATGCTCAAAACATCCCCATGTTTGATTGATTGTTCCCTGTATAATGACTTATTTCCTTGAATAGGTGGTTCATGCTTGAAATGGTGTTTGCAGGGGATGATTTATAAAACCAGTTTGTGTTTATCTTTTCAGTTTTCAAAATGGAATTGTTTTTTGAGTAAACTCAGGAATTACTCAACAGTTAGACTAATCTTGTTTGCATTTACATGTTTAGCTACTTGTCACGACCCCGAACCGGACCCGATCGGAATGGCACCTCTCATGAAACAAGGCCAGCTAACACAAACCCTCAAACCTTTTAAGACCGTTATAATAATTGATTTTAAGTCATAAATAAACTATAAATCCCAAAATAACGAGTGAAGTAGAATAACACAGCCCGACATCGAGGTGTCACCAGTCATGAGAATCTAAACATCTGTCTAAAAGTGTGAAAAGACTACAGAGTCAAGTACAAAGCTAGTACAAGGAAAGTAAAGATAGAAGAATGGAGAAGCACTGGGCTACGAATGCCGAGTAAGTAAAAGTGAAAGGAGTAATGTGAGCGACCAACTCAGTAAGTAATAAAAGTAAAGGCAGCTAAGCGATAAGAAAACATGTAAAACACAGCAAAATACTACAATGAGGCAGTATAAAACCAAGACAATAACAAAATAGTAAAAGTTCATAGAAACGCCTTGGTTAAGTAAACTCTCTCTTTAAAACTTATTTTAGCAGTTTAAACGAGTGAATAAAAATAGGGGGAAAAGACATATACATAAATCAACCCCTCGGGCACAATACCAATGGATTCAGCCCATCGTGCTATCTCACAATCGTTCATATCAGCCCCTCGTGCTATATCACATCTCACACTGGGTACCCGCGCTCTCTGGGGGTGTACAGACTCCGGGAGGGGCCCCTTACGGCCCAAGCACAATAACAAGCCATCTCGTGGCATAATCAAAGAGACTCCTGGCCTCATATCAAGTAACCTTGTGGCGTAACAACTCAGGCTCTCGGCCTCAAAATCATAAATCAGTACAATACTGCTGCGGTGCACAACCCAACCCCATAATATCCTCACAACACATGCGCTCGCCCTTACTCAGCCAGAACCTCTCAAGCCACTCCGGGCAATAGTAAAACATGATGCTCAGCCCAAAATATCATTTAAAATATCAAAACAAGTAAACATGGCTGAGTTGTGAAAATAGTAGAATATAGCATGACTGAGTATAAATACGAAGTCAAAAATATTGAGAAATAGTAGTAAAAATCCCTTAAGGTTCCAAAACAGTTGGCACGAGGCCCAAATATGATATCCAGCGCAAAACATGATGATAGCAAATAGTTTTCAATCAAATACGCTGTTAAATAGTCATACGAGACTAAGTCACAATTTCCAACGGTGCACGATCTCACACTCGTCATCTAGCGTGTGAGTCACCTCAAAGTAGCACAACGATGTGAAATTCAGAGTTTCATACCCTCAGGACAATATTTACAATTATTACTTACCTTTATCCGGTCCAAACTCTATCCCGCAATGCCTTTGTCATTCGTATCGGCCTCCGGATGCGCCAAATCTATCCAAAAAAAAGGATTATACCATCAAAATATGCTAAGGGAACAAATCTCACTCAAAATAACAAATTTACATCACAAATTTCGAAATTGGCCAAATCCGACCTCGGGCCCACGTATCGAATTTTGATAAAAATTACAAGCCCTCAAATACCTAGCATATCAAATACATCAAAATAATGACCCCTCAAATCCCAGATTAGGTCTTCAATTTTCATGCCCTAACTTTCAATTTTTAGGCTTAAATTACACAAATTTCATGATTAATTAGGTAGAAACCACATTTGATTGAGTATTAAGTCCATAAATCTTACCTCCAAGTGTTTTCCCTTAATTCCCTCTTCAATCCTCCTAAAAAAGCTCTAAAATCGGCAACAATTGTGAAACTTAGACCCAAAATCAAAGATATGGCCTTTTAAAATATTCTTCCCAGCACTTAAAATCTCTTGCTCGCGAACACGGTCAATGCCTCGCGTTCGCGAAACACAAACTCGTGTTGACCATTTTTTCCTTCATTGTGATCGCGACTTCCCGTATGAGAATGCGATGGCTTGTATTCCCAAGTCATAGTGAACGTGGCTCCCCACCCGCCCCATCTGATCACTTTCCTCAATACGAACGCCGCAAGAACCTCGCGAATGTGATGACTATTGGAATCGATGCTTCGCGATCGTGGGACCACCTTCACGAATGCGAAGGCCAACTTCACAGCCTCACATCCTAACCTTTCGCGATTGCGGGATATCAATCGCGAATGCGAAGGTCAAAAACCTGCAACACCAACAACAGTTTTTTCTACAATTTTCTTCAACATGAAATGATCCGTTTAACCACCTGAAACTCACCCGAGGCACTCGAGACCTCAACAAAGCATGTCAACATATCCCATAACATAATTCAAACTTGTTCCAATCTTCGGAACGCTCAAAACAATATCAAAACACCAAATTTGAACCAGATTCAAGCCTAAGAATTCCAAAAACTTCTAAATTCCGCTTTCGATCAAAAAGTCTATCAAATTTCGTCTGAATGACCTGAAATTTTGTACATATGTCATAAATGATACGATGAACCTACTACAACTTCCGAAAATCCATTCCGACCCATATATCAAAATATCACCTATTAACCGGAAAACATCAAAATTTCAATTTCGCCAATTCAATCCTAAATCTACTTCGAACCATCATAACGCATTCGGATCACGCTCCTAAGTCTCAAATCACTTTTCGAAACTATCTGAACCATCAGCACTCACATCCGACCCTTTTTCACATAAGTCAACATCCGGTTGACTATTCGAAGTTAAGCTTACTGAAAAGAGACTAAGTGTCTCAAACCTTATCAAAATCTCTCCGAACCCGAGCCAACCAACCCGATAGCACATAGTACAACTGAACAAAAGAATAAAAAGCAGAAATGAGGAATACAGAGTAGTAACGCATGATACACTACTGCCGGTGGTCAAGTAATTTATGTGAGTAGCCTAGTGGTTATCTCATTGTAAATCAATATCCACAAGGGAATTAAAAAATCACTATCCTAAATCATTTTTTTCTCTTTCTGGATAATGTTTGAAGAAGGTTGTTCGGAGCAGTGATGTACAGATCTCTTTCCTTATTTATAAAATATGGAACTCGTTGGGTTGTAGTTAGTTAATGACTTGTAATGATTTAATTTCTATACCTCTTTTGTATTGATAAGTTAATTTAATGGTTGATCATGTTGTATTAGGTTAAACCTGTTGTAGTTAAATATAAGCATATTTGATTCTATAGCTTTAGAGTGATAATCCTATGGAAATCTGTTTTTGGATTAAAATGTAAAAATCGCTTTGTCTTTCTGTTTGCACATGTATTTACTGTTTAAAAAACTTCAGCCTCCCTTTTTTCTCCCCTTCTCCTCTTCTTCTTTTAAAACACTTTACATTTTGATGCTGCTAAAGTAACTGTATAATTGAATTTCAAATCTTCCATTGTTTCATTAATGATTTAATCTGGAGGTCACTGCTTAGTCCCCTACGACACATTTTTTTTATACTAAAAGACTGAAGTTTTCCGGTTACAAAGACAAAATTTCTAGAGCTGAAGTTTCCAGTTACAAAAGAAAAACTTCAGCACTAGAGCTGAAGTTCGCCAGCTATAAAATAAAAACTTCATCTCTAGAGCTGAACTTCAGGCCTGACTACTAAAATGCTGAAGTTTTGCGTGATTGTCTTTGCTATTTCAGCCCTGTGTGCTGAAGTTATGTGAAAAAATGGATACGCTTGTAATTATTTTTGTAAAGTGGACACAAGTTAAAATGTAACAAAAAACGGGTATAAATGCAAATGCCCCAATTAAAATTGCGCATTGGGCCTAGTAACTCTGCAAGCCCAAATTAGTAGAGTTCCCTTAAATTGAATTTGAGCTCTAATAGTAAACCCAGCTGATAGTTTATTTAAGGCTTAGCTGGATGTACCTAGACTCCATAAGCAAGTCCAATTCGAAAGCCTGTCTGGTAGACAAGCTTGGACAACCCATTTAGACTTTGAACATGCTGCTATAGGAATTTAATGTCATCTATCCCCCCAACGAGGAACATTAGTTTGGCTAAAAACGAAATGTTAGGACTAGCCCGATTATTTTCGAAGTCAGTTAATTACAACAGCCTTGCTTACTTTAATGCCTTTGGTTTGAAATCCCCTCTTATAAACTGTCATTCTAGGAAATTAGACGGTAATATGCTTTTAGACGCGTTTAGTTAATCAAACCATCGTGATTATATACACGTTCGCGTGATACAATTACGATTTTACAAAATGAACACTCGTACAAATGCTTTTAGATGCGGCTTAATTGATTATTGTGATTGTGTACACGTTCGCGTGATATAATTACGATTTTCAAAATTAAATCGAGGTATGCGTTCGCGCAACTTCGGCCAAATAATCTTAAAATTAATAAAGTGTGATCAATTGTGTACACATATGCATGGCATGATTTAAACGTCCCAAATAAAGTGTACTTACATACATGTAGTCCGTTACAACGATTAAATCCATAAACGCCATAATTAAAAGCGGTAAAAGGTAAAATGTATATAGGTTCTTAAATGAGTAATTAAATAATTTTAATTATGCTAGGTATGGTTAAAGTGATCGTGCTAAAATTATATAACTCGAGAATACCTAACACCTTCTCCCGACTTAACAGAATTCCTTACCCAATCTTCTGTGTTCTCAGATCAAAAATAGAGTCAATTTTTGTGACGACCCAAAGGGTCATCACCGTATTTCTCCCATTTTTCGTGCTTTCGAGGCCTTAAAAACCTTGCTTTTAGTTGCCTTAGTTCGCGTGCGCAATCAAGGCGCGAAGACGGGATATTTTTATGTTAAAATATGTGAATTATGTGAAATATTTGAAGAATTTTGATATTAATATTGTTAGAATTGACTTTGGTCAATATTTTGGGCAAACGGATCCGGACCCATGATATGACGGTCCCGGAGGGTCCGTAGGAAAATATGGGACTCGGGCGTACTCCTGGAATCGAAAATTGAGGTCCCGAGCCCGAGAAATAAATTTTTGAAAGAAATTATTGTTCTGAAAATTATATGGAAATTTGAAAAGAAAATAAGTTAGAAAATATTGGTGTCGGGCTCATATGTTGGTTCTGGCACCGGTATAGGTCTTAAATATGTGTTAAGCGCTTTCTGTGGAACTTGGTCGAAATCAGACGTCGTTTGATGTGTTTCAGACCTAAATATCTAAAGTTAGAAGTTTAAGAAGTTTGAAATGAAAATGATGATTTTGAGACTTGATTCATTGATTTTGATGTTGTTTTGGCGATTTAATCGGTCGAGTAAGTTCGTAGAATGTCATTGAGTTAGTGTGTGTGTTTTGTTAGGATACCCGAGGGCTCGGGAGTAATTTGGAGGTGGTTCAGGGTGTTTTTAAACTTAGGAAGTTGGCAGATTTTCTGCAAGTTTTGCCCGGGTATTTTGTTCTTCGCGAACGCTGCCTCATGCTCGCGTTCACAGTGCCTTGGTGTTTCCCTCTTACGCGTTCGACCCCCTTCCCGCGTTCGCGTAATTTTGTTGCCCCTTCTATCACGTTCGCGTCCCATCCCATCGTGATCGCGTAGACCAACCCCCCAGGACCCCACTATTTTCCTCTTCGCGTTCGCAGCAACCCAATCGCGAACGCGATGCTTCCAGGTCTTCTTCGTTGCGACGCATCCTCTGAGTTGCGATTGCGTAGGGTAAAAACCCTTCAGTGATTTTTCTTAAAAACAGAACACTAAACACTAGATTTTCGCTACTTTTTCAAAACTCATCTTCTTCCCACACCCTATAGACGAAATTTGAAGAATCCTTCCTCCATAACTTCATAGGTAAGTGTCCCTAACCTCCTTTTCTCTTCAATCCTTCAACTAATCACTACATTCTAAGCCTAAAAACATGAAATCAAATTAGAAATTACAGATTTTGGGTAGAGTTAGGTTTTTGGGGATTTTGGGTGATTCAACCTCAATTTGGGGTCAAATCTTGAAATAAATTGTATATTTGAACTCGTGGGGTTATGGGTGATCGGGTTTTGTTCCGAGCCTCGAGTTTGGACCATGTGGGCCCGGGGTCAGATTTTGGTATTTTTGAAAGAATGATAGGAATTTCATTTCTAGGCTATGGGATTATGTCTTTGAGCCCTTATTGATATTGTTGAACTAATTATACCTAGATATCATTGTTTCGGAGTTGGATTATAGAGGAAATGTTGTATTAGAGAGTTGATTGCTATTCCTGGACCGAGGTAAGTGTTTGTTCTAACTTTGGCTTGAGGGAATAGGATTATGATATTATTTGCTACTTGGTAACTGTAGAGTACGACATATAGGCATGGTGACGATTATCTGTGCACCATAGTCTAGCATGACCATGAGTCTTATTTGTGTTGGATTCGGATTTGATGATATATTTTCATTGCTTAATTGATAAGTTTCATATAAAGTGGATAGTTGAAGAAGAATTGTGATTGGTATATAGCATTGGAGCGTTGGCTCGAATTAGAATTTGCTAATTAATAATGAAGTGATTAAAGAGGAAGTGTTGAGATTATTCCCTTGCCGGGACGTGTAGTCTATTATTATGTACTCTCCCTTGCCGGGATATTTGGGTTGCTAGTTGTACCCTTGCCGGGTTAATGTGTTATGTTCGTGAATTTCCCCTAATGGGGGCCTTCCTTACGAAGATCGGATGTTTTTGAACTATACTATGGGATCGCGTGGTACGTCATCCACTTATATACTATAATATGGGATCGTGTGGCATGTCGTCGACTTATATATTATGAAATGAGATCGTGTGTCACGCCGTCCACTTATATATTATGAAATGGGATCGTGTGGAACGCCGTCCACTTATATATTATGAAATGGATCATGTGACACACCGTCCACTTATTATATTGTGAAACGGGATCGTATGACAAGCCAGCCACTATATATATTATGAACTGGGATCGTGTGGCATGCTGACCACTTATGTGTTATAATATAGGATCGTGCGGCACGCCGTCCACCATATATCATGGAAATCTGGAGTAGTTCTGCTGTTTATTGTTTATATTTCGTTTTCATCTATTACCTCCAATAGCATGTCCCCCTCTCACCTTTATTTCGTATTTCTCTCATTATTGTTTCTTGCACTTGTGTATATATATATATATATATATATGCACAGGTTATATTTGGTAGGTCATCTCTAGCTTCGTCACTACTTCATCGGGGTTAGGCTAGGCACTTACCAGCACATGATGTAGGTTGTGCTGATGCTACACCCTGTGCATTTTGTACACAAATTAGGGAGCAGCTTTTGGACCGCAGCAGTAGCATTGCCGGGAGCTATCTTCAGTCCAGAGAATCTCGAGGTAGCCTAGCTGGTGTTCGCAGCCTGAAGTCCCTTCTATGTTTTAGTATGTTTACTTGTATCGGACAAACATTATGTAATTTCCTTTCAGACTTGTCTTTTGCATTCTATAGTAGTCCATGAGCTAGTGACACCAGACTCTAGGTAGTTATATATTTGAAACTTCCGTTTTATGTTTCCAGCTATATAAATCTAAAGTCTTCCCCTTTAATTATTGTTTTCGTTTATTATATATTGTTTAAATAAAATCAGGAAAAATGGTTTAAATATTTGGCTTGCCTAGCTCCGACAGTAGGCGTCATCACTACTCCTGATGCTGGAAAATCTGGGTCGTGACAATTTTTCTCGATTTTGGATTTAAAATAAACTGGTGACTTGGGACACCAGAATTATTCCAAGTGGCGACTCTAAAATTAAATAATTAATCCCATTTCAATTAATATCACTGAAATTGAAATAACTTCCTATCTTTCACGACCCAAATTCCCTCCGAATGAGTCGTGATGGCACCTAGTCTCTAAACTAGATAAGCCTAAGATTAAATAAAATAACATTGATATTTACCAATTTACATTGAATAACTCTCAACAATTACAATTCCCCAAAATTGGTGGTACAAGTCATAAGTTGTAACGACCTGGCCGGTCGTTTTTAAAGTTGCACTACGTTCCCATATTAACTACTTCCCCTAAGTTTGTTTCTGCTATTTTGGTTTGCCGGGACGTTCGTTGTTAGGACTCGGACTGTTTTGGGACACTTAGTCCCTAAATGAGAGCTTAAATGTTGGGAAGTGGTCCGTAGTCGGAATAGTGTGAAGACGACCTCAGAATAGAAATCTGATGGTTCTGTTAGCTCCGTTAGGTGATTTTGGGGTTGGGAGCGTGTCTGGATTGTGCTTTGGAATTCCGCAGCTCATTTAGACTAGAAATGCTGAAAGGTAGAATTTGGAAGTTTCTGGTCCGATAGTGAATTTTTTATCTGAGGGTCGAAATGGAATTCCGGAAGTTTTTGTAACACCGTCATGTCATTCGGGACGTATGCGCAAAATTTCAGGTCAATCAAACTTGTGTTTGTTAGGTTTTGAGTCTTCTGGTATTTTCGCTTCTGGGACTTGGGAACCGCAGAAGCGGTTTGAGGGCTCATGGCAGGGTCCGCAGGAGCGGAAGGATTTCCGCAGAAGCGGTATCTCTTCTGCGATGTATGGATCGTAGAAATGGAATATACCCATTTAAGTGGAAGCCGCAGAAGCGGCACTACGTCCGCATATGCAAGACCGCAGGATTGGTCCCTTGTCCGCAGAAGCGGAAATAACTGTTCAGATATTGAAATTTCGAGGATTTTTTTTTTTAAATTTCGAGGGTTAGTTTTCAAAGGTAGAGAAATCAAAATTGAGCTAGGGAGAAGGCGATTTTGGGTGAATTTTGAAGAGAAGATCATTGAGTAAAGTTTTCTTGATCCTATTTAGTTGTATTCCATTAATATCTAGTTAATTCACCATTAGAATTCGAATTTAAGGTCAAAATTGGGGAAAAAATGGAAGAAACTTAAGAAACCTAATCGTTGAGTTTTGAGTGGGTATTTGATCTCCGATTTGGGAGATTTTTATATGATAGCCTCCTGAGAGTACGAGGGTTCAAAAAACGTAAAAATTATTTGATTCCGAGCCGTTGTCCTGAGGGGAATTTTGGTCATTTTACTTATTTTCACGCCTTAGCTCTAATTTTAATAGTGGATTTAGTTGTTAGTGGTGTTAACTACATTATGTAATTGGATTGACTAGATTTGGGTCATTCGCAGTCGGATACTCGTGGCAAAGGCTTTGTTTCCACTTGATATTGTACCGGTTCGAGGCAAGTGGCTTGTCGAACCTTGTGTGGGGGACTTCTCCCCTTAGGACATGATCATTACTATTTGAAAGCCTCGTATGTGAGGCGATGAGCGCGTACTTGAGCTATTTATTGTAAACCCATTTTTACTTGAAATATTTAAATGAGATTCATGTTTACTTGTTCCTTTTAAACTGTGAGTTCAACCAGTGCTAGCTTAGAGATGTATATTTAACTGGCTTACTTGTTTAATTGGTTAATATTATTATTTGCACTCTGTGAAGCATGTTAGGCTAGAATTTATCATTACTTGTTCTGATTTAGAATTTATTCTGAGAACATGAGTTGTTGTTATTGTGTGTTTAATTTGGGCAAATGGGACGGTTTCCCGGAAGATCCCCCTGTACTTGATATGTTCTTGATTGAGGGTTACCAAGAGATCCCTAGCACGTCTATTTCTATATATCGGGATACCAAGAGATCCCCCATTTATTTATTGAGGATACCAAGCGATCATCGGGATACCAAGAGATACCTAATTTATTTATTGAGGACACCAAGAGATCATCGGGATACCAAGAGATCCCCCATTTATTTATTGAGGATACCAAGCGATCCCCGGGATACCAAAAGATCCCTGATTATTTATTGAGGATACCAGGAGATCCTCCGGATACCAAGAGATCCCCAGTGTATATATTGAGGATACCAAGAGATCCCTTGTGCATATGGTGTGGATACTGAGAGATCCTCGGGATACTAAGAGATCCCTCGGTTGTCATTCTTGTTGTGAACGATATCTTCTTCTTGTGTTGTTTACTTCTAATTTTATATTATTGATCTCCATACTTATCCTGTTTAGATTTCTCGTTGTAGATTCTCATTATACTGTATCTCTATCCTACCATTTATTATGTTTTATCTCAGTAGGGCCTCGACCTTCCTCGTCACTACCCGACTGAGGTTAGGTTTGGAAAATATTGAGTACCATTGTGGTGTACTCACGCCTCTTCTACACATGTTTTTAATTTGCAGATCCAGGTACCTCTACACAAGAGCACTATCAGTGATTTCAGGGGATTTCTCAAAAACTTGAGGTATATCTGCCGCGTCTGCAAATCGAAGAGTCTCCCTCTCCTTCTACCCTGTAGTTTGCTAGTTTCTATCATGTTCTTCATTGATTTAGACATTTCTGGAGGTTAGAGAGGTATTATGTACTTCGGTAGCCTATGTTGCCCGTGAGATTCCGGGTCTTGGAATTTGGTTTCATAACTTGTGTTGTTGAAATGTATGTTCCAAGCATCATCTTATATACATTTTCTCAAGTATTTAAATGTTTAGTTTATGATTTTTGCGAGCGTTGTTATTTTTTCGCACTGTTAGGCTTACCTAGTCGTGAAGACTAGGTGCAGTCATGACGTGTTCGCGATTGGTGAATTAGGGTCGTGACAAGTTGGTATCAGAGCTCTAGGTTCATAGGAGCCACGGAACACATGCTAGTTTATTAGAGTCGTTGATCGGTATGGAGACGTTTGTACTTATCTACGAGAGGCTATGTAACTGTTAGGAAAATTCCACTCCATTTGACTTCCCTGTTGTGTGTGATTTCGGATATCGCAATTCTTAACTTCTGTCTTCTATTCTCTCACAGATGGTGAGGACACACGCTGCTCGAGATGATCAGACACCCGCGCCCCCTACTGCAGCCGTCAGAGGCCTAGGCCGGGGTAGAGGCCGAGGACGTGCACGTGGTGCAGCGAGAGCACATGCGCGAGCTGCCGCCAAGGTACCACCAGCAGATCCAGCCAGAGTTCAGGAACCTGACACACGTGCGACTACTACTACTCCAGCTCTTTAGGAGACTTTGGCCCAATTCCTAAGCATGTTTGGTACATTGATCCATGCGCGATTGATTCAAGTTGTGCCGACTATTTCACAGATCGGGGGAGGGACCTAAACTCCTGCCTCCCCCACTCAAGAGCAGCGAGTTCCCATTAGTCAGGTTTTAGGTGTCATGCCAGCACAGCCTGTGGTCCCAGTTCAGGGGGTAATAAGGACCTCTTGCCAAGTAGGAGATAGGTGGGTCCAGGAGAGAGAGGACAGACAAGGTCAGGAGGGAGAGTACAAAGAAGTGAGTAGACCTCGTACGCTCGCTGGCCATTATTTTGGAGGAAGAGTACGACATGGTAGAGGTTTTTTGGGTCATCCAGCTCATTTTGCATCTCGAATTTCACATAGGATTTCCGGTGTTCAGGGATCTCTGAGTACCCGAGCTGCACAGTTTCCATTGCCACGTCCTCCCAGAGCTTGTTTTGAGTGTGGTGAAACACGCCACGCAGTGAGGGATTTACCTAGACTTGGGAGGAGTGCACCTCCACAGATTCTCAGCCACAGTATGCCCCGCAGAGTTCTCAGGCCATGGTTACAGCCCCAATTGCTACCCCGCCTACCCGTACTGAGGATGTTGCCTCCGATTCTTTCATCACAGGTATTTTCATGGTTTGTTATAGAGGTACATCGGCTCTATTCGATCAGGGCTCCACTTACTCTTATGTGTCTTCTTAATTTGCTCTATATTTGGGAGTAGCCCGAGATTCATTGAGTTCTCCTATTTATGTTTCTACTCCTGTGGGAGATTCTCTTGTTGTGGACCGCGTTTATCGGTCGTGTTTGGTTACTATTCGTGATTTTGAGACCAGAGCAAATCTTTTATTACTCAACATGGTTAATTTCGATATTATTTTGGGCATGGACTAGTTGTCGTCCCATTATGCTATTGTTGATTGTCACACTAAGACCATGACACTGGCTATGCTAGGTGTTCCGTGTATTTAGTGGAGTGGTACTTTAGATCACACTCTCAGTAGAATTATCTCTTTTCTTAAAGCTCAGTGTATGGTTGGAAAGGGGTGTGCCGCGTATTTGGCTTATGTGTGAGAGATGTCAGTGTTGATACCCCTTGTGTTGATTCTGTCCCAGTAGTACAGGACTATCCTGATAATGTGTCCAGCTGATCTTCCGGGCATGCCGCCCGATCGGGACATTGATTTTGGTATTGATTTGTTTCCAGGAACTCAGCCCATATCCATTCCTCCTTACTGTATGGCTCCTTCAGTTAAAGCAGTTGAAGGATCAGTTACAGGAATTGCTTAATAAGGTTTTTTTTCGCCCCAGTGTTTCACCGTGGGATGTTCCTGTCTTGTTTGTGAAGAAAAAAATGGTTCTATTCGTGTGTGCATTGATTATCGTAAGTTGAATAAGGTTACAGTGAAGAACCATTATCCATTGCCTCGTATTGATGAACATTTTGACCAGATTCAGGGCGCACGGGTGTTTTCTAAGATTGATTTGCGCTCAGGTAACCATCAGTTGAAGATTCGGAGCCGGATATCCCGAAGACTACCTTCAGGACTTGGCATGGCCATTACGAGTTTTTAATTATGTCATTTGGGCTAACCAATGCCCCAGCAACCTTTATGCACATGATGCACAGTGTGTTCAAGCCATATCTCGACTCGTTCGTCATTGTTTTCATAGATGATTTTCTTGTTTATTCCCCGAGTCGGGAAGAGCACGAGCGGCACCTGAGGATAGTGCTTCAGGCTTTGAGAGAAAAGAAATTGTAGGCAAAGTTTTAAAAATGTGAGTTTTGGTTGGATTTTGTCGCCTTCTTGGGTCACGTGGCGTTGAGCGAGGGTATTCGGGTGGATCTGAAGAAGGTAGAGGCAGTGAAGAGTTGGCCTAGACCCTCCTCCGCGATGGAGGTTTGCAGTTTTCTTGGCTTGGCGGGTCATTACCGCCGATTTTTTGAGGGGTTTTCTTCTATCGCATCACCTATGACTAGACTGACCCAGAAGGGTGGTGCATTCCAGTGGACGAAAGAGCGTGAGCGAGCTTTCAGAAGCTCAAGACAGCTTTGACTAAAGCCCCAGTTCTTATATGGCCTACAGGTTCGGGTTCTTATAGTGTCTATTGTGATGCCTCGAGGATTGGTCTTGGATCAGTATTAATACAAGACGGTAGGGTGATTGCCTACGCGTCTAGACACTTGAAAGTGCATGAGAAGAATTACCATTTCCATGATCTTGAGTTAGCTGCTATTGTTCATGCCTTGAAGATCCGGTGCCACTACTTGTATGGAGTGCCTTGTGAGATTTATACGGATCATCGGAGTTTGCAGCACTTGTTCAAGCAAAAGGATCTAAATTTGTGCCAGAGGAGGAGGTTAGAGTTATTGAATGATTATGACATCACTATTCTGTATCACCCGGGCAAGGCCAATGTGGTGGCCGATGCTTTGAGTCGATGGGCAGAGAGTTTGGGTAGTTTGGCATATCTACCAGCATCTGAGAGGCCTATGGCGATGGATATTGAAGCCTTAGCCAGCCTGTTTGTGAGATTGGACATTTCGGAGCCCAATGGGGTTCTATCTTGTATGGGTTCTCGGTCTTCATTATTTGATCGTATCAGGGAGCAGCAGTATGATGACCCCTATTTACTTGTCCTCAAGGACAGGGTTGAACATGGCGATGCCATGGATGTGACTATCAGTGAGGATGGGGTATTGAGGATGCAGGCTCGGGTCTGTGTACCCAATGTTGATGATACTCGGGAGTTGATATTGGCTGAGGCTCATAGTTTGCTGTATTCTATCCATCCGGGTGCCGCGAAGATGTATCGGGATTTGAGACATCATTAATGGTGGAGGCAGATGAAGAAAAACATAGCAGGATTTGTTGCTAGATAACTCAACTGTCAGCCGGTAAAGGCTGAGTACTAGAGACAGGGTGGGTTACTTCAGTAGATTGAGATTCCGGAGTGGAAATGGGAGAAAAACATCATGGATTTCGTAGTTGATCTCCCTCAGGCTGAGAGGAAGTTTGATGCCATTTGGGTGGTTGTGGATCGGCTGACCAAGTCTGCTTATTTAATACATGTGTGTACTACTTATTCATCGGAGCGGTTGGCAGAGACTTATATTAGGGCGATTGTTCGTCTACATGGCATTCTAGTTTCTATTATCTCGGACAGGGGTACTCAGTTTACATCACGGTTATATAGAGCCGTCCAGTAGGAGTTGGGTACTTAAGTGACGATGAGCACAGTGTTTCAGCCCCAGACGAATGGAGAGTCCGAGCACACCATTCAGATTCATGAGGATATGCTCCTTGCGTGCGTGATTGAGTTAAGAAGGTCTTGGGATCAGTTTTTGCCATTGGCGGAGTGTTCTTACAACAATAGTTATCAGTCCAACATTCAGATGGCGCCGTATAAGGCTTTATATGGTAGGAGATGCAGATCTCTAGTGGGTTGGTTTGAGCCAGGTGAGGCGAGACTATTGGGTACATGTTTAGTTCAGGATGCGTTCGAAAGGTTAAGGTGATTCAGGATCGACTCCGTACAGCCCAGTCTAGACAGAAGACTTATGCAGACCGGAAGGTTCTTGATGTCTCCTTTATGGTTGGCGATCGGGATCTGCTTCGGGTTTCTCCTATGAAAGGCGTCATGAGATTTGGGAAGAAAAGGAAACTGAGTCCAAGGTTTATTGATCCTTTTGAGATATTGAGGCATGTTAGGAAGGTTGCTTATGAGCTTGGCTTACCTCCCAGCTTGGCAGGAGTTCATCCAGTATTTCATGTTTCGATACTTCGGAGGTATTATGGTGATCTGTCGCACGTGTTAGATTTCAGTTCAATCCAATTGGACAAGGATCTATCATATGTTGAGGAGCTAGTGGAAATACTAGTCAGGCATGTCCGAAAGCTCAGGTCAAAGGATATAGCATCAGTAAAGGTTCAGTGGCGGGGTCAACCGGTCGAGGAGGCAACTTGGGAGACTGAGCGGGATAGGCGCAACTGATATCTTCATTTTTTTACTACTTAAGGTATGTTCTCCATGCTCATTTGAGGACGAATCAATGTTTAAGTGTGGGAGGATGTAACGACCCGGCCTGTCGCTTTTAGAATTTGTTCCCTATTCCCCTATTAGCTGCTTCCCCTAAGTTTGTTTCTGATATTTTGGTTTTCTGGGACGTTCGGCGTTAGGATTCGGAGTGTTTTGGGACACTTAGTCCCTATATGAGAGCTTAAGTGTTGGAAAGTGGCCCGTAGTTGCAACAGTGTGAAGACGACCTCAGAATCAAAATTCGATGGTACCGTTAGCTTTGTTAGGTGATCTCGAGGTTGGGAGCGTGCCCGGAATATGTTTTGGAAGTTCGCAGCTCATTTAGGCTAGAAATGCCGAAAGATAGAATTTGGATGTTTCCGGTCCGACAGTGAATTTTTGATCCGAGGATCGGAATGGAATTCCAGGAGTTGCTGTAGCACCGTCATATCATTTGGGACGTGTGTGTAAAATTTCAGGTCAATCGAACGTGTGTTGGTTAGGTTTTTGATCGAAAGCATATTTTGGATTAAATTGGAGTTCTTATGCGTGAATCATTGATTTAATCGAGTTTTTGGTGTTGTTTTAGGTGTTGTAAGGATTGGTACAAGTTTGAATAAAGTATTAGGTGGTATCGGTATTTTTGGTTGAGATCCCGGGGGCCTCGAGATGATTTCGGATGGTCGACGAGAAGAAATTCTAAAGTGTGGAGAAGCAGATTTTGAGTCTTCTTGTATTTTCACTTCTACGGCTTGGGAACCACAGAAGCGGCTGGCTAACTGCAGAAGCAGTTTGAGGGCTCATGGCAGGGTCCGCAGGAGCGGAAGGATTTTCGCAGAAGCGGTGTCGCTTCTGCAATGTATAGACCGCATAAAGAGAAGATGGCCATGTAAGTGGAAGCCACAAAAGCAGAACTGTGTCTGCATATGCGGCACGCAGAAGCGGTCCCTTGTCCGCAGAATCTAAAATGACTTTTCAGATATTGAAACCTCGAGGTTTAGTTTTCAAATTTAGAGAAATCGAAATTGAGCTCGGGAGAAGGCGATTTTTGGTGAATTTTGAAGAGAAGATCATTGGGTAATGTTTTCTTGACCCTATTTAGTTGTATTCCATTTATATCTAGTTAAATCCACCATTAGAATTCGAATTCAAGGTCAAAATTGGGATAAAATTGGAACAAAGTTCTTAGACCTAATTGTTGAGTTTTGAGTGGGAATTAGACCTCCGATTTGGAAGATTATTATATGGTTAGCCTCGTGAGAGTACGAGGGTTGTGAATACATAAAAATTATTCGATTTTGAGTCGTTGGCATGAGAGGTGTTTTGGTCATTTTACCTATTATTGCGCCTTAGCTCTAATTTTAATAGTGGATTCAGTTGTTTGTGGTGTTAACTACGTTATATAATTGGATTGACTAGATTTGGCCCATTCGGAGTCAAATACTCGTGGAAAAGGCTTGGTTTCCACTTGATATTGTATCGGTTCGAAGTAAGTGGCTTGTCTAACCTTGTGTGGAGGACTTCTCCCCTTATGACATGATCTTTGATATTTGAATGCCTCGTACGTGAGGTGACGAGCGCGTAATTGAGTTATTTGTGGTAAACCTTTTTTTACTTGAAATATTTAAATTGGGATTCCTGTTTACCTGTCCCTTTTAAACTGTTAGTTCAACCTGTGTCATTTACGACAAAAAGTTCGTAATTGCGAACTGGGCATCGCAATTTGCGATGGAAATGTTTGCAATTTTGACCATACCAGAAGCAGCAGTTTTTTCCCACACAAAAATAAGCATAACTTCCCCAGACGATATTAAAATTCGATGATTTCTTTTGCTATGGCTCCAGGATTACGATACATGTCTATAATGGTTCAATAAAAACTGATTTTGGATCTCATTTTCTTAATGTGGTATCATTTATTCCCAAAGAAACGATGTTGAAACATCAAATAAGAGCACAATACAACCTGAAACACACCCCAAATCCCCCAAGACCCTGTCCAATCACACTACTCAGTCCCATAACATAACACGGACCTACTTGAAGCCTCAAATCATGCCAAACGCTAAAAGCATGAATCACACTCCAATTCAAGCTTAATGAAGTTTAAAATTTCAAACTTCTGCCGACGCCCCCTTTTTCCCTTAAAAAAAGCGAAATCGGATTTACGACATTATGGGCAAAACAACTCTATTTCCCGTTTGGGAATTGGGTTATGGAATTGGAAGAGTCGCCACCTAATGATTATAGTGCATTAGGACACTTAAGAGAAATTATTTTGAAAAGAAAACCAGAGTTTGGGTAATGGCTTGAGATTATCTCGAGGGGAAGGTGTTAGGCACCCCTCAAGATCCACTAGTGTGGTTCCCGGCCGTGTCAATTGTGACTTTATAGGATATGAAGCAATTAAACAAGTAAGGCTTATAAATATAACATTCATATAACTTGAGAAGTTTTGAAGAAGAAAGAAGGACGCAAATTTTAAAATAAAGAGAGTTGATTTGAAAAGCATTACTATGAAAGAACATTTGAATAAAACAAGCAAAAGAGAGAAGGGTCCTAGGTTTAACTACAATATGGATCATTCGATGCAATATCCTGCACGTATTCCCAAAGAGGGGTCGCTATATGATATTATCGCATCGTCATCATCTCCATATTCTACCCTTCCCGCCCCTTAGAGGTTATTTAAGCGTGCGAATTGGTCACGAATGCTTATTGCGTGCTGTTACCCGTCCCGTCCTATAGATCCTAGAGGGCACTTAGGATCTCTATTCCTATGAGGTAGGAACTAGGTAGAACCCTGTTTATAAGTTAAAATACTAGGCGACATCTAAAAAACAAATAGGACTTGCATGTAAGGGAATCATATAGATCATATAAAAGGCTCAAACAACCCTCTATAAGAGAACACGTAAGTAGCACGACTCAAACACATGTAAGGTCTAAGGAAGAGAGAGTATTAAAAGCTGGAGTGTTGACAAATATATTTAAGACAGCAGCTGAGACAGTTTTTAAAAAAAATAGAACTCGCATTAAAGGTTGGATGACAACATTTGGACTTGAGAATGGGTGTACGACAGTTTAGAAATCGGAGGGAGGACCTTTTAAACACACTTTTAAATACATAACATGTATAATAAACCAGTTTTTGGACAAGAGAGGTAAAAATAGATGTAAAACTATTCAGAAATGCTAAAGAATGTGTAAGCGTATTAGTTTTGAACTATAGTTTTAAAATTGCAGTATTCAGACAAGTATTGAAAAATAGTAATCCAATTTTAGACTAGAAAGAAGAGCGAATTACTAAAAAATTTGCACAGAAGTTATTGAAAATAAGGCAGAAGTTTAGTGTAAAAATCAGCGGACTTAAAAGGGGAACAAATTCAGACGGTTTAAAGAATGAATAGCTTAAGCAGGATTTAAGGCAATTAATCAATTTTGTTTAACCTAGATTTTGCCTTGGCGTTGTTTAACCATAAGAGAAAGGTGGAAATACACGCCAGTGTTACATTTATTTAACACAATTAGTGAGGCATTCAAAAGTTGCAAAAGGAAGTCCCTAAGTACATGATTTCTAATGCATATAAAGGCCCTAAAACGTGGTATCTAAATTCAAAGCAGTAATTTGGTTATTAACTGATTGTAATTATAAAGATAACAAGCTGAAAATAAAAGCCCTAAGAACAGGATTTCTATATGTGAGATGCATGTCCTATTATGCAAATAGGTAAATAAAGCCCTAGAAACATGTTTTCTACCCATTCCCTCAATAATCATGCATATCCCTCCCCAATTTTACTATAATCCCCATTGTTCTTTACAAATTATTACAGCCAAGTAATTAAAAAGTACAACAGTGATAAAAAGAAAATAAGAAGTTACTCTATAGAGCCTTCAGCCAGGCCCAAGCATCTCCAACCTCACTTCTTTCGAATTTCACAGCTATTACCAAGTCTTGGGTGCGGCAAAATTCCCTAAGGGTTCGTTTGAACCCCTGACCAATACCAAGCACCCAAAAATGTCCCAATTACACAAATGCAAGCATTGGAAGTGCCAACCTTGTGCATCAGAGTTCCATGGGTGCTCAAGGCTCCCATGGAAGTGCTTGCACTAAGGGGCAGACCCTAAGGCTCTAAGAATGAGATTGTAATTGAGAGAGTTGAAAACAGTTGAGAGACAGTTTAAGAAAGCAGTTGAAAGAATTGAGAGAGTTTGAGAAAATAGTTGAAAGAGTTTGACAAGTTGAGCTAGTTTAAAAAATAGTTGAAAGAATTGAGAGAGTTTAAGAAGTTATTTTAGACTAACCAGTTTTAGAACAGCGGGGCATCACACAAACAGGGGGGGGGCAAAGGGGACAGGGGACAAATAAGCAAAGCAAGCTACATTACATGCAACATATTGAAAGTAAACAGACATGGTTGCAAACAAGAGTTCAGCTCTTAACACACTTAGCCTCAAATAGGGGATTTAGGTTAACCAAGTAGCCAAGCAGACATGGATGCATGGTAGTAGCACACAAGGAAAACATTCACTGAGACAGGGAGGGAATAAGGGAGCAAATAAGTAAAGTGCAAATAAGTAAAGGGAACAAACAACATGTTGGGTAAAAGTAAACATACATGGTTAAAAACAAGGGTTTAGTTCTTACTATACCAAACCCCAAATATAATCAACCTCAGGGAGAGGTTTCAGGGCTGTCAAGTAGCCAAGCAGTAGTGCACATGGAAGAGAAAAACACACATTGAGACAAGGGGAAGGGGGATAAGGGAGAACATGCTAAGCTAAACTAGTAGACTAACAACTACATGCTAGTGGCAATAAGAGCAACTGAACCATAGGTAAAAGCACACAAGAAATAATATGAATTGCAAAACTAAAAGGAGCATGTTGTTTTGGAGGCTATATCTTAAATAGTTGACATACCAGTTGCAGGTAATAAGATACAATAGCAATGCAATAGTGCACAAAGGGAGAGCAAGGTGTGCAAAGAATGAGAGCAGCAATGTGAGTAACAGCAATATGAGAACAACAACAGTAATGTGAGAACAACAGTAGCAACATACCCAATGTAGACAAACAAATAGAACCCAGTAGTGTAAAGTAATCAACCCAGGCTACCAAATCTTGGCTCTGAGCCAATTGAGTGTTCACACAAGAGAATGAGATAGTATAGTAATAGCAGAGGAAGACAGAATTCAGAGAGTCTGAGGTTGTGAGAACAGTGTGTGTTGGTTTTCCTAAGAGAGAAAAGGTGAGGAGTACTTATAGCACTGAAACGAGTAAACAAATAAGGTGTCCATCCCTATTTAAGGAACTGATATGAATCATAATTAAATAAGTATAGGGACTACCCTTTAATTAAGGAATCATAGTCAAACGGTAATAAGCAGACATGTTTAAAAGGAAAGGAATCACAAAGTATGGCCTGGCCATATAAGGAAACAAAAATAGTATAAGGTATACACTGCAAACTAGGTGCATGATACTTAACTAGGGAAATATGCCAAGCAAGTAAATCAACATATTTGTGTACACATATAAGGAAAAATATCACTTTAATTTTGGAAAGTAGTTTTCGAGATTGAAAAATTAGGAGATCAGTTATTAATTGAGGAATGTATCCCACTAATTGAGGAAGAAAATTCGAAATCAATACCAAACTGTAAAGAGAATACAAAATCACAATTTTAAAGCTAGTAATCACAGCCTTAAAGAGATTGTAAGAGTCAGTATAAAATCACCGTATAAATAACCAGAAACCTTAAGAGAAGAACGCATCATGGTAAGGAATGAAACACTAGCAGCAATATTAAAGCAGAGAACACGAAACTCAAAGAAGAACCAGAAGAACATGAAAATAGGCAAATACAGATACAAACATGTACGATTAGGATTTTCATCATATTTTAACAAAATACTTTAGGAGTAGTACTGAGAGCCACAGATTAGTACTCAAAATCAGAAAAGTAAAGTGTTTTCAAAAGGGATTAAGAAACCCTAGAAATTACAGTATGAAACCTAGGTTAACAAGGAAAATAAACAAAATAAGTGAAATAAACAATCAAAAATGAATACACAGCACTTAGTAAGAGTAGAAGAAACGATTTTGAAGAAGGGGTCTAAACCATAATCTGAAAGAGTGGTAATCGTCCGAAAAAATTTGAAATAACCGGAAACACTAAATAAAAATAGAGTAGAAAACAAAAATCAGACTAAGAGTCATTTTAAAAGAGTAGAGATTAAAGAGGAAAAATTAGGGTTTTCAAATAAATTAGGGAAACGAAGAAACTGGCTGTGAAAATCGTATACAATGCCATAGAAGGCATCATCGTACAAAGACCACCAGAGAAAAGCCGGAAACAGACCCAAATAGAGCTTGGGTGATCGTCTTTCATGGCAAAAGCTGCTAGGCTTCAAGATTGAGAGAGGAAACCATGATATAAGGACTACATGGCAGCTGGAAGTCGAGAGAAGTGAGGGAGGAGTGAGCCGGAGAGGCGATTATCTTCATCGGAGATGAAGATGAGAACTAGAAGGTTCTAGAGAAACGAAGGGTTAGAGAGCGTTTGGGAGTGAAAGGGGATACAAGGGCGGAGGATTTAGAAAAGTGAGTTAGGGTAAATGGGTTAGGGGTTTAATTATGGCAAGGTCAATTGTGGACCGTTGATCAAAATGATCAACGGCCACGATTTAAGACGGGGATCTGGGTGGGCTGGTCCAAATAGGTTTGAGTCGGGTTATTTTGTAATTGGGTCGTGATTTTGGGGGTGCATTTGGATTAAAATGTGGCCAAAATTGAAAGGCTAAAGGGCTATAATTTAAATACCCAAATTTTCCCTAATTTAATTTTGTAAAATAGCAGATGATTTTATAAAAATCAAATAAAATACTAAGATAACAAAATACATTTAGGAATTAATTAAAAATATTAGGAACGATTTTGTACTTGAAATACTTATTAAATTGAGAAATAGGTTAAAATTGCAATGTAATGCAATTTTAGTTTAAAAATACCTAATGGCTTTGTAAAAATTCTATAAAAGTTACATAAAATTATATTTTTATGTAGATGAGAGAATAAAATAAATTATTTATTAAAATAAGAAGATTTGATACTAAATATTGGATTTTCTAAGAAAAAATAAGTGGTAAATTGGTTTTAAAATACTTGAAAAAATATAGAAAAGATACCAAACTTTTTGTGGATGCTTATATATGCATTCACAAGCTATTTTAAAAATATTTTGGGTACAAAAATACATAGGGAAAATTTGGGTATCAACAACTTCTACTCTCGATGTTTAAACCAATGAAACACGTCCGATTGACCTCAAATTTTGCACACAAATCATATTCGATATTGCGGACCTAATACAACTTCGAAAATCAGAATTCAACCATGATATCAAAAAGTTCACTTTCGATCAAAATTCCAACTGCTCGAGCTTTGGCATAAAGCTTGTACACATGTGTAACTATTATGTACAAGAATAAAAAGAAGTCTTTACCTTGGGGATAAATATCTTGTCCTTTAAAAATATTTCTTTTCTCTTAAGGAACTCTATAACAATCTCATTTGTTTCGAATTTTTTTGGTTATTATAGATAATTGCTGTTATAGAGAATATATATTATAATATACCATGAAAATTGGTTCCATAAATAACTTGACTTTCATAGTGAATGACAAAGAAGAAGGTTTGATTGTAGTACATAAACAGAGTAAATATTCAATTAAGAGAGATTATATCTTAAGACACAAATAAAGATAAAATAGTCCAAAATCCCTTCTAATTAATATTTTTTAATGTAAAATAAAAATGCGATAGATAATTTGAAATGGATAGAGTATAATTCATATAAAACCCATTTATGTCTCAACTTATTCATCGACCAACAAATATCACATTTGGCACTCACGTTCTTGCAGTTGCTTCTCATCAATGCTTGTGGAAATCAGGATCCTTTACTAGTCATTGGACAGGCCGCATTTGCCAATACATAGTTTGTTACACTTCCCAACATTATCCTGTTTTATAATTGCCACGCCGAAAGGAACACATTCAAAAGTCAATTCAGTACTTATAGAGTGAAAAATGAGAAGAATAGAAATGGATTAAGTTATTGAAAATATGTACCTTTGGATGGTACTTAGGCCACTGCTACCCATGACCAATGAATTCAACTTCAGATCTTCAATAGAGTCACACACTTTCTCTCTAGCATCTCCCCAATACACTTTTGCCACAATGTTTATATGTACAAAAATCAAGAAATGACTAAAGAGAACGCAACAACTAGAACTAAGAAAAATATATACAGTCAAACCTTCTCATTCGTTATAAAAGCTAAGTATCTTTTAAATTAATTTTTGTGCCATGTTATAATTTATGTTCTCTATAATAGACTTTGTTATAACAATCAAAAAAATCTGAAACAAACAAGATTGTTATAGAAAGGTTTGACTGTAATTAATAGATCAAAAGCTTTCTGCGTAGCAGCTGTATCAAGCAAATCAAGAACTTGGCCATCACTCTTGATATCATAATATTTCAGTACATCCGGATCCCTAAACTCCACCCATGGAATAAGTGCTAACCAAAAACAAATGGATATTTATACCATCAGATCACTTAACAATAACTACATGTAACTTCTGAAAAAATAAAATAGAAAATATTTTATAACAAATTAAAGTATACCGATAGGGTAACTTACGCGAACCAGTTTTAGCCCAGAGCTGATCACGGGACTCACTGTAATTTTTATGTTCTTATTTGATGTGGGCTTGGTACTGTCCATGGAAAGTTGATAATTGAAGTTCAGATATGCCCAAGACTAATTTGGTAACAATCCAGCTGCTTTGAGCCTAAATTTGCACGAATTTAATATGCGTCACTAGAGTTTGAGACATGTCTACTTATATATCCTACATTTCTTCCGTATTTTATATGAAATTTGTCTACGGTGTCACAAATTTTAGGCATGTGAATTATATGGTCCCTACTAATCATTGTTCGAAGGTAAGAAGTTGGATTAAGCTAAGAACTACACAAGTAGGAAAAAATATAAAAACGCTAAGTTTGATTTACAAACCTAACTTTGACTATCAATTGACCTGCTGCTACTTATAATATAATTATATATGTGGGGGGATAGGGGATCTGTAATGTGATTAATGTCATGTAAACCACCGTTTCTAATGGTGGTATGTACAAGACTACAACTACAAGCAAGCAATTTTCCATTAGGACAAACAAGAACTGGAAACCAAAAGGAAAAGCGATGCAATTTGAATCAAGAATCGATATAATTATAGCAACCAATAGCGTAACCAAGTCGATGCAAGTTGGCACCATGACTAAAATATGCAGTACATCTGAACCTCGAGTAGAATTATTCTTAGGGTTTGCATTATTCTAAGGATTGGCTGGTTTTTTATTTTATATATATATATATATATATATATATACACTTTAGGGATAATTTTTTTCGCTATCTTTTTTCGAGAACTACCTAAAGTTCCAACTAAAAAGATGAAATAATTCTTCATTGTCTCAGTTGAAGTAGGCTCAGTACTTCACCTAGTCTCCATGCTCCTAGAATGGATCTCTTAGTTGTTGAGAAGGTTGCCCAAAAGCGAAAAATTGAGAACTGGTGATATAACACAAGGTCTTCCAAAAGTAGAACAGGTGTTAGAAGTGCGTTCGATTGATTCAATATCCATGAATCTCGAAAAGAGGATTGAGGGTTACTTGAATCGGGGTTTTGAGCATAAAGATTCCATTGACCTGTAAAAAGTGGCCCTAAATTATCAATAGGTTCACCGAGCACGATAAAAATTTCCTACTATAATTCTTATATGTATGATACTTAATATAGTTGGAATAATCACATTAATAATAACAATTAAGGTGAAGCAGGGTCAGGAACGACGAATCTCTTTATGATAGTGGTGTCACGCCTCCTTTTTCACCTACACCCGCGAGGGCATAAAGGAGTTTTTCCACTTAAAGGACAATCGGAACGGGATTTAGTTATTAATTATTCAGAATCGCCACTTGAGAGATTAATGGTCTCCCAAGTCACCGGTTTTAATCCCGAACCGAGGAAAATATTGACTATGTATTACAGTCTGCAAACCAAAAATCCGGATAAGGAATTCTGTTAACCGGGGAGAAGGTGTTAGGCATTCCCGGGTTTCGTGGTTGTAGCACGGTCGCTCAAGTGTTGTATTTGATTTTATCCAATTACAAAACGTGTTCTACCTTATTTGGTTTCTATTTGTAAACCGCTTTTATCATTATATTAAAAGAATTGCAACGTCATAAAAATGCGTCTCTAACCACGCTGCAACCAATGCACCCGTGGTTGTTAACACATTTCGACTTCGTTGAGATTTGGATTTGGGTCGCATCAATGCGCACCGGAATTTAAAGAAGTAATTTAATTAAATCGCGCCTAAAGCTTCTAACGTAACAATATTTTGGGAAGGTCGTGAGGTTCGCTAAACGGCCCTCCCGAATTCTATGTTTTTTATGTAACATTATTGAGGGCCCTTTTGTAGTTTTTTTTAGGGAGGCTCATCTCATTTTATTAAAAGGCCAACCTAAAAGTGACTACAATTAACTATTTAATTACCTCTCTAAAATAAAAATGAAAATGTCCTTACTACTTATTATCGAGGAGTCCACAGCCTATCGATTATGCAACGTCAGCTCATTTTTTGTTTTAAAATCCAAACCCAAATAACTCAATCCATAAGACCCCAATAGCCTAAATTGGCCAGACCTCACAGAAGAGGTCATGGGATCGATCCCTGCAACAGGCAGCATGTGGGTATTTCCCAGACCCAAGCTAAAGCTTTTATGACTGGACCGCCCTTAAAGCCCAATAACAAGCGAATTTGAATTACTGAACCATTTTTGAGTTATTCTCATATGTCCAGTGCTTGAAACAACAAAGACCAACATCTAAAGGATAGACATACTGTTTTAACTAAAATGAAATTATTGCAACAATTAAGCCGATGTTCGAATTATGTTTATCAACTATTGCCTAATTATGTAGGTAACTATTAATGAAAGGAAAATATTTGCTTAACAAGAGTCGTGTTTGTAAATTCACAAGGTAAACTAATTATAGGCAATTGATCTAATTTAACAATGCTGAAAATTAACTACTGAAAGCGAAACAAATAGTTATCTGCACCTAATTGTTTCAATTTGACATTCAATCCTAAGCCATAGCTTTCATAAGAACCTCAATCTACATTATACATGAAATACTAAACTCAATGGAAGGAATATCGAATCTAAAGTCCCAGTGTCCTATTAATACAACTTTAAAATGGTATAGGTATTTAAATTCCTAAAACTTCTATCGAACACCCAACAATCAGATTAACATGTCAAAACACATGATGTAGAACTCCTTTATTCAACCAATTAATACACTTTGTTGATCTCAACCTTCCACATATGAATGTGCATTAGAAATAATACCTGGAAGCAGAAAGTCAATCGAAGAAAGGGAGGTCAATATCATGTTAGCAAATCTGATATTCAACAGTCAAGCGGCAGCAATAGACAAATAGGAATCAACAGCAACCCAGAATGATATCAAATGACCTGGAACTATTCAACTCTAACTGAAAAACCCATAGATTAACTCCATACAACATCAAAGCAAAACAGGATGAACTCAGAAATGCAGCAGTCGAATTGATAAAAAAAACAAGTCTGTTTGTCCTAAGATCCACTCGAACTTTCATTTTGAAAATACAGCCAATGAGCTAAAAACTATGAACACTTGAAATCAAGCTGGAAAACTCAATGAAACAGTAACTATCTAAATTTTTTTTTGAATTTTTGTTTTGTTTTGATTTTTGAAATAGGAATTCTAATTCATATCTGAAAAAATAAAACTAATGACAGGGAATTTTTGAGAGACTATATGGTTGAAGCCAGACCCTTTCACAAGGCAAATGATCCTATTTATAGGCAAACAAACAACTCCTTATTTACTTTTAGTCCCTCAGTTCTTTTACTTTTCACCCCCTCTCATTTTCTAACTTGTCTTTTAACACCCCACCTAGAAATTTTTAGGAATTTCTACTAGATTCCCTAACCTAGATTTGTCACGACCCAAATCCCAAACCCGGTGGTGATGGAGCCTCTCATGAAGACAAGGCCAACCAACCAATTTAAACAAAATTTTCAACAATATATATATACATGGATTAAACAGTTTCAATATAATTAAATAAAATCATTTCGCGGAATACAACCCAACACAGCCCAAATCGGAGTGTCACTAGTCACGAGCATCTAAAGAATCTAAATACTACTACAAAACCAGCAATATACAGAATGGAATTTAGAATCAATGAAGAATTACGGTAACATAAACGTTGACGGTCACCTTGCTCGTCTATGATAGTATACCCTCAGTCCGTTATTAACCCGCTACCGGGTGAACAGTACCTGCAACTGCACGCGAGGTGCAGGGAGTAAAGTGAGTACTTCCAACTCAGCGATAATAAGAGTAAATAATAGCTGAAAGTAAGAAATCACGTAAGGCACTCCATCATGCAACATAGAACATTACAACCCTTTCTGAGGAGAAACAATAAAATTGTGAAAATCCTTTGGAAAACATCTGGCTCAGCAAAAACCTCTTTTAAAAATATTCCTTTTCAACAGTTGCGAAAATAACTTCAATAAGTAGGGAATAATACGAAATCTGCCCCTCGGACTCAATATCAACCTCTCCATACAATATCAACCTCATGGGCTCACTCCCAACTCACAAAGTACAACATCAGCCTCTCGGACACAACACTCCATCAACAAATAATACCAGGGTTTCTGGTAAACAGTACAAGAAGAAGCATGGATGCCAATGAAATGGGAGTGATGAATGTCATGACAAGTAGTACAAATAGGAAGAAATGCATGGATGCAATGCAATGCATATGATGGTACATTCCAGTACCCGCTGCGGCGTGCAGCCAGAGCCACCCATAATTATTTGACGTCGATGACGCTCATTAGGGGTGTATACAGACTCCAGAGGGGTTCCTACAGCCCAAGCGCAATATACTGGTCAGTCAATGTTACCTCACCGGTCAGCCAATGTTACCTGACCGGTCAGCCAATGTTACCTGACCAATTTATATCATATAGTGCCACTGTTTCAAGTTCCTGTTGCGGCGCGCAGCCCGAGCCACCCATATTATTTCAAGTCACATCACACAGTGCCATTATTACCACTTTTTTAGGTTCTTGTTGCAGCGCGCAGTCCGAGCCACCCATAATATTTCAAGTCACATCACATAGTGCCATTGTTACCACTATTTCAAGTTCTTTCTGTGGCGCACAACCCGAGCCACGATATTTCAAGTAACATCACACAGTGCCATTGTTACCACTATTTCAAGTTCTTGCTGCGGCACGTAGCGCGAGCCACCCATAATATTTCAGAATATATCATAAGCCCCTTAGGCATTTATAAAATAGTAGTCTCAGCCCGAAATAACATTAAAAATATCATTTGAGTTTTCAAATCTTAGAAGCATGGCTGAGTTTGCAAAACAGTATTAAAATTTTGAACTGGAATCAAATGATATGCAACATATGCTAAAAATAGTAATCTCAATCCCCGAAGGATTCACGTAGTTGGCACGAGGCCCAAACATGGCAATCAGCCCAAATTATGATGATAACAAATAATTTCAATCAAATTCGCGGTAAAATCAAAAACCAGGACAGACCAAGTCACAGTCCCTAACGGTGCTCTACCCCACGCTCATATCCGACGTGCAAGTCAACTCAAGACAACACTTTGATGTGCAAATCTGGGGTTTCAAACCCTCAGGATATCATTTACAAGTATTACTCACCTCGAACCGGTGAAATCTCTAGCCCGCGATACCTTTGGCCCTCAAAACAGCCTCCACGCGCGTCGAATCTATCCAAATTTAGAGCAAATACATCACAATATGCTAAGGGAATATAACCCAATCGAAACGACTCAAAAAATATCTAAAATACGAAATTTGCAAAACCCGAGCCCCGGGCCGACATCTCGAAAAATTACAAAATTTATATTACCTGATTCCTCGTCTCGCCACGAGTCCGTACATATAAAATTTACCAAAATCGGAGTTCATTTGACCCCTCAAATCATCATTTCTATCCAAGAGGATTTTCTACCCTTTTTAACAATATTCTCAAACTAAACACCAAAACTTGCAATAGATTCGAGTTATACCACCAAAATTGAGTCAAGAATACTTACCCCGATATTTTTCTTGAAAATCTCTCGAAACATCGCCTCACCCGAGCTCCCTTGGTCCAAAAATGGAAAATAGGATGACTCATTTTTAGAAAAATAATAATCTGTCCAGAAATTTCGGGGCACTGTTTACGCGTCGCGTCGGGCACTATTCACAGCAAAACTTTTCTGCAATTTCTGCATATTTTTCTAAGTTCGGAATCCCTCTGAAACATTCCCGAGCCCTCGGGGCTCCAAACCAAATATGTACACTGAATCTAAAACATCACACAAACTACTCGAGCGATTAAATCACCAAAATAACATCAAAATCTATGATTTGAGCCTTAAATCCAAGAATTCTTTCAAATTTCACATCTGATGCCGAAAACCGTCAAACTAGTCCGAATGACCTCAAATTTTGCAGACAAGTCCAAAATGATATAATGAAGCTACGGAAACTCTCAGAATTTTATTCCGACCCTCGGATCAAAATCTCAGCTATCAACTGGAATTCGCCAAAATACTAACTTTGCCAATTCAAGCTTAATTCTACACCGGTCATCACAAAAATATTCCGGACACACTCCTAAGTCCCAAATCACCTAACGATGCTATCCGAACCATAAAATTCACATTTCGAGCCCTCTAACACATAAGTCAATATCCGGTTGACTTTCCAACTTAAGCTTCCTTAAAAGAGACTAAGTGTCTCAAACCTTACCAAAATCATTCCGGAATGACTTCAAATTTTGTACACAAGTCACATTCGACTTACTGACTTTCCCCAAATTTCGGAATCGCATTCCGACCCCGATATCAAAATTTCTACTTCTGGTCGAATTTTCTCAAAAATCTTCAAATTTCTATATTTGGCCAAATGACTTCAAAATGACCTACGAACCTCCGAATTCACTTCTGATCGCGCTCCCAGATCCAGAATCATCATACAAAGCTACTCCCAATCTCAGAATCTCAAACGGACATTAATAACACTGAAATGCATTTTAAGCCAAACTGATGCAATTTCTTCTAAAATGCTATCTTTCACAAGAGTCAACAAAATGCTCCCGGGTTATCCAAAACCCGATCCGAGAATGCGCCCAAGTCCGAAATCATCATACGAACCTTCTGAGGTCATTTATTCAAAATTCCAATCCTAGTTCATTTCTTCAACTTTAAGCTTTCAAAATGAGAAATTCCATTTAGATTTGACTCCAAACTTCCTGAATTTTAATTTTGACCATACACACAAGTCAATATACCTGATATGAAGTTGCTCATGGCCTAAAACTGCTGAATGACGCACCGGAGCTCAAAGTGATTGGTCGGGTCGTTACAATCTCCCCCACTTAAACATTCGTTCGTCCTTGAACGTGCTGAGAACTGCAATGATGTAGTCTGAAATGGCTTGTTTAACACATCATGCACATTCTCGTTCTACCACTACTCAGTTGAGCACATTAGCTCGATAATTTTGTAGATATTATTCTTTATTAAAGCAAATAATCCATTAGGCCGAATTCCAACATCCTGAATTTCCTACCAAGTTTGTTTCCATCATACGACCACCATATCAATCTCCACGTTGTACCCAAACATTAATGCATAACTTTGTTGAATTCACACTTTGCATCAGTTTACTCATAGGACCACAATAACATTCTTTAAACATAATATTCGAAATTCCACAAATCTGATGCTCCCATTGCATCTCATGACCTACACAGGTCTTGCTCTAGGTTTTACAACACTGATAGGACTGAAGAGATGTGCTGAAATTCATAACTAACTGCTGAATCAACAATTCATTGGATTCATACTCTTGACGAGTTCCATTACCTTGTTCCAAACCAAAGAATGATCTTTTCTCTATAATATACTTCATATAATCAATTTGCACTGACCCCAAATCTAGTAACCTCGTCTCACCCAGTACGAACTGCTCAGGAAATAAGCCACCTTAGACATAATAAAAAATCCCACAAGACGCAATACAAAAAGGAAGGCAAACTCTTGGAAGAAATACTCAACTCGCACACTAACATAAACTTCCTCAGAAAATAGGGAAACAGAACACACAAAAGCAAATATGGGGGACTGTACTGAACATCGTACTGTTGCGGCGCGCAACCCGATCCAAACAAGTTACCCATGGCGGCGTAACACCTGATCCCCATATAGAACTCATATATGGAGTCATACGTTGCGCTGAAAAGCTCATCACATCAAAATATCGGATATCGGTCATAAACACACAGGCGCATAATACCATTCCCAAGGAAACATATAGCTCTATAGGCTACAAACTCAAGCACAACTAAGGTACGATACATGATCTAAGTCTCAAGAACCATCATGCTCATACAATATCACCGCTGAGCGGAACCTCAACACATACGGAATTTACCAAGTCATATCACAACTCATACGGTGCAATATTCTTTACATAAATTAGCTGACCACGAAATAAGACTATGAGAGCGCATTACTGAAATATACACAATTGATCTGACGTAAGGCTCACTTCCACATTTAAATCTATCCACCGACCTCAAGACGAACCTGATCGTGCCAAGCTAGGCCAATAATATTTCACTGGTCCATAACCCAATAAGCAGAGTGTCCTCCAAGCATAAATTCTCAAATGGATGATATTACCAAAATCCTCATGCTTGGTTTAAATTTCTAATTAATCAAGTGACTACATGTTACACTTATACAATATTCCTGTGTGACAAGCTCCCACCATCTTCCGAAATAATTAATAGGTCCGCACAGTCAAACCACTGGTTGCACTAACGCTGAAAAGTGATCAACAATCCCTAACCAGTATGCAAAACCTTTCTCAAAGAACACCGATATCAGGTGTTACTGACGTCAATACCCATCTTACTCAAAACACTGAAACTCATATCCTTCTCATATAATATCGTGACATCACAGTCATTAACCAAACTGCAACCTTGGTCCTTACTTCAAATTCCATCCCACTCACTGCACCTCACGTGCTAATATACGATAGACGTGATTTCCATCACAACTCCGGAACCGCCGATAGGCTTATACTTCATCACATAAGACTTTCCATTTAACTCACTTTAGGAGAACTATAGCAGCATACCGGCGAATTCTCATAATCGTCGAATATGCCAATCTCTAAGTAGTTGTCCAAGCCACCATGACGCTCTCTAGGATCCGCCTACTCATAATATGCCATAACAAAAGAATGCTTCAAAATAACATCAAGCACTGCGGTTGACAAGCCTCACATGCACCGCCACAATCACATGCATAACTCGATCACGCTGAACAAACCGATCACTGACACCAATATGCCAACTCAACTATGGCTAACCAATCTACTTCCTTCCAATTTATCCTTGATTGCCTTAGAAATAATAGTATCTCCCTTTAATCCCTATTTCAACCGCACTCACCCCGGGTGACCTTATATCACGAGACCATGATGTCTCAAATACCATGACCATTTCATGTCTCTCAAATGCTGCACCGCAAGTCAAAATATCATAGAACATTCTGTTCCTTTCTTCATAAGCTGCTCCAAAAGCTTGACACTTAATCATACTTACAGACTCAAAATCATTAGGCACCACACTTTACCTCTTGAATTAACTAGGACCGCTATTGAGAGCCACCCAGCTCTGACTTGGCCTCGAATGCAACCAACTCTACTGAATTTCATAACATGTGAATACCATCTTGATAAAGCACCCAACGGAATCACTTCCCTCGAAGCATGCACCTATACGAGGTATAAATCATGAATCTTCCCTCAAGTCTAAACATGAGCCAATAAGGCTAACGATAACATGCACCCAACAATTCATTTACTCAAATTACCACTCATGGTCCTTTTATGTAGCTGCAATAACCCATCAATACGCCAATAACCAGAATTCACGCAGGTAATTAACCATGCAACCCAATTGTAAGTGGTGGGACTCCCCCACTTAGCTCAAAGCCACTATTACACGACTCTCAAACACATTAGAACCATTCTCTCAAGTCATTTACTGTTGGAAACACGTTCTCAAGGCATTATACTAAATGTGTGTTCATATTTGTAGGTTTTGATGAATGACAAACTATGCACAAATTAACATATGACGAGATCCAAGCACAAGCGCGAAATTGATATATAACAAGATTCAAGCACTAGACAAAGATCGAGATTAAGTTTTATATCAGTCGGTATTTAATTGTGATCTTGATCCGACAACTCAAACTCAAGACTTGGCTTCTCTCGTAAAAATACTTTTAACAAATCATGCATATTTAATTTAGAGCAAAATGATTTTAAATAATGCATATTTACTTTTGTCAAAATGATTTTTAAACACGCCTCTAAAATCTGGACTAAGATAATCGATTATGTACTTATGATAATCGATTATGTTAAAGTCAGCTGCTTGACAATCGATTGTGAACTAATGACAATCGATTGTGTTAAGACAGTGAGCATCAGATTTTTCAAATCTGCATGACAATCGATTGTGAACCTTATGACAATCGATTGTGATGAGGCAGTGTCCATCAAAGTTTTTCAAAGCTCAAAATAATCGATTGTGAAGCTAATGACAATCGATTGTGAAGAGACAGTGTCCATCAGATTTTTCAAAGTCACAAAATAATCGATTATGAACTTATGACAATCGATTGTGTTGAGGCAGTGTCTTCCAGACTTTTTCAAAATTATTAAATAATCGATTATGAACTTATGACAATCGATTGTCAAGAGGCTGTGTCTAAATTGATTTTTCAAGACTGATATATAATCGATTGTTAACTTAGTATAATCGATTGTATAACTGATCGTTGCCAAAATATTTTCAAATACCGTCAGGTAATCGATTATTGATTTCCTATAATCGATTGTTTTAATTAAAATCTGGAAAGGATTTTTTGAACGTTGCTGAGTAATCGATTGTAGATTGTTGACAATCGATTGTTTTACGTAAAATCTGGAAAGGATTTTTTGAACGTTGCCAGTAATCGATTAGTGATCTTATATAATCGATTGTTATGCGTAAAATCTGGGATTGATTTTTGGAAAAACTGGCAAACAATCGATTGTGGTAACTTGACAATCGATTGTCACTAAGTAATTTCAGCAACTCTTAATTGGCAATTAGGCAACGGTAATACAAGGTTTTTCAACTATAAATACAGCTTCAATTCAGTCTTTTAAGAACAACAACATACAACAACTGATCATACAATTGCTAAGGCTTGCATACTTTATTGCTTATCATTTTATATTCATTACATAAGCTTTTGAGAGCCAAATTCTTGTCAAAAGTTGTTGCGATCTTGAGCGTATTCTTTTTACTCATATCTACTCTTAAAGGAGTGTCTTGTTTGAGTGCTAAGTGTTTTTATACACTTGAAGGGAAGTGTTAGTCCCTTGTGTTGTAAGAAGGAACTTGTGTTTCCTTGGTTGAAGTCTTGGAGTGTTGTATCTCCGAGCAAAGGTTGTTGAGGCTTGTGTCCTCAAGTTGTAACGGTTTGTTAAGCACCCGTAAGCTTAACAAGTTAGTGGAAATCTCGAGAGAGTCTCTCGGGGACTGGACTAGCCACGGGTTGTGGTGAACCAGGATATATCGGTGCGTCTGTTCTAATTTATTTACTTATCGCACTTATTTATTTCCTGCAATTTTTAAATTCCGCAAGCTTACGCTAATTTTATTAAAATGCTATTCACCCCTCCCCCCTCTAGCATTAAGCGTATTATCTAACAATTGGTATCAGAGCCCAACTCTCTGAAGACTTAACCGTTTGAGAGAAACATCCATGGCTTCTACTCGTGATTCTTTTGCAGGAATAGGTGAAGGACAGTGCTCCACCCGAGCACCGCTATTCGATGGTACAAATTATACATACTGGAAGGAGAGGATGAGAATATTTGTACAATCAAATAGTTTTCATCTTTGGAAGGTCATAATGAATGGAGAACAAATTCCAACCAAGAAGGTTGAAAATGAATGGGTCCCAAAGTCCGAAGATGAATACGATGCGGATGATATCCGAAAGGTGCAAAATAATACTAAAGCTATTAATTTATTATATTGTGCTGTAAATGCTGATGATTACAGGAAGATATCTTGTTGCACAACGGCGAAGCAAATGAGGGACAAGCTGAAAATTACGTACGAAGGTACGGACCAGGTAAGGGAAGCTAAAATTGATTTCCTAACCCATGCATATGAATTGTTTCACATGAAGGAAGGTGAAAAGGTCGATGAGATGTTTGAACGATTTTCAAAAATCGTAAATGATTTACATGCTCTTAAGAAGACCTTCACGGATAAGGAACTTGTCCGAAAAATTCTCCGAAGTCTCACTCCGGAATGGCGATCCAAGGCCGACGCGATTCAAGAATCCATTGGCATTTCAAATGTCACCATCGATGCATTAAGAGGTAATCTTAAAACTTATGAATCTACTATACTTAACCCTCTTATTGATGATCAAAGGAAGCAAAGAATTGCTCTCAAGGCAAGCACAAGCCAACCTCAAAATGATGAGGACGGAGACAACGAGTTCGGACTCGTTATCAAGAGATTTCAAAAGTTCATGCGAAAAGAGTATGAATGAAAGGGCAAAAAGCAAGGAAATCAAATAAAGCGCTATGAGTGCGGAGAAACCGGGCACATTAAATCAAATTGCCCAAATGCTAAAAAGGAGAAGAAACCCTTCAAGAAGCAAAGAGCATACATATCTTGGGGAGGCGACTCTGGTGACGAGTCAAGTAAGGAAGAAGAAGACGAAGCCGCAAATCTTTGTCTTATGGCACAAGAAGACAACAAAGAAGAGGTATGTCAAATTTCTTCCAAAAATTTCTTTTCCCTTGAAGAGATGCAAAATGCTTTTGATGAGTTGTATAGCGAATTTATTAGAGCTTCAAAAACTGTTAAGAGTATAAAAAAATGCTTCTTTAAAAGAAAAAGATTTTCAAAAACAACTCTCTCTTAAAGAAAAGGAATTGGAAAAACTGATTTTAGAAAATGAGAAGTTGAAAGAGGAAAACAAATTTTTTGGCAAGAGAAGCGCCGACAAGCCCGAAAGTTCTAGAAATTGTACTTCTTGCATGCATCTCAAAAATGAAGTAGAAAGGCTTAAGGGCACCTTAGATAAGTTTAACTCTTCTCATAAAAATTTGAATGAAGTGCTTGTTAATTTGAAGTCAACCAAGCATGGCATAGGTTTTAGAAACGAGCCTAAAGAG
Organism: Nicotiana benthamiana; assembly: GCA_034376525.1. Lineage (NCBI taxonomy): Eukaryota > Viridiplantae > Streptophyta > Magnoliopsida > Solanales > Solanaceae > Nicotiana > Nicotiana benthamiana. The sequence goes on from CM067336.1 coordinate 16,018,710, forward strand.
AAAGTTGAAGCCAACCCCCAACCACCTAAGGCTCAACCTAGGACAAATAAAACAAATGCTCATCCTAGATACAACAAACCTAGAAATGGTTTTCATCAATCGCAACCTAGAAATAATCATGCTAGAAATAATGCACATTCTAGGCCAAACATTAGAAAGAGTTTTGAACCTTTTAGAACACCTAGAAATGACTTCCAACCTAGAAACAACTATTCTAGAAATGATGCATATCATAGAACAAATGGTAGGAGAAATGTTTTTCATGATTTGCGCAATAGTTATATTGTCAAGAATAGAACAAATGATTTTCGTCCGTCCAATTACTATCAACCTAGAAGGATGAATAATCCTAACGTGACTTGTCATTATTGTAGACGTATTGGACATATTGCTCCTGCTTGTTTTACACGACATAGACATAACACTCAATCACATCACTATGATTTGCCTAACCCCCAAGGACCCAAAATGGCATGGGTACCTAAAACTCATTAATATGATTGAAGGGATCAAGTGTACTATGGTACCTTGATAGTGGATGCTCCAAGCACATGACGGGAGACGAATCCAAATTACTTCAACTAGAACACAAGGAAAGGGGAAGTGTTATTTTTGGTGATAACAACAAAGGAAAGATTATCGGCATCGGATCGGTCGCTAAGGATGAAATTTCTTCCATTAAGCATATATTACTTGTGAAAGGTTTAAAACATAATCTCTTGAGCATAAGTCAATTATGTGACGAGGGAAATCTTGTTTTATTTGATTCGGATGAATGCTTAGTTTTTAGACGTAGCGATTTTAAAATTATCCTTTGTGGTTTTAGAATGGATAACATTTATATGGTTGATCTTGCAAATTCTTCACCCGAATATGTAAATTGTTTAATGAGCAAAGAGGATGATTCTTGGTAATGGCATCGCAGAGTAGCTCACATCAACATGCATCTTTTGAACAAATTGGTTTCACAAAATTTAGTCGTTGGTCTTCCAAATTTGAAATTTGAAAATGACTCTATTTGTGATTCCTGTCAAAAAGGGAAGCAAACAAAAGCATCTTTTAAATCGAAAAACATTGTTTCAACTACTAGACCATTGCAATTGCTTCACATGGATTTGTTTGGATCATCTCGCATTGAAAGTCTTGGTAGAAATCGTTATGCTTTTGTTATTGTTGATGATTATTCCAGATTTACTTGGACTTTGTTTCTTGCCCATAAAAGTGATGCTTTTCAGAATTTTAAATATTTCCTTAAACGCATTCAAAACGAAAAGGAAACAACCGTTACTTCAATTAGAAGTGATCATGGGGGAGAGTTTGATCACAATCTCTTTGCGGACTTTTGTGACGAACTCGGTATCGAGCATACCTTTTCCGCTCCACGAACACCACAACAAAATGGGGTGGTGGAAAGGAAAAATAGGTGTCTCGAAGAGATGGCTAGAACCATGCTCGAAGAGGCTAAGATTCCCAAACATTTTTGGGCGGATGCCGTGAGTACTGCATGCTACATTTTAAATAGAATAGTCATAAGGCCAATACTCATGAAAACCCCTTATGAACTCTACAAGGGAAGGAAACCAAATATCTCCCATTTTAGAGTATTCGGTTGTAAATGTTTTATTCATAACAATGGAAAAGATTAATTGGGAAAATTTGATGTCAAATCCGATGAGGGAATTTTTATTGGGTATTCTTCACATAGCAAAGCATATAGGGTATTTAATAATAGAACCCAAACTGTGGAGGAATCCCCTCATATTGTGTTTTCCGAAAGTAATGCTCGCTTGGCGAGAGAGAATTCTTGTTTTGATCTTGCAGGTATTTTAAATAGTTTAAAAGACAAAGTACAAGAAGAAACTCCTAAGGAAATTCAAGATGAAATCTTGGAACAATCAACGGAGGAAACGCCACAATTGGAGAAAGAAACGAAAATGCCTAACGAATGGAGGACAATCAAAGATCACCCTCTCGAACAGGTAATTGGCGACGTCGGAGAAAAGGTAAGTACCCGAAACTCCCTTAAGAACACCTTAGGACACACTTCTTAAGAGATCACGTTCTCATTGCATTATTTCGTTACAAATTACTGACTTGAGCGTCGGAGACGTCTAATTCTCTTTTGCAGGTATCGCCCTAAAGGCAGGGGGAATTATAAAGAAATGGCATAGAACAATCTATTGTTACAGCAAATAATCGATTATTTTACTGTGCGGACAATCGATTAGCAAGTATCACTAATCGATTATTTATATTTGATACCTATTATGCATTTGTGTTTCATAATCGATTTTTTAACTGTATAATCGATTACCGTCTCAGCCATTCAGTACTGCTTTTCTAAAACAATCGATTGTAATATAATCGATTATTTTCCGAGTCTGAAAATCACCATGCTCACTGTATCACAACAATCGATTATCATAAATCAACAATCGATTATTTTTTTCAGAAATTCAAATTTTTGTTACCGTTTGGGCCCTGCAATCGATTTTGTGTCAGTTTCGAGTTCAAGTCAAAATCTGCTCAAACAATCGATTATTTCATGTCAACAATCGATTGTCTAACGGTCAGTGCAATTTATTTTTACCGTTTCTGACTGTTTTGGCTCATAAATTTCTGCAGATTTTCATCATAAATGAAATGCCATTCTTCCCATTATAAATAGGCATCATAAGTCTTCAAATTTTATTCACTCAAGCATCAATCTTTGCTCCCAAACCTTCAAAAATCTCCCAAGTTTCTTACAAGTTCATTACTACTTTTTGAAAATGTCGGGCAGACACTCTAAACGTTCCCGTTCAGGTAGACAAGGTGCATCTTCTTCTGCTCCTCCACCTCCAACTTTCCCTTATCAAGATGGGTCTATTTTACAATTCAATACTGAAACCGAGCTTACTAGATTTTTGACAAAATTCGAAAAGCGTGACATTCTTCCTCCTCGCTTTTCAACAAGCAAGTATCTTGAATCATATGCCCTTGCTGCAAACATGCTTAAGGAATGTCAACTTCTTGACTTCTTATATCTTACCTATCCTTATATTAATCCTCCATTGATTCAAGCATTTTACTCAAACCTTCATGAGGTTGACGATGGTGAGCTTGTGTCAAATATTAATGGTGTTCAAATTCTTTTGTCCAATGAAAACTTGCATTCCATTGCCCATCTTCCTCGACGTGGCGAAAACATTACTCGCAACATTAGAGAGGCTGGCGCCTTATTTGATGAGAAAACTCTCCTAAACCAAATAGGTCTTACATCTTATGATCCTAATCTATCTACTCGGCGCCCTACTATCACGGGAATGCTCCCCGAGTATCGTTTGATTTTCTATTTCATCACCCGAGTCCTCAAGCCTCGGAAGTATAATCATACCACTGTTTCCCAAGAGGACGCTAAGCTCATGCATGCCATTATAACCGGAGCTCACATCAATTGGTGTAAGTTCGTCAAAATTCACATGCGTGATGCCATCGGAGATGATAGACCTCTTCCCTATGCCCTCCTTATTATGAATTTTCTTGAAGCTTCCGGATTCAACACTTCCATCGGTCCTCTCAAAAAGAGCACCAAGAAGTGGGAAATTTCAGAATCCTCCTTTCCCCATGACGGTGATCATGTAGCTCCTGCTCCTCCTCCAACTCGTCGATCGCGTCAGCCTCCAGAACCTTCTCTTCAATCCATTTCCGACCAAATTGCTTCATTGACCACCTCTGTCGGTCAATTGACACATGAGATCCATGGATATTTTGACCATGTTCATTATCCATATGCCGGTCTTGTTCCCTATGAAGCAGTGCCGGATGATGAGGCGGGAAATGATGATGAATAATTTCTTTATTTGTTTTTCTATTTTATTGTTCTATGTTTTATTGTTCCCGTTATGTAACCGTTTTTTAATAAATAAACAAGTTTTTTTATTATTCTATATTTTTTTGCTAAAGGCAAAAGGGGGAAGATAACGGGTATGCACTCTCACTCAATACTTATCGGCATAAATTGAGGGGGAATTCATATATTGAGGGGAAACAAATTGCATATCTATATACTTGTTGCATATCTTTGCTTGTCTTGAATCGTCATTATGAATTGCCTAATATGCATATCCCACTTAAAGTTTGCCATTATCAAAAAGGGGGAAATTGTTGGAAACACGTTCTCAAGGCATTATACTAAATGTGTGTTCATATTTGTAGGTTTTGATGAATGACAAACTATGCGCAAATTGACATATGACGAGATCCAAGCACAAGCGCGAAATTGATATATAACAAGATTCAAGCACAAGACAAAGATCGAGATTAAGTTTTATATCAGTCGGTATTTAATTGTGATCTTGATCCGACAACTTAAACTCAAGACTTGGCTTCTCTCGTAAAAATACTTTTAACAAATCATGCATATTTAATTTAGAGCAAAATGATTTTAAATAATGCATATTTACTTTTGTCAAAATGATTTTTAAACACGCCTCTAAAATCTGGACTAAGATAATCGATTATGTACTTATGATAATCGATTATGTTTAAGTCAGCTGCTTGACAATCGATTGTGAACTAATGACAATCGATTGTGTTAAGGCAGTGAGCATCAGATTTTTCAAATCTGCATGACAATCGATTGTGAACCTTATGACAATCGATTGTGATGAGCCAGTGTCCATCAAAGTTTTTCAAAGCACAAAATAATCGATTGTGAACTTATGACAATCGATTGTGTTGAGGCAGTGTCTTCCAGACTTTTTCAAAGTTATTAAATAATCGATTGTGAACTTATGACAATCGATTGTCAAGAGGCAGTGTCTAAATTGATTTTTCAAGACTGATATATAATCGATTGTTAACTTAGTATAATCGATTGTATAACTGACCGTTGCCAAAATATTTTCAAATACCGTCAGGTAATCGATTATTGATTTCCTATAATTGATTGTTTTAATTAAAATCTGGAAATGATTTTTTGAACGTTGCTGAGTAATCGATTGTAGATTGTTGACAATCGATTGTTTTACGTAAAATCTGGAAAGGATTTTTTGAACGTTGCCAGTAATCGATTAGTGATCTTATATAATCGATTGTTATGCGTAAAATCCGGGATTGATTTTTGGAAAAACTGGCAAACAATCGATTGTGGTAACTTGACAATCAATTGTCACTGAGTAATTTCAGCAACTCTTAATTGGCAATTAGGCAACGGTAATACAAGGTTTTTCAACTATAAATACATCTTCAATTCAGTCTTATAAGAACAACAACATACAACAACTGATCATACAATTGCTAAGGCTTGCATACTTTATTGCTTATCATTTTATATTCATTACATAAGCTTTTGAGAGCCAAATTCTTGTCAAAAGTTGTTGCGATCTTGAGCGTATTCTTTTTACTCATATCTACTCTTAAAGGAGTGTCTTGTTTGAGTGCTAAGTGTTTTTATACACTTGAAGGGAAGTGTTAGTCCCTTGTGTTGTAAGAAGGAACTTGTGTTTCCTTGGTTGAAGTCTTGGAGTGTTGTATCACCGAGCAAAGGTTATTGAGGCTTGTGTCCTCAAGTTGTAACGGTTTGTTAAGCACCCGTAAGCTTAACAAGTTAGTGGAAATCTGGAGAGAGTCTCTCGGGGACTGGACTAGCCACGGGTTGTGGTGAACCAGGATATATCGGTGCGTTTGTTCTAATTTATTTACTTATCGCACTTATTTATTTCCTGCAATTTTTAAATTCCGCAAGCTTACGCTAATTTTATTAAAACGCTATTCACCCCCCCCCCTCTAGCATTAAGCGTATTATCTAACATTTACTTTATTCAAACTGCAATTCACCTAATCCAGGGAACATAACCACGCTGCCTCATTAGCACTCTAACACCGCAGGATATGACCTCATTCCAATACAACCAAACATCTTCCTGCTCCATGCACCAAGCATTCTTTACCAACGACAACTTAAGACATACTGTGATTCTCACACTTCTATGAAGCGCCATGTAGCCTTTTTCAATTTTCTCCCTCATCCATGCCATCTTCATACCAATATCTGCAACCAGAGCTGATTCACCAGCATGCCTCAAACCAGAACCAACATAGCACATAGCCGTACAATTATCTAATCAATAGCAAACTCCCCAACTTGGCTCGAAACCATAGATCACAACACATATACTCTATTGCTACCATAATACCATGGTGAGATTAACCTCACTCCTTCATAAGCTTGTGAAAACACGAATCATCGGAAATTTTAACTCTTCTGCCCACTCTTTAGGCGATAAAATTTTTACTAAGTCCCAAATTTTTAAAATATTTCGGCAGAGTTTCCTTTGTAATTGGGCCTATCCACCTGCCAGAAAATCACCAAAACTATCCTAACAACACATCCACAACTTGACAAAGCATCATAATGAAAATCAACACTTAATAGTCCACCTATCATCCAGAAGGTCTCCATCATCACTTCCAAGTCATATAGATACATCTCGCAATGGTAACATACTCATCACGTAGATATCCATCCATCATTCCTACTAATAGGGACAACACCGAACATATAATTTCAGAACACTTGCTCACATAATCATCACATCGGTGCTAAAGCCATAGGCAAAGATCCGGCCTCAAGTCCTCCAGACTGGCCTAACATCAAACTCAGCGAGATTACACCTCGCCCCTTGATCAGGGAATTACAAGCCATCAAGTCACATCTAATACTGCGCATTCGTTCGCGCATACGAATATGTGGAAGGAACTGTAAAGTTTACTTTTTCAAGCTGAATCAAGGTCGCACGATAAGATTTCAAGAATATAAAGTTTTCCTAAAGGTTCTGCAGCCTCCCGAGGATAAATACAAATGTCTCTGTACCGATCCGCAAGACTCTACTAAACCTGCTCATGACTCGCGAGACCTAGTAACCTAGGCTCTGATACCAACTTGTCACGACCCAAATCCCAAACCCGGTCGTGATGGCGCCTCTCGTGAAGACAAGGCCAACCAACAAATTTAAACAACCTTTTCAACAATATATATATATATATATATATATATATATATATATATATATATATATATACATGGATTAAACAGCTTCAAGATAATTAAATAAAATAATTTCGCGGAATACAACCCAACACAGCCCAAATCGGGGTGTCACTAGTCAAGAGCATCTAAAGAATCTAAATACTACTAAAAGACCAGCAATATACAGAATGGAATTTAAAATCAATGAAGAATTATGGTGCCGTGAACGCTGACGGTCACCTTGCTCAGCTACGATAGTATACCCTCAGTCCGTTAATAACCCGCTACCGGGTAATAGTACCTGCAACTGTACGCGAGTTGCAGGGAGTAAAGTGTTAGGATTTATGCCCGTCACTAGAGGGGGGGTGAATAGTGCGGCACGAGAATATTGATAAATATTGCGGAATTAAAATTGCAGGAATAAAATAAATTCGGTAATTAAAATAGTAAGGAAAGAACACACCGAATTTATCCTGGTTCACCACAACTTATGGCTAGTCCATTCCCCGAGAGACTCTCTCGAGATTCCACTAACTCCGTTAAGCTTTCAGGTGCCTAACAAACCGTTACACTTGCTCGTAGATGTACACTCTACAAGACTTCAACTTGCTCGAGGATACCGCACCTCAAGACTTCAACCTTGCTCGTGGATACCGCAGCACAAGACTTCAACCACTAAGACTTAGGGTACTTAGCGAACCCGACAATCAATGAGAAGATATGTTCTTCTCAAACACCTTTCTCTTTTACAACAAGAACTCTCTCAAAAGAGTAGATAAAGAGATACAAATTTAGCTCTATGAACAACTCAAAGTTGTCTCTCAAATGGCTCAACAAAAGCTCTAAAATGATGCTCAAATAATGTCAATATGTATATCAATATTGGGAGGTGTTGTGTGTTTAAAAACAGCTCAAAAGACCTCTTTTTATAGGTGAAAAATGGTGTATGTCCGTTGCTTAATTGGCAATCAATTATGCTGATTTTGTGCCAAGATAATCGATTATTCAGTATCTGATAATCGATTATTCTCCAACGTTCAGAAAATCAGAAGCTGATTTTCTGCTGAATAATCGATTATCTGATACTGCATAATCGATTATTCTGTGGCAGTGTTCAAACACTGGCAACGGTCTACAGCATAATCGATTATGCATATACTGATAATCGATTATTCTGAGGCAGAATTGAAAACTTACTTCAAAAACCATTTTGGTTAAGATGAAAACTTTAACATCATTTTGTTTGAAGTATTTAAATATGTTTGTGATAAATATGATTTAATAAAATATGTTTATGATAAATATGATTTAATAAATGATTTTATGCATATTTATGATGACCTATGTTGAGCCAAAAGACGAGATAACTTAAGCGTTGCTCTTACATTTGTTCTACCTAACGACCTACGCCTTGGGTCTTCGGTCTTGAACATTTGAGCTCGTCTTTGGCTTTTCCATTGCAATCCGTTCATCAATATGCTTCTCGGCATTCAAGCTTGATTGTTTGTCATGTAATATCGTTGTTTGACACTTGACTTCATTGTTTGTCATTCATCAAAACCTATACCTGAAAATCATGCTCATACAACCAAAGCGCACATATCATACATAGAGTGATTTTCTACAATTTCCCCCTTTTTGATAATGACAAACAACAGGAGATATGCATATTGAATTCCCCCTAACTTCATGCTATATCTCAACATACAATTCATGCAAACAATTCAATATAATTCCCCCTTAATTGAATATTCCCCCACAATTAAAGCATACTAGAATGTGAAGACATTCCCCCTTATTCGATGCATATCGCCTAAATTCTTCCCCCTTTTGGGAATAATCAGAAATCTGCCCCTTGGGCTCAATATCAACCTCTCCGTACAGTATCAGCCCCATGGACTCACTCTCAACTCACAAAGTAATACATCAGCCTCTCGGGCACAACACTCAATTAAAAAATAACAATAAGGTATCTGGTAAACAGTACAAGAAGTAACATGGATTCCAATGAAATGGGAATGCTGAATGTCATGACAAGTAATACAAATAGGAACAAATGCATGGATGCAATGCAATGCATATGATGGTGCATTCCAATACCCTTTTGCGACGCACAGCCCGAGCCACCCATAATCATTTAACGTGGACGGCCCTCACTAGGGTATGTACAGACTCCGGAGGGGCTCGTTCAGCCCAAGCGCAATATACTGGTCAGTCAATGTTACCTGACCGATCAGCCAATGTTACCTGACCAATATCATAAGCCCCTTGGGCATTTATAAAATAGTATTCTCAGCTCGAAATAACATTTAAAATATCATTTGAGTTTTCAAAACTTAGAAGCATGGCTGAGTTTTCAAAACAATATTAAAATCTTGGACTGGAATTAAATTATATGCAACATATTCTAAAAACGGTAATCTCAATCCTCGAAGGATTCACATAGTTGGCACGAAGCCCAAACATGGTAATCAGCCCAAATTATGATAATAACAAATAATTTCAGTCAAATTCGCGGTAAAATCAGCAACCGGGACGGACCAAGTCACATTTCCCAACGGTGCTCTACCCCACGCTCATATCCGGCGTGCAAGTCACCTCAATACAGCACTCTGATATGCAATCCGGGTTTCAAACCCTCAAGATATCATTTACAAGTATTACTCACCTCGAGCCGATAAAATCTCTAGCCCGTGATGCCTTCGCCTCTCAAAACAGCCTCCACACGCGTCGAATCTAACCAAATTTAGAGCAAATACATCACAATATGCTAAGGGAATATAACCCAATCGAAATGACTCACAACATATCGAAAATCACGAAATTTGAAAAACCTGAGCCCCGGTCCCACGTCTCAAAAAATTACAAAATTTACATTGCCAGATTCCGCGTCTCTCCACGAGTGCGTTCATATCAAATTTACCAAAATCGGAGTTCATTTGACCCCTCAAATCATCATTTCTATCCAAGAGGGTTTCCTACCCTTTTTAACAAAATTCTCAAACTAAACACCAAAACTTGCAATAGATTCGAGTTATACCACCAAAATTTAGTCAAGAACACTTACCCTGATGTTTTCCTTGAAAATCTCTCGAAACATCGCCTCACCTGCTCCCTTGGTCCAAAAATGGAAAATGGGATGACTCCCATTTTTAGAAAAATAATAATCTGTCCAGAAATTATGTGGGCACTGTTCACGCGTCGGGCACTGTCCACGGTACTGTTCACTGGTATTGTTCATAGCACTGCTCACAGCACTATTCATATCAGAATTTTTCTGCAATTTTCGCATATTTTTCTAAGTCCGGAATCCCTCCTAAACACGCCTGATCCCTTGGTGCTCCAAACCAAATATGCACACTGACTCTAAACATCACACGAATTGCTCGAGCGATCAAATCGCCAAAATAACATCAAAATCAATGATTTGAGCCTTAAATCCAAGAATTCTTTCAAATTTCACATCCGATTCCGAAACACGTCAAAACTAGGCAGAATGACCTCAAATTTTGCAGACAAGTCCAAAATTATATAAAAAAGATATGAAAACTCTCGGAATTCCATTCCGACCCTCAGATCAAAATGTCACCTATCAAACGAAATTCGCCAAAATACTAACTTTGCCAATTCAAGCTTAATTATATACCGGTCATCACAAAAATATACCGGAGACACTCCTAAGTCCCAAATCACCTAACGAAGCTATCGGAACCATAAAATTTGCATTTCGATCCCTCTAACACATAAGTCAATATCTGGTTAACTTTTCCAACTTAAGCTTCCTTAAAAGAGACTAAGTGTCTCAAACCTTACCAAAATCATTCCGGAATGACTTCAAATTTTGTACACAAGTCATATTCGACATTACGGACTTGACCAACTTTCGAAATCGTATTCCGACCCTGATATCAAAATTTCCACTTTCAGTCAAATTTTCTCAAAAACCTTCAAATTTCTATATTTAGCCAAATGACTTCAAAATGACCTATGAACCTCTGAATTCACTTCTGATCGCGCTCCCAAATCCAGAATCACCATGAGGAGCTACTCTAGTCTCAGAATCCCAAACGGACATTAATAACACTGAAATGCATTTTAAGCCAAACTGATGCAATTTCTTGTAAAATGCGATCTTCCACAATCGTCGCCAAAATGCTTCCGGGTTATCAAAACCCGATCCCGCCATACGCCCAAGTCTAAAATTATCATACAATTCTGCTGGAACCTTCGTATCCCGATTTCGAGGTCGTTTACTCAAAATTCCAATCCTAGTTCATTTCTTCAACTTTAAGCTTTCAAAATGAGAATTTCCATTTAGATTTGACTCCAAACTTCTTGAATTTTAATTCTGACCATACACACAAGTCAATATACCTAAGATGAAGTTGCTCATGGCCTCAAACTTCTGAATGACACGCCGGAGCTCTAAATGAACGGTCGGGTCGTTAGAAGATTACCTTAATTACCCTCAGTTAAAATTATGGCCCTGGCCCGATCCCATCTCACCAATGCCTAATTATTTATGAAACAAGCTTAAACAACTAAGCTCAAGTAAACACTAATCAAACCATCAAACTCTACAATGCATAATAACGATTATCAAGTAACTTATTAACTACAAAAAATTATTCACTAGTGAATCGGCCAAACAACAACAATAAACAGTGAGAAAATCTAAAGTACCTCGGCATCAATTAATTGAGCTAAGAGGAATTAATAGCCTATTACTCAACTCAGGCATGGGAATGAATCAAAACACAGGAATAATGATGAAAAAGAACAGGCTTACTAACCCATTTAGCGTCTGAATCCGACTCACTACAACTTCAAGCTCGAAGGGCCCTAATGTTGAATTCCTTACGAGGGAAGAGAAAAAACCACCATGCAACTCCAACTTGAGGATTTTGGACACTTAGGGTTTTTGGTCGGCAATTCTTCAAATCGGAATTCGAGTGGCTCCGGTGAGATTCGAGGGAAGATGGTCATAGATTTGTGTTGAGAGGAGTTAGGAGGATAAATGATGTTAGTTTGGAGTGATTTAGAGTTGTTGACGTCGTGGCCTGAAAATCTTCCTACGAAGATTCGAGGATTTCCGATGAGATTCGAGGGAAGCCAAAGGCGGGAATGGGAAGAAGATGATTTGAGGAACTCATGGTGTTAATTTGGGGGTCGTTGGCGTGGATAGCATTTGCCGGTGGTAGGGTATCGGCTAAGCTCACAGATGGAACGAGGAAGATCAGTTGGTATTTTGATTTAATAAATTCACCCGACCCTTTTATATTTACCCACAAAGGGTTGTGGACCGATGGATCAAACTAAACGAAGGGCCCAAATCGCCTCTTCCTAAAACGGCATCGTTTGAGACTCTAGAGGGGCAGGCCAGGTTGGGATGCAGGTCTTGGGTCGGGTTAGTTGGAGCTGAGGGGTCTCTAGGACTTGGTCTTAGACCAATTTGGCCCAATTCGAACCCCTTTATTTCTTCTCTTTTTTTTTCAAGTTGTTTTCTCTTTTCTTTTTTCTTTTTTTAATTTCCTTTTTATTTTTTTCCCATTTTTTATTTTTTGTTACTAATTTTCTGATTTATAAAGATTACAAAAATTAAAACTAAAAAATTAAACTAAACTAATTGATGCCTAAAATTCTTCTAAACTTATTTCAAGACAAATTCACAATTAAATGATAAAAATGCTAAGTGAACTATTTTTTCCATTTTCTTTATATTTGTTGAAATTAAAACCTAAATGCAAATGTGTTTTTGTATTTTTTTCATATGAATTAAAATACACAAAAAAAATTCAAGAAATTAACAGAAAATAGCACCAAAATTCACAAAAATTGTAAAAACAAGAAAAAATCTTTTTTATTTGAATATTTTGGAATAATTCATATATATGGCAAAAATTACGTGCCCACAGCTGCCCCTCTTTGCTCAGAAACACGAAGAGTTTTCGTGCAAAGATAAGTGAGAAAATACTAGCGATTTTTGCCCGTATGAAAATTTCGTGTAAAGCATTTTGAAAAGTTTGACCGCACCATATTTTAGAGGTTGCCTACATATCCTGGGCTAAACAGGAATTAGGTCAGTGTAGTTTGGGAGTGTCTCGCAACTGTGACTACCAGGAGCTGTGATTTCATTACGCTTGCTGCTGCTACTGCTTGCTGACCTTCCTTATTACACCATGCTAACATAAAAGAATCTTGACTAAGCTATAAACTATAAATTACAAAAGTACTATCTAAAATCTTCAAACTTGCATCTTGTACTTCCTTGTTGTCTTGTTATCTTGTGTTTTCTTGGAGAAATCCATTGTTGTTTCTTCAACTTGCTGACTGCGATGTTATTCCTTCTCTCCAAATTGCTGAACTTGAATAGTATTTAACTTGAATGTATTCCTTTGTTCTTCAGGTGGTCTATTGATTGCTGAACTTGAAATTGAATGTATTCTTATATTATCTAGGCGGTCTCCTGATTGCTTCCTGATTGCTGAACTTGAATTTGAAAGTATTCCTCTATTATCCATGCGGGCTCCTGACTTCATAAAAATAGACAAAACAAAGAAACATTTCTGCCACATACTAATAAAAACTAAAACTTGAATTGTGATAAGACTGAAATGCAACTTTAAAAATTTAAAGACTGAAGTGTATCTTAAAATTTAAAATTTATCTTAGGTGAAAAATTCATTAGACTAAGATTTTTATCTTAGGTAAAAGATTCAACAAACTAAGATTCTTACATTTTATCTTAGGTGAAAAATTCATCAGACTAAGATTGTCATCTTAGGTGAATGATTCAGCAGACTAAGATTTTTGCCTTTCGTATTAGGTGAAAAATTCATCAGACTAAGATTTTCATCTTAGGTGAAAAATTCAACAGACTAAGATTTTTATCTTTTATCTTTGGTGAAAAATTCATAAGACTAAGATTTTCATCTTAGGAGAAAGATTCAAAAGACTAAGATTTTTATCTTTATATTAGGTGAAAATTTCATCAGACTAAGATTTTCATCTTAGGTGAAAGATTTGACACAGTAAGATTTTGACTCTAGGAGATAATTCATCAGACTAGGTCCATTTTTTGAATTCAGACTTTCTTAATATTTCAAACTCAAATATTCCTTTCTTTCTTTTCAAATTGAGCCTTCCTTTCTTTTTCCAAATTATGCTTTCCTTTCTTTTTTCCAACTTATGCCTACCTTTCTTTTCCCAAATTATTCCTTTCTTTATTTTTCCCAACTTCTGCCTTTATCTTAGGTGAAAGATTCATCAGACTAAGATTTTTATCTTAGGTGAAAACTTCTGACTAAGATTTCTATCTTTGGTGAAAGATTCAACAGACTAAGATTTCTTCATCTTAGGTGAAAAATTCATCAGATCAATATTTTTATCGATCAACCATTTTCCTCCGAAACTTGTTTTATCTATCTTCTAACTTGAATTATCTTCCTTAAGAACTGCTTCCCTAAAAACTGGTGTTGTCCTCCTTCAAAAACCATTTCCCTAAAAACTAGTGTTTCACTCATGCGAAAATTACTTTTCTTAAAACTGGTGTTTCTTTCCTGAAAACTACTTCCCTCTCTTTTTTCTCTTTTTTTTTAAAAAACTTGTATTGACCTTCATGTTCTTCAGATGAGTACCCGACTTCAAGAAACTTTTCAACACGACAGAAAATTTTCTGCTCCAGTTTGATAATCCTCTTGTAGCATATTTTTCCACCATCAATAACATTTCCATGCCCCTGTTTCAAATCAGAGAAAATTCAGTTAGTTTAAAGTGTGGTGGTTCGTTGTGGTACTCCTGCTGGGGATGACTTTCCTTTTCTCCTTTCATGCTTTGCGTTGTCCGACCATCTTTGAAACTTGGGTAATAATTTCTGCCCTTCTTGACGACTACCTCTCAGTTATTACTTCTAATCTTCTTATCTAGCCCCATATGTTTTATATGACAGTTGATTCTTCTGGAAGATCTTGCATATTTACTTATTAATCACTTTCTGCGTCATCTGCGCCACCAAAATACCTTTTCCCCATTCATATCCAATATCTTTTGTTTATTACACCGTTCATGAACTGGCATTTTTCTAACCTTTGAATCTTTCATAAATTCCCAAATTGCGTCT
This sequence comes from Nicotiana benthamiana, assembly GCA_034376525.1. Taxonomy (NCBI): domain Eukaryota; kingdom Viridiplantae; phylum Streptophyta; class Magnoliopsida; order Solanales; family Solanaceae; genus Nicotiana; species Nicotiana benthamiana. The sequence goes on from CM067336.1 coordinate 16,033,841, forward strand.
ATTGCCCCCACAGTATGTTGTTGCTTCTTAAATCACAACCCCTAGCCCCTTAAACGTGAAGTCTTTTGCTCATTCGCTTGACCCTTGTCATAGAAAATATCTATTCTTCGTTCAAACCCAATACCCTCCATCTGTTGCATTACTCCTGAACCGACATCTATTAAACTTTGTGTTTCCAGGATCCCCAAAGCATGTTGATTATTACCAGCTCAGTGCTCTTGTCGTTTTTCTTGGCTTGTGACCCCATTTTGTGCAATTGAAAAGTTGGTGACAAATTTGAAGTTATTTCTCACTTGTTATGATCAAACAGATTCAGAAAAAGGAAGTGAATAAAACATAGGAACGGAGTGAAGAACCAAAGAAAGAGATGATTCCTAAAAGAGAAAACTACGAAGTAGAGACCTATAAGATGAGGATACCAACTCTAATGGCCATGACATACACCTATAAACATTCTGCCAATCAATTCTGGCGTTCAGCTCTTGTTGTACCTTTCGCTGTGAAACTGGGCTTCAATGCTCCGCTTACCCCATTTGATTTTCATTCCTTATTCGGCTTGTAGTGCCCAAATGGTTTTCACCATCAAGACTCTCGCATTTTTCTTTCTCTCCACTTACAGTCGCCTTAAGGTGCCCATAAAAATTTTCACCGATAAGACTCTCTCATTTTTTATTTTTCTCATCTTTCATCGCCTTGCCGTACCCGTGAAGGTTTTCATCAATCCAGCTCTATCTTTTTTAGTTTTCTTGCTTGGACCGGAGATTTTCCCCTGACATGATTTACCCTTACCTACTTGACTTGGCATTTCTCAAAGACTGATTAAAAGGTCTTTCTTTGGACCGTGATGTGGGCTTTTGGATAGGTTAGAAAGAAAGGATATAAAAGGCTCAAAACAATTCAAAATGGGGTTAAAACTACAACTCTCGGGATCCTTCTTCTTTCAACAATCACAACTTTTGTCCCAGTTTCTTGCTTGGGAACTTTTGGAATTTTATATTGGTAAAACTTAACCTCATAAAGGCTGCCTACGTACCCTTTCGGGATCAAGTCAAATGTAGTTCACGTATAGAGACTACATTGTTGTATTTCTCTTCTTTTCATTCTGGTTTTTCTTGCTTTTCCTTTTCTTCATTTTTTCTTTTCTTTCTTCTCTTTCTTTCTTTTCTTTTCTTTTCTCTTTTTTCTTCTTTTCTTTTCTTTTTTTATTTTCCTTTTCTTCCTCTCTTTCTCTTTTTCTCTTCTTTGTTTTCCTTCTTCTTTTTCCTTTCTTTCCTTTTCTTTTCCTTCTTTTCCCATTTGATTATCTCTGGCACTTGCGTTTCTTTGATAATGTCGTTAATTTTGAAATAGGGGTATGAAAGAAAACAAATAAAGTGCAAAGAGGGTGACAAAAAGGTAAAGCGTTTAGATAGCAGAACAAAATGTCTTTATCATTTCAAACTTCAAAATATGCCAAATACAAACAAGTACAATCAGAATAAATAAACCATACATCGGATTTGACGGCCATTTCCACATATTTTACTCCTACATCTACCAGATATAATGTGCCATTGGGCAACACTCTTACTCTTATGACCACGACCGGCCCCCTATCAATTTGGGCAACTTGCTTCTACGGGGATGTTTTATTTTTTACTTGCCCCGGTTTCACATGGTTCGGTCGCCAAACAATCTCACAACGTCCAAATCTATTCTTATTTCCTCAAATGCCCTCGTTGTCTTCAATTTCTTTTTCCATTTTTCATTTTTTTTGTTTGTGATCGAATCTTATGAAGATTTCCTACGTATCATAACCCCATATGAATTCGATCGCGCGTAGTTCTTGCAAATAAAAGGTAAACGACAATGAAAATTTTTTGGAATTTTCCATTTTCATAATAACAGCAAAACTGACCAACTTAACAATGAAATACAGACTCCAAAATAAAACGACCCATATACTGTAATCAAAAGAAATAAAAACCAAAAACAAAATGACAGATTCCTTCCGTTATATGCCAATTTTAACCAAATGATTATTTTTGCAAACGTGGCCCCTTCCGAATTTCACATGAATTTTGAGGTCGTGGAGGACTACTTTATGACATTTCACAAAACTAACCATTCTTTATGAAAATAGCCTTTCGACAACTAAAAGATACTCTAGGGCAATCTCAGCAAAAATGGTTTAAGAAACTACCGAAACAAGATCGGCTTATTTTAACCAACGACTCTTTTTCTTGTTTTTCAAATTAAAATAAAAGACCTAATTTTGCAAACACGGTCTTTCAGCACCTCAGGGACGAAGATTTCAAGGCTACATTGGCTAACCGGTCAAAAACCAAAAATTGACCAAAAATGGCCGTTTTTGCAAAGTCAACCTTCCGGGTCATGATCCAAATCTCAAACCCGATCATGATGGTGCCTCTCGTGAGGACAAGGCCAGCCAACAAAACAAACACTTCCTGTTAAATGTTAAATAACATTTATAAGGCTAAAACATGGTTAACTTTAACTAAAGCGCAGAAAATAACGATAATAACAGGGGAACCATCCCGTCATATCCCGACATCGGGGTATCACTAGTCATGAGCTACTACAGAGTTCACAAATAAACTATAAATCAACAAATGAGAACAAAGTCTGAAATTTATATGAACAAAATAAAATAAGGGGAGAAGATCCGGTGTCGCGGACGCCAGCGGTCACCTGGCTCAACTACGATAACAATTCTTCAATCCGCTAATAACCGCTACCGGGCGAACAATACCTGCAACTGCACGCGAGGTGCAGGGAGTAAAGTGAGTACTTCCAACTCAGTGGTAATAAGAGTAAATAATAACTGAGCGATAAGAAATCACGTAAGAACACTTTATCATACTATATAAGATGATACGACCCTTTTAGAAAACAGTAATTTCCATGAAATTCCTTTATAAAAGATTTGGCAAAGTTCAAAACCTCTTTTGGAAATAATCTTTTTAACAACTTAAAAATAATTCCAGCCATCAGTGTCACTATGCACAGAAACCAGCCCCTCGGGAAATATCCTCGTTCCTGGTCAGCCACTCGGGCCCCAGCACTCAAGGATCAGATTGCACCAGCAAAACCGACAGATATCTCAAAAAATATCACAAACAACAAATAATGAACAAATGCGTTACTGCAATGCAATGCATATGATGGTACATTCCAGTACCCACTACGGCGTGCAGCCCGAGCCATCCATATTTATTTGGCGTCGACGGCGCTCACTGGGGTTGTGTACAGACTCCGGCTACAGCCCAAGCGCAACATCTTGGTCAATCATTGTTGTCTGACCGGTCAGCCACTGTAACTTGACCAATTTATATCATACAGTGCCATTGTTACCACTGTTCCAAGTATAACATACAGTGTCATTGTTATCACTGTTTCACGTCACTTATAATCAGTCCAGAAAATAATATAGTAAGTCCCTTGGGATTTTACAAAATAGAAGTTTCCACCCCAAAATGCATTTAAAATGTCATTTAAGTTTTGAACGCTTAGAATTATGGCTAAGTTTGCAAAACAACATTTAAAACCTTGGACTGAAGTTAGATGATATTCAACTCATGCTAAGCAGTAATATCAATCCTTGAAGGATTTTTACAAGTCGGCACAAGGCCCCATACATGGCAATTAGCCCAAATTATGATGATAACAAGTAATTTCAGTCAAATACACCAAAAATCAACAACCGGGATGGACCAAGTCACAATCCCCAATGGTGCCTACCCCACGCCCATATCCGGCGTGCAAGTCACCTCAATACAGCACTATGATGTGCAAATCCGGGGTTTCAAACCCTCAGAATATCATTTACAAGTATTACTCACCTCGAATCGGTGAAATCTCTAGCCCGCAACGCCTTTGCCTCTCAAATTGGCCTCCTTGTGCGTCGAATCTGACCAAAAATAAATATCAATGAAGTTCGATTTTTCTAAAAGATGGGGTTGTGACCATACATATCTGGGACTTACCTCTTAATGGTACTACAATGATCGACTACAATTAGGTAAACTTCAATCTACAATACGTCATTTAATAGGGCCAATATTGGTAATAAATTCCATAACTTATGCCATTTAGGCATATTATCAAACACATCGTAGGCATAGATGTTTACATGTCATAACTATAGTATTAGTTCCTCCAACTATTACAATTAACCAACAATTCATCTCACCATCATTCCTAACCAATTTATGTCTTCCAAATACACATATATGACCCCATTCACACCCAACCAACGAAATTCCATCAAATAAACACCTTTAAATCCCTACCATTTTCATGTATTTAAATTGGGAATTTATGGCTTCCAATCACCATGACATAAGTTGTAATACTTGATTCATAATCATATTCCATAATATATCCATATATGTAAATCTAAGGTGTAGGATTTACCTTTTGGAAGAAGATCTTACAAAACCCTTCTTTGGGTTCTTGACGGGATTTCTTGAAAAATCTATGTTTATACAAAGATTTCATCAATGTTAGTGTAAGAATAATGGAATTTTACGCCAAGTTAGTGAAATTGCTTACCTTGAATATGTGAGGGGTTGGAGGTCTTGAGATGGTGAAGAAAACCCCAAAAATCAACCTTGGATCACAAACTTTGAAGGAAATGTGATACCCCTTCGGTTTTTGCACGGACCAGGGGTATATTAAACATTTTACAGGTTTTTCTGCGGTCCGCGATCAAACCCGTGGTTCGGGGCAATGAGCTCCGTGGTCCAACCCGCGGCCGCGCGCCTGGGCGCGCTGGTGTCTGATGTCCAGAAAAACACTCATAACTTTCTCTATACACATCCAAATGATGAACGGTTTATTGCGTTGGAAACTAGACTCAAAGGGATTTAATTTTATAGGTTGTAGATCACACAAATCCTCACATAACGGGAGATATGATTGTCCAAAGTGAGGTCTTGTGCACACTCATTTACAATTCTGTCTATTATGAAATTTTCTTACTTCGAAACTTCCCGTTAGCCATCTGAAATCACCCCGAGGTCCCCGGGACCTCAACCAAAAGTGCAAAAATATTCTAAAACATTATTAAAACTTGTTCCATTCAACAAAACTCCTCAAACAACACCAAAGTCATCAAATTACATCGAATTCTCTCCTAAGTTCTTCCAAACTTCCAAAATACGTATTATGATAAAAAAATCGACCAAATAACCTCTGAATGACATGAAATTTTGCGCACACATCTCAAATCACATAATGAAGCTGCACAAATTCTCAGAATTCCATTTCGAATCTCGCTTACCAACCGGATTTCGCCAAAATCCTAACTTCGCCAAAATAGGCTAACTTCTACACCGATCCTCAAAAGTTACTTTCGGTTGCTCTCCTAAGCCTTAAAAATCATCCCCCGAAACTAACCGAATCATCAAAAACAATTTCCAAGCCCTCTAACTCACAATTCAACTTCCGGTTGACTTTTTCCAAATTGATCCTTCCTTAATGAGACTAAGTGTCTCATTTCTTATCAAAATCACTCCAAGTCAAATCTAACGCACCTCATACCGGTAATGAAACATAAGAAAGTGGAAAATAGGAAGAACGCAATAGTAACTCATGAGACGACGGGTCGGGTCGTCACATTCTCCCCAACTTAAACAAACGCTCGTCCTCGAACGTGCCCAGAGTTGTTCCAAACCTAACAATTGCTGAATAACCTTACCATGTATAAATCCGGGGATGAACTCACATCACCTTATCTCACATAGGTCTTATAATACAATACAGCTGAAATTTCACAGCCATTTAGACCATAAACCATAGACCCACATTTCACTTTCCGAAATTAAACCCAGAATTAACACAAACCAGCTGTAATAACCCACAATCCAATAGTCTGAATGATAGTCTCTATTCACATCAGTTGCCCACAATACCAAATACCGATAGGAAACCTCTTGTTATCTAAAGTATTATTCCAACACTTTCATATACTGCCAACTATACATAAAACACACGATAAAATGTAATGATTTCTCGTATCAACCATTTATGAAGTCATTTCCTCTTTTACTAATATCGCAATAGATTTCTGAGCTGAACCTCAATATTATCCTCCTAGCAAGCCGAAATCAATTCTGTTCATATTCATCACTGCCCCCAACGATCACCTTGAATCCAACACACAACTCTAGTGATATAGCACCCCATTATAGGCCTAAGCCACAACTTGCATAATATGCGCACCAATAAGAAATGGTTCGAACATACTCAAATCATGAAAATAACTCAACTGAGAGAGTTGTACCTCAAATTCACTAGTACTACCACAACACAAGGCCGAGACCCTGTCTCACATCATAGAAATAGGTCACCTAAGTTTGACCTGCAAGGTCATGTTCCTACACAGCTTTGCTGCAAAGCGCATCCTATCTAACTACTACTCCACAAGAAACACCTCAAGTCACTATGCTTGAAATCGACAAACATGCTCAATTGATGGCTGGAGCCAAAGCAAATCATTACACCCACGGTGAAATAAATATCACATACCACGCAAACCTGATAGAACATAATCCAACTCACCCCGCCACTCAACCCGTGGCATTTCCGGCATAGCCCATGGCACAATAGTTCAGAATTTCCCGACGCTAAGACAACCAGTCTAAATTCTGACATCACATACAAAATCTAATATACCAGCAAATAAAGATCCATTCGAGCCTCCAAATCCTGATAGCCGCTAAAGAGTACCGACGCACGCGATCCACAACCACAATATAGCATGTACATGATAACTCCCAGACTCCGACTCCATATAGCACACGCATCATCATACCTGACCCCAATACTATTGAAGTGCCATCAACTTAATCATATTGGCCTTTTTCTGAAACATGTAACCTTTAAAAATCACTATGACTAGAAATAAAATTTCCTTCGTCATCTGAAGATCATTCACCCTAATCATCTGAAGTTCATTTCTTTAATCACCCAAAGATGCCCGTACTGCCTAAGAATGTTATGAATTTCCATTTAGAACTGAACCATAACCTTACATACGCAATTCTCAATCCTTCACAATATAACGCATATACCATATCATCCTAAGCTAACATGAGACTTCACCTCCCTTCCGAACCATGAACGTTTACGTACTCTACTAGTCGAGAACTTCCATTGATCCCCTCTAAAAGAATAACCATTACACATCCCATGATCTGTATGACACACATAGATTTTGTTCAAATTCTTACAATACCGACAAGACGGATAAGATCTGTATAAATTCATAACACCGCCGAATCAATAATTCATTGGGTCTATACTTCTGGCAAGAACTATCACCTCATTCTGAACCAGACAATAGTCTTAGCCCCTTAATTTACTTCCATATACTCAGATTGTATAGATCTCGAATTCAATGATCTTATCTCACCCATTACGAACTGCTCAGGTAATAGACACCTCAGACATAATCAAAATCCGTGTATGATGCCCAAATATGCCGATAGGCTACCAATTCAAACGCAATACAAAAAGGAAATGATCTCTAGAAGGAATTATCAATCCCATACACTAATACGGACTTCCTTAGAAAATAGGAAACAAGGCATACAAAGATATCATATAGAAATCTATACCCGATTTCACATTGTTGCGGCATGCAACCCGATCCAGATAATATACCCATGGCAGCGTGCCAACCGATCCACACATAGATCTCACATAAGGAGATACAAATCGAGCCAAATCTTCACATTATAACCAAATGCCGAATACCGGTCATAAGCATGATTATCATCCCTGAGGGATATTTAGCATTATAAACTACAAAACTCAAGCACAACTAAGGTGCGATATACAATCTGAATTTCAAGAGCCAAGATGCTCATATAACGTCATTCCTACACAGATTCTCAACACATAGCAATTTCTCAAGTCGTCTCACAATGCACACGGCGCAATGCATCACTACGCAAAATTATCCGACAATGAAACATCAACCTAACTACTCCTCCATGAGGATCGCGTTACTAAAATGCACATATCTGGCGTGATATAGAGTCATTACTTACATTAATTCTATACGTCAACTTCAAGCCGATTCTGATTGCACTGGATAGTCTGATAACCTTTCAAAGGTCCATAATACTCCCATTTTTCTCATAGCACACAAGAACAACCATCACAATCTGGGTAATCCTCTCCAGTTACAACCCAATATGCCAAGTGCCCTTCAGGCATGAATCTTTAATTTAACGACACCATCAAAACTTCATACTTTATTTACATCATTAATCAATCAAGAGATCACATGCCACACTTATATAATCTTCTCGTGGGACACACTTCAACAACATACCACAACAATATCTGGAGCGTACCTCCAAACCACCGGTCACACTAACGCTGAAGAGCGATCAAAAGTTACTAAACAGGACGCAAAACCCTTTTTACAAAACACCGATCTTAGGTGACGCTGAAGACAATACAAATTTACCTTAACAATCAAAACTTCTTTCATGCTCATCCGAGCTCATAACATCTTTGTCAAAAAATTTCTTCGCTCGTGCCATTCTCAGCCTAATTTTCATAATCAGAACTGACTCACCAGCATGCATCAAATCGGAACTAACATAGTACATAACCGTACAATTCGCTAACCAATAGCAAGCTCCCCAACTTGGCTCAAAGCCATAGATCACAACGCATATACTCTATTGTTGTCGTAATACCATAGTGAGATTAAACTCACTCCTTCATAAGCTCGTGGAAACACGAATCATCAGAAATTTTAACTCTCCTGCAATTTTTGCATTCACTCACACAATATTTAGGCCCACTCTTTAGACGACCAAATTTTACTAAGTCCCAAATTTTTCAAAAACTTTGGCAGAGGCTCCTTTGTAATTTAGCCTATCCACCTGCCAGAGAATCACCAAAACAATCCTAACAAAACCTCCACAACTTGACAAAGCATCACAATGTATATCAACAACATTAATCTTAATACTACATGTATTATATTATCAAAATTGATACATGGACATGCGTTGCACCTATTCGAATCATCAGACATAGAAAATACATATCAATCCTCCATTATTGGCTATTCAATTGAGTAAGAACATATTCCTTCTTTAATGTTTTCGACCTTCAAGGTGGCCTCCTCGACTCAATGATTTCATCATAATACATTTACAGAAGCGATCTCAACTCCCTGAATTATCTAACTAGTATGACAAATAGCTTCCCTTCATAAGCCAATTACCCATTAGCTTTACCTTTAGTTGATATTTTTGTATACCTTCCACTGCCATACACATTACTCATCACGTTGATATCCAACCGCCATTCCGGCTAATAAGGACAATAATGAACATATGAGTTCAAAACACTTGCTCGCAAAATCAGCACCTCGGTGCTCAATCCATTGGCAAAGATTTGGCCTCAAGTCCTCCAGACTCTTCAACTCATAGAGATTACACTTCGCCCCTCGATTGGGGAATCAAAAGCCATCGAGGCACATCTGGTTCTGAGCTCTCATGTGCGCAAACAATTGCGTGGAAGGAATTTCAAGAGGCTTATTTTCAAGCTGAATCAAGGACGCACGATTTTTAAAGAATGTGAAGTTTTTCCTAAAGGTTCTGCAGCCTCTCGAAGATAAATGCAGACATCTCTGTACCGATCCATGAGACTCTACTAAATTTGCTCATGACTCGTGAGACCTAGTAACCTAGGCTCTGATACCAACTGTCACGACCCAAATCCCAAACCCGATCGTGATGGCGCCTCTCGTGAGGACAAGGCCAGCCAACAAACAACCGCTTCCTTTTAATAGTTAATTAATATTTATATGGCTAAAACATGGTTAACTTTAACTAATGCAAAGAAAACAACGATAACAACAGGGGAACTATCCCGTCACAATCCAACATCGGGGTATCACTAGTCATGAGCTACTACAGAGTTGACTAATGAACTACAAATTTGAGAATGAGAACAAAGTCTAAAATTTATATGAACAAAATAAAATAAGGGGAGAAGATTCGATGCCGTGGACGCTAGCGGTCACCTGTCTAAGCTACGATAATAATTCTTCAATCCGCTAATAACCCGCTACCGGATGAACAATACCTGCAACTGCACGCGAGGTGCAGGGAGTAAAGTGAGTACTTCCAACTCAGTGGTAATAAGATTAAATAATAACTAAGTGATAAGAAATCACGTAAGAACACTTCATCATACTATATAAAACATAACAACCCTTTTAGAAAACAGTAATTTCCATGAAATTCCTTTATAAAAGATTTGGCAAAGTTCAAAACCTCTTTTGGAAATAATCTTTTTAACAACTTAAAAATAATTCCAGCCATCAGTGTCACTATGCACAGAAACCAGCCCCTCGGGAAATATCCTCGTTCCTGGTCAGCCACTCGGGCCCCAGCACTCAAGGATCAGATTGCACCAGCAAAACCGACAGATATCTCAAAAAATATCACAAACAACAAATAATGAACAAATGCGTTACTGCAATGCAATGCATATGATGGTACATTCCAGTACCCACTACGGCGTGCAGCCCGAGCCATCCATATTTATTTATCATCGACAGCACTCACTGGGGTGTGTACAGACTCCGGAGAGTCTCCTACAGCCCAAGCGCAATTTCATGGCTAGTCATTGTTACCTGACCGGTCAGCCATTGTTACCTGACCAATTTATATCATACAGTGCCATTGTTACCACTGTTCCAAGTATAACATACAGTGTCATTCTTACCACTATTTCGAGTCACTTATAATCAGTCCAGAAAATAATATAGTAAGCCCCTTGGGCTTTTACAAAATAGAAGTTTCCAGCCCGAAATGCATTTAAAATCTCATTTAAGTTTTGAACGCTTAGAATTATGGCTGAGTTTGCAAAACAGCATTTAAAACCTTGGACTGAAGTTAGATGATATGTAACTCATGCTAAGCAGTAATATCAATCCTCGAAGGATTTTTACAAGTCGGTACAAGTCCCCATACATGGAAATCAGCCCAAATTATGATGATAACAAGTAATTTTAGTCAAATACATCGAAAAATCAACAATCGGGACGGACCAAGTCACAATCCCCAATGGTGCTCTACCCCACGCCCATATTCGGCGTGCAAGTCACCTCAATACATCACTATGATGTGCAAATCCGGGGTTTCAAACCCTCAGAATATAATTTACAAGTATTACTCACCTCGAATCGGTGAAATCTCTAGCCCTCAACGCCTTTGCCTCTCAAATTGGCCTCCTTGTGCCTCAAATCTGACCAAAAATCACATAAACATCGATGAAGTTCGATTTTTCTAAAAGATGGGGTTGTGGCCATACATATCTGGGACTTTCCCCTTAATTGTACTACAATGATCCACTACTATTAGGGAAACTTAAATCTACAATACGTCATTCAATAGGGCCAATATTGGTAATAAATTCCATAACTTATGCCATTTAGGCATATTATCAAATACCTTGTAGGCATAGATGTTTACACCTCATAACTATAGTATTGGTTCCTCCAACTATCACAATTAACCAACAATTCATCTCACCATCATTTCTAACCAATTTATAACTTCCAAATACACATGTATGACCATCCATTCACACCCAACCAACGAAATTCCATCAAATAAACACCTTTAAATCCCTACCATGTTCGTGTATTTAAATTGAGAATTTATGGCTTCCAATCACCATGTCATAAGTTGTAATACTTGATTCATACTCATATTCCTATAATATATCCATATATGTAAATCTAAGGTGTAGGATTTACCTTTTGGAAGAAGATCTTACAAAATCCTTCTTTGGGTTCTTGAAGGGATTTCTTGAAAAATCTATGTTTATACAAAGATTTCATCAATATTAGTGTAAGAATAATGGAATTTTTCACCAAGTTAGTGAAGATTTCTTACCTTGAAGATGGGAGGGGTTGGAGGTCTTGAGAGGGTGAAGAAAACCCCCAAAAATCGACCTTGGATCACAAACTTTGAAGGAAATTTGATACCCCTTCGATTTTTACACATGCCAGGGGGTATTTTAAACATTTTACAGGTTTTTCCGCGGTCTGCGGCGTTCCCTACGGTCCAACCCGCGGCCGCGCGCCTGGGTGCGCTGGTGACTGATGTCTAGAAACATACTCATAACTTTCTCTATACACCTCCAAATGACAAATGGTTGCGTTGGAAACTATACTCAAAGGGCTTTAATATGATATGTAGATCCTCACACAACTCGTTATAAAACGGGAGATATGATCGTTCAAATTGAGGTCTTATGCACACTCATTTACAATTCCGTCTATTATGAAATTTTCTAACTTCAAAAGTACCCGTTAGCCATCCGAAATCACCACTAGGTCCCTGGGACCTCAACCAATAGCTCAAACATATCTTAATATATTATTAAAACTTGCTCCATTGAACAAAACTCCTCAAACAACACCAAAACCATCAAATTACATCGAATTCTCTCCTAAGTTATTCCAAACTTTCAAAATACGCATTATGATCAAAAACCCGACCAAATCACCTCCAATGACATGAAATTTTGCGCACACATCTCAAATCACATTATGAAGCTACAGAAATTCTCGAAATTCTATTCCAACACTCGGATCAAAATCTCGCCTACCAACCGGATTTCGCCAAAATCCTAACTTCACCAAAATATGCTAACTTCTACACGGAACCTCCCAAATTACTTCTGGATGCTCTCCTAAGCCTTAAGTCATCCCCCAAAACTAACCGAATCATCAAAAATAAATTTCGATCCCTCTAACTTACAAGTCATTTTTTGGTTGACTTTTTCCAAATTTATCCTTCCTTAAAGAGACTAAGTGTCTCATTTCTTATCAAAATAACTCTAAATCAATTATATCGCACCTCATGCCGGTAATGAAACATAGGAAAGCAGAAAATGGGAAAAACGATGTAGTAACTCATGAGACGACGGGTCGGGTCGTCGCAGTCCCTTTTGGGAACATCCGGCTATTTATGACAAAACAGCGTTACCTGACTTATTAATAATTCTTTTCTTATTTTTCAAATTAAAATAAATGATTCGGTATTGCAAACTTGACCTTTCAGTGCCTCGGGGACGAAGATTTTAAGGCTGTAAGGGTCAAAAATCAAAACATGACCAAAGGTGCTTGTTCATGAAAAGTCAACATTCCAGCGTCCCGTTTGAGAACATTGGGCTATTTTGACAAAAACGACGTCACCTAACTTATTTATGACGAAAACTAAAACTCAGACATTTTTTTGCCTATTTTTGCAAAGGGGATGTTAGACCAGATGAGGGTTGCCTACGTATCCCACGCCCTGTGAGAATCAAACATGCGTAGCTCGGGCGAATTAACCGAATTATTTTAAAAAGAGACATCTTTCCCATTTCCATTTTTGGCATTTCAGAAGCAAATAACAAAATTTCTTTCAAATGTACGACTCTTTTTATATTTTCATTTTTGGCATTTCATAAACAAATAAATAATCTATTTTTACAAAACAAAAACAAGACTCTTTCTTCATTTTTATTTTTCATGGCGAGACAAACTACTTTTCTGTTCTATTTTTGAAAAAAAAGACAAAATATCGACTCCCTTTTTTCCTTTTTGTTCATTTTCAACCAACAATAAAACAACCTATTTTTTCAAACTAAAATAAAGACTCTCTTTCGTTTTCTTTTTCAACAAACAACTTTCCAAAAATAAAAGACTCTTTTTCTATTTTTCTTTGCTTTTTTAGTAAAACAAAATAAAATATTTTCCTTCTTTTTTTATTTTCTCAAAATTTCGGCAGAGTTTCGACAGTACTTGGTCATTGGTTTTTTCTTAAATAATCAAATAACTCCCTAACTGCTATTTCTCTCTTTTTATATTTTTCTCTTTTTCTCAATTTCCACCATTCCCGAGATTCAGAAGCCAGTCAACATGCAAACAAATAAATGCACAGCACAAATAGGATGCACCAGGATGGTCTTTTTTCATTTCAGGTTGCTAGTCCTAGATGGAACCAACCCCTGTGTTGAGTCCCATAAGTCAATTGCAGCATGATACAAATAAGCACTCTTAATAGGGATTCGGCATGAAGTCACGTTATCCTAGGTTCAAAAACCTGGGTATGTGTTCTAGACATTGTACCCAAGCGGACAACTCGAATCAAGAAGGGGTATCGTATTGGGAACCTGCGAGATCGTCTGGCTTTGCAACTTATCCGGCATCTTTCATATTTCAGGATATTACACTAACAGAATAGGAAGTCTCAACCAGTAAGCACATCCACGGAGGTGAAGAGAGAAGGGTGTCGGCACAGTTTATATACAGTTCAGATAATATCAAAGCGTAACATTTAGCACATTAAGCATGAAACATGTAGGAAAATCAGATATAGCCAAATACAACAACTTATCTAAGCTCTAATTTTGAACCCCGAACAAAATTTTCTAGGTTCTTATCCCCAGCAGAGTCACCAGAGCTATCACACCTCATTTTTCACCTACACTCGCTAGGGCATAAAGGAGTTTTTCTACTTTAAGGACAATCGGAACGGGATTTAGTTATTAATTATTCAGAGTCTCCACTTGAGAGATTAATGGTGTCCCAAGTCACCGATTTTGGTCCCGAACCGAGAAAAATATTGACTCTGTACTACAGTCTGCGAACCAGAAATCTGGATAAGGAATTCTGTTAAACCGGGAGAACGTGTTAGGCATTCCCGGGTTTCGTGGTTCTAGAACGGTCGCTCAACTGTTGTATTTGATTTCATCTAAATTCAAAACATGTTCTATATTATGTGCTTTTTATTAGTAAACCGCTTTTATCATTAATTTAAAGGAATTGCAACGTCTTGAAAATGCATCTCACCCGTGGTTGTTAACACATTTCGATTTCGTTGAGATTTGGATTTGGGTCTCATCAATGTCCACCCGAGTTTAAGAAATTAATTTAATTAAATCGCGCCTAAAGTTTTTAACGTAATATTATTTTGGGGAAGGCCCTGAGGTTCGCTAAACGGCCCTCCCGAATTCTATGTTTTTTATGTAATATTATTGAGGGCCCCGTCTTTTGTAGTTTTTTTTAGGGAGGCTCATCTCATTTTATTAAAAGGCCAACCTAAAAGTGACTACAATTAACTACTTAATTACATCTCTAAAATAAAAATGAAAAGGTCTAACTACTTATTATCAAGGAGTCCAAAGCCTATCGATTATGCACTGTCAGCCCATTTTCTGTTTTAAAATCCAAGCCCAAACAACCCAATCCATAAGACCCCAATTGCCTAAATTGGCCAAACCTCACGGAGGAGGTCATGGGATCGATTCCCTGCAACAAGCATCATATGGGTCTTTCCCAGACCCAAGCCAAAGCTTTCATAACTGGACCGCCCTTATAGCTCATTAACAGGCGAGTTTGAATTACTGAACCATTTTTGAGTTATTCTCATATGTCCAATGCTTGAAACAACAAAGACCAACATCCAAAGGATAGACATACTGTTTTAACTAAAACGAAATTATTCCAACAATTAATCCAATGTTCGAATTATGTTTATCAACTACTGCCTAATTATATAAGTAACTATTAATGAAAGGAAAGTGTTTGCCTAACGAGAGCCATGGTTGTAAATTCACAAGGTAGGCTAATTATAGGCAATTGATTTAATTTAACAATGCTGAAAATTAACTACTGAAAGCGAAGCAAACAGTTATCTACACCTAATTGTTACAATTTGACGTTCAATCCTAAGCCATAGCTTTCATAAGAACCTCAATCTACATTATACATGAACTACTAAACTCAATGGTAGGAATATCGAATCCAAAGTCTCAGTGTCCTATTAATACAACTTTAAAATATTATAGGCATTTAAATTCCAAAAACTTCTATCAGACACCCAACAATCATATTAACATGTCAAAACACATTATGTAGAACTCCTTTATTCAACCAATTAATACACTTTGTTGATCTCAACCTTCCACATATCAATGAGAATTAGAAATAATACCTAGAAGCAGAAATTCAATCGAAGAAAGGGAGGTTAAGATCAGGTTAGCAAATCTGATATTCAACAGTCAAGCAGCAGCAATAGACAAACAGGAAAAAACAACAACCCAGAATGATATCAAATGACCTAGAACAATTCAACGCTAATAGAAAAACCCATAGACTAACTCCATACAACAGCAAACCAAAATAGAGATGAACTCAGAAATGTAACAGTCGAATTGATAAAAAAACAAGCATGTTTGTTCTAAGATCCACTCGAACTTTCACTTTGAAATTTCAGCCAATGAGCTAGAAACTATGAACACTTGAAATCAAGTTGGTAAACTCAATGAAACAGTAACTATATGCTTTTTTTGAATTTTTGTTTTGTTTTGATTTTTGAAATAGGAATCCTAATTCAGATTTGGAAAAAAAACTAATGAAAGGGAATTTTGGAGAGACTATATGGCTGAATCCACGCCCCTTCACAAAGCAAATGATCCTATTTATAGGCAAGCAAACAACTCCTTATTTACTTTTAGTCTCCCAGTTCTTTTACTTTTTACCCCCTCAGTTTCTAACTTGTCTGTTAACACTCCACCTAGAAATTTCTAGGAATTTCTACTAGATTCCCTAACCTAGATTACCGTAATTGACCTCAATTAAAATTATGGCCCCGTCCAAATCCTATCTCACCAATGCCTAATTATTCATGAAACAAGCTTACACAACTAAGCTCAAGTAAACACTAATCAAACCAACAAACTCTCTAATGCACAAGAACGATTATCAAGTAACTTATTAACTACAAAAACTTATTCACTAATGAATACGCCAAACAACAACAAATAAACAGAGACAGAATCTAAACTACCTGGCATCAATTAATTGAGCTAAGAGGAATTAATAGCCTATAACTCAAATCAGGCATGTGAATGAATCAAAACAAAGGAATAATGATGAAGAAGAATAATCTTACTAACCCATTTAGCGTCCGAATCTGACTGGATATAACTTCAAGCTCGAAGGGCCCTAATGTTGAATTCCTTACGAGGGAAGAGGAAAAACCACCATGCAACTCCAACTTGAGGATTTTGGATACTTAGGATTTTTGGCCGGCAATTCTTCAAATCTGAATTCAAGTGGCTCCGGTGATATTCGAGGGAATATGGTCATAGATTTGGGTTGAGGGGAGTTAGGAGGATCAATGCTGTAAGTTTGGAGTGATTTGGAGTAGTTGACGTCGTGGCCGGAAAATCTTCTGACGAAGATTCAAGGATTTTCGATGAGGTTTAAGGGAAGTCAAAGGTGGGAATGGGAAGAAGATGGTCTGGGGAACTCGTGATTTTAATTTGGGGGTCGTTGGCATGGGTGTAATTTTTCGGTGGTTGGATTCCGACGAAGCTCAGAGATAGTACGAAGAAGATCAGTTGGTCTTTTAATTTAATTAATTCACCCGAACTTTTTATATTTACCCACAAAGGGTTGCAACCGCTGGATCAGATTAAACGAAGGGCCCAGATCGCCTCTTGCTGAACTGGCATCATTTGAGACTCCAGGGGGCAGGCCAGGTTGGGACGCAGGTTTTGGGTCAGGTCAGGGGAGTATTTTAGAGCTTCGTCTTTGTAACTATAGTGTTTTTTGGTTGTGTTTTGCCTTTGTTGGTGGGTGAGTTCTTATTTTTGCTTTCCTTCCTTTTCTTCTTATGTTTGCATACCATGATTTTTGAGATTGAAAGCGCTCGAAGGGAGGAGAAGGTAAGAAAATATTTGAGAAGTTAGAGCGCAAATATTTTGAGTATTACGGTACATACTGGGAGATTCGCAGGCATTTTGATGACGGCTTCAACTTGCAGGCCCTTCGTGATGAGTTGAAGGAGAATGATGAGGAACTATTGAGGGTCATTGAGAAGTGTAGTGTTCTTTTAAGGAAATTTGAGAGGTAAGAGGAAGAACTCGAAGTCAACAAAGGGGTTGAAGCCCAATGCAGCAATCTCCAAGCTCAAGTGGTTTTGCTGCATGCCCAGCTTGAAGAGTGTCAATTCAAAGAGGATGCTCTAAGTGGCGAGATCGCTGAGAAAGTAGAGGATCTTGAGAAAGCTTAGTTTGCTCGGTTGGAGGCTTTGAGGAAGGCGGAGGCTCTTGAGGTAGTGATCGGGACTCTCCATTCTGAGCAAGAAAATGAGTTGGAAACGACAAGGCTTAAAAAAATGCTTGATGAGAGGATTAGAGAGTAGGAGGAAGAGACTAGTGGCCTTTACGGTCGAGTTTCTACTTTTGAGGTCGAGAAGGACTGATTACTGGCACAACCGTCCTCTTTCCATACTTCAGATGTTCCTAATGTTCCTCGAGAGTTGTATGAGGAGTGAATTAATGCTAAGTCCTAGTTAGATGTGTTTCGAGATTTGCATACAGTGGGTCCCATTTCTGAGGCTTCCTCGAAGATGCTCGTGTTAAGGCCCATGAAGCTCGAGTCGCTCACGCGTATGACCCCTATATGCCAGAGGCCTGTGAGGACGAGAGGGACTAAGGTGTATATCAGCTCGAGGAGAACGTAATATAAAAGAAGAGTCTATGTTAAATTTTATTAATTTTGGCCAAGATAATAGTTTAGAGGTCAAGTCCAAACATATGACTTATTTTCAAGAAGTCCAAGAAGTCAATATTCTTTCCTTCTTAAAACATAATTTATTTTATTCCTTTTAGGATGTGGATTTTCCTTTTAGTAGAATTCTAGTTTCTTTTCCTTGTAGAATAGGGATTTTATTTTTTTTGTCTTTAGTTATTTTATTTTCTTATTAGAATAGGAATTGTAGTCATCAAAGAAGATACATAAGCCTATATAAAGGTTTCTTTTGCCTTGTACAATAAAGAATTTACAATTTTAAGGTTTGCTTAGTTTTATTATAGAGTGTTTTTCTCTCTTTTGTCTTATTTATTCTTATTTTTGGGTCCAAGCTAGGTGGTGATAGCCTTTATCTTATTTTCAATTGCTTCTGGTATTTCTTTATCACATTAGTGATTCCAAGTGGTGACTTTAGGAACTTGTTTAGTCTTTGATATTTCAAGAATACGTTTCTTGATCAAAATTCGTTCTTTTGATATCATAGAATCATAACTATCATTGAAGTGGCGCAACATCGTTACTTACTTGTTTGAATGAGTAAATAGTCTTTCTTATAGTTCAGATCATAATCTTTCACCTATTTTTTGAATTATCATATTCTGAGTCTTAAAACTTAAGATATGTTGTTTCTTGAAATTGGCCCACAAACTATATTTTTATTTCAAGATCTTGATCATAGTTGGTTAGTTATTTTTTAACTCGAAGAATCACATCAATTTGGTATTAGAGCCTACAATTCACATATCCCAGGTTGATGAATTTATCATGGCAAAGATTCAACCAAGAGGAACATTCTTGGTTCAAGAATATAAAGAAACGTGACAACATGAATCTCTTTTCCACACTAGATGTACCTCCCATGGAGACATTTGTTAGTTGATTATTGAACGTGGGAGTCCCATAAGTATCATTTCCGAAGAGTTTGTTACTAAACTTGCTTTGTCAACCAAACTTCATCCATATCCTTACAACATCAAAATTGAAGATAATGATGCTTTAGAGGTAACTCATCCATGCCTAGTATATTTTTCTATTAGTAAGATCTATAAAGACAATATTTGGTGTAACGTAGTGAAGATGGATGCTTGTAACTTATTACTTGGAGGAACATGGGTATATGATATATGTGCTAAATATGATGAAGATCTAAACATCTATTCTTTTACAAAGGATGGACGTAAGATTATCTTAGTACCATTGAATCCAAAAGAAAATGCTAAAAGTTTGAACCACAAAGATAGTTCTTTTGTGACGAAATTACAAATAATTAATCCTATCAATAGAGAAAAATCTTTCAATGTTGGTAATGGAAGATCACAAGGAGGAGGAGCATGCACTGGATCCACAAGTTGAGGATTTATATCCGAAGTTTTATGAGTACCCATTGGAGCATCCCATATGTAAGCTTAACCTTTCACCTAATAGATATTCTCAACATAATAATGATTTGATTGTTGATTCTATCATTCGATGAGGCAACATATTACATTAGTTAAGAAGTCCATGAAAATTTTCAAATACGAGAGGAAGCGTTGTTTAAAAAGGAGTCCATAATGGAGGGTTTGAGTTCATATTTAGTTCCAGCTTTTTTCTTCTCCCCTAAAGGATGAATATTTTCAAGAATATGTAGGGGAAAAAATCTCAACACAAATACCATTTATGGTTATGATCTAGTTAAATATGAGAGGATTGTTGCTGATGAGTTCTCAAGAAGATATACTTAGATCTCCAAGATTGATCCAATATTACTTCAATTTGATTATTTTAATGGATGTTGTGGTACTAAATCGGCTTATTAGCATATACCATAGTCACCACACTGATATGGAGAAGTTCAAGATTCTTGAAGACAAAAAAAAATACCTTACGATTATGGATTAGTGTTTGAAAATCTATTTATGAGGGTTTAATGCAAAAATATTGGTGCAAAGTTACTATTGATAAAGTGAAATTTATCTCGACAAGCTAAGCTTTGTTACAATAAGATGGAATTTTTGACAAGTTAGAAAAATGCAACTTAGAGCCTGGTGAATACGTGTTCAATCAAATCATGAAATTGCCAATCTTATGCCATTTGTAGAGCCTTTAGACTCGAGGACGAGTTTCTCTCAACTAGGAGAGAATGACGTAAAAAAGAATCTATGATGTTATTAACGTTAATACTACACAAGGGGGGGTGATTTGTGTGGTACCTAATTTTCGCATTAGAAGAACATGGTTCTTCTAAGTGTTCTAACTAGAGCAGTTTGCGGAATAATAAGTACTTAAAGTAAAGTGCCAAGAGATTTTTATATGGAAAACACCTAACTCAAAAGGTTAAAAAACCACGACCTACTACTCAGTTGGATTTTTCAAAACTCCACTAAAATCACATAGCCAAAAACTGCATTTGCAAAACTCTTTGTAATAAGGATTAACTTTAATCCCAGTGTGGCACACAGCCTCAACTGTTGTGACACCTTCAAGTTAACTCTAACTTGAATACTCAAAGTACCTAATACAAGTGCCTCTAAGAAAGCTGAAAGGTACAATATTAAAACCTACAACAATTGAACTAGACTTAGAACAAACACACTGATGAAACTGGTTCTTTTATCTTAGTTCATGTAGCTTCAGACGTGCACACTTGTATCTCGTATATATTGCTTGCAAATCAGACTTGCTCTTTTTGCTCTCAAATATGCTTAACTTCTGCGTATATGCATTGCATGTAAAAGAGAACAACTTGGTTATTTAATAGAATAGCAGTTAGAGTTTGATGGAGACTCCAATGCTTATCCTTAGTCAATTTTAGTCCTTAACCAATACAAACTCCCATCCTTATCCTAGCTTAGGATTGTGTTCTCTTGTCACAAGGAGACTGTCCTCCTTAGAACTCAATGCAACCTTTTTGATTTTGTTTAGAAGATATTTGCTGCGCAATCTTAAATACATATCTTCCTCATGTGCCTTCCATGTGCAATGGTTATGACTAACTATGTCTCCCAAGATGGACCAGGTCTTTCCCTGAGTTCATTTGTCAATCTTCAAAACTTCAACTGAACTTGGGCAAACAAATTCCCCCTTTTAGATGATGACAAACTCTGTGCTTTTAGAGATCAGAAAACTTGTGAAACTCAGCTGAAATATCAACACTTAGAAAATTTTCAGTTTGTCATAAAGGGCCAGATTAAGTTAGGTCATAAACATCACTAGTTCAGATAATGAGTTTTAGCACAATATCTTCCCCCTTTTTGAATCATCGAAAAGTTGCATAACTAATGTGAATCCCAGTAATTTAATTAGTACTCATGGCCACTAGGGCAACTGCAAGTGAACACATGCTTTAGTTAATCAAAAATCAACTTATCAAAAATACCTATTAAGAATAGAATTAACAAAAAGCAGGAAACGTTGCATTCATTGATTAGCGGGTGTTTCTACACAACAATCCATAACAATAAAAACAAAATTACCAAAGCATGAGCAAAAGATAAATAGATAGAATCCCAAACTGGGTCACTGAGGGGGGTCTAGACTGGTTCACACTAGGACGGGGCAACTAAGGCTCAGAAGAGCTAGAGGGTTAGGTTTGTAGCAGGTTGAGCATCTGTTGAAGCATTCCTTCATTTTCCTCCTTCTCCTTCGCAAGTTCAGCTCTCAACCCATTCCTTTCTCCTTCAAATTCAGCATCTCTGACCTGAAGCATTGTTATCTCAGCATCCTTTGCCCCAACCTTCTGAACTAAGGCTCTGACCTTGCTATTCACAGGAGTTTTTTTTTTTTGAAGAACCAAGTTCAATAAGAGCTGTACTGAGCATATAATCACAAGCTTGAAAGGTTTTGCTGCCAAAATTCTCTTTGTTTGAGGTCATTTCCCACTTTTTCAGGGGAACATTCAATCGTTCAAGCACAGTTGTCAAGATAAATCTTTATGGAATGGCATGAGCTTTTGAGCCATTGATCACCCTTTCAAGCAGCTTTATAATAAAGGCAGGCCAGTTGATCTACTTCCCTTCACTCAAACATTGCATAAGTACCAGATCCATATAATTTACGGTATGCCTTCTTTCTTGTCTGGGCAGAAGAAATTTGTTCACAAACTCAAAAAGAACTTTGTGGTCTGGACTCATTTCACTCTTCTGAACTGCCCTGGCCTCAGGTACCTCTTCATCAGTTATGCTGTCACAAAAGTTCCTCGTGATCTGAAGATCATTAGGCAACTCATCTAGGCAAGGCCACTTCTGCCTTGTGTAGTCATCATATCCCTTACTAGGGATGTCTAGAATCTTGCCCAGCTTTGCTGCATTGAACTTCACTTTGACACCTTTCACTTTGCTAGTCACCAGCCCATTCTTCACTGTCCCATTTGCCATGAATTCTAAAAGTTCTTTCATAGCCAATTTTCCATCTATATGAAGGACCATGTCCTTCCAACCCTGTGCTTCTAATGCAGTCGGAAGCGTTATCGTACCTCGCTCCTCCAGGTCCTTGAGAAGTCTCCCTATCAAAATCTTCCTTTTGCCAAACATGGCATATCTGTCATGTTCCTTCTCTAACTCTTCTTCCTCATCATTACTCTATTCATCATCTTCTTAAGCAATTTTCACTTGTTTTGCTTTTGCAGCTGACCTTATTCTTTTGGCAAGAACAGGTTCAGCAAGCTTGGAAGGCTTCTTAACAGAAATTCTGGATCCCTTGGATTTGGTAGTAGGAACATCCATAGTAGTAGTCTTTTCTTGATGGACCTTATCCATCTCTTCTTCTTCAACCACACCCTCCGAGCTTTCACCTACCTTTGCTTTCCCTTTCTCTTTTCTCTTTTTCTTACTTTCTTCTAAAGCCCTTTTTCATTCTGCTTCATATTCCTTGACCCTACTTCTGGTAGCTCTAACCCTAGGAGCAGATTTGGGTGATGATGGTTTGCTATTCTTGGTTGGTTTGGATGTAGTGTGGGGTCCTTTGTATGGAAGCCTTGCGTTTCTTTGGGTTATAGCTGGCCCCCACTTTCTTCAATAAGTCAGCCAAGTTCTCCTCCCCAGATGAACCAAGTTCATCTTGTTGCTTGCTCAGATTCACTAACCCCTCAGTAGCCTCACCTGATCCACTTCCCCTTGACTTCGAGACTCCCTCTTCCCCACCCACACATTTGGCTAAAAGCTCCTTTTTATTTTTTTCCTTCTCATTTTCCCAGAATCAAACCCACCTACATCTGTAACAGCCCTTATCAAAACAAATCAATTTTCTTCCCTTTCATCAGAAAAAGCAGAGCAAGATTTTACCTCTCCTTGGGTTTCATGAGTTTTGGCCTTTTTCAGAAGACTCATGTTCATCTCCTTCACTAGCGGAGATGTAATCATCAGATTCAGAACTAGAATTGGACTCAGCTGTTGGGACTGGTTTCTTCTAGCTGGACTGAAGTTTTTCATTTAAAGCTTTCCTCAAAGACCAGTAGCTACAATTTTTCTTGCTAGCATTTTCTGGCGCCGGAATCTAGGTTTTGGGGTTTCGACTAGTGGTGTGGAAGATGAGGTATTGGGTGAAATAGGTGGTGGAGTACCGGGGCTGCCTTGGGGATTTTTCATGGTGAAAGATTTCTCAAAACCATAAGAAGATTTTGATTGTGTGAAGAACGTTGGAGTTTTTCAGAAACAAGAGAGAGAGAGTATGATCAGGGGTTTTGTAAAGAATGACGGTTATGGAGTGATTTTTGGGGCTTTTAAAAGGGGATAATGATTACTAAGAACCTGCAGCCTCTTCAGAGGTCACATAGAGGTCTAATCGATTTAGAGTTCCGGTCTCCTTAGAGATTAATTATACTTGCTAAAATTTAGGAGAAGGTTCTGTTA
Source organism: Nicotiana benthamiana (assembly GCA_034376525.1). Taxonomy (NCBI): domain Eukaryota; kingdom Viridiplantae; phylum Streptophyta; class Magnoliopsida; order Solanales; family Solanaceae; genus Nicotiana; species Nicotiana benthamiana. The sequence continues at coordinate 16,058,306 of CM067336.1, forward strand.
CACTTAGACTTCTAGCTTCAATGAAACTGGTTCATTTGCCCAATGGATAGAATTGTTAGGACGTTTGGTATGTCTAGGACTCTTGCGCACGATTGATAATTAAAATTTTCTAATTGTGCAAAGAATAGAAACATACCTGAACTTTATCATGAGCATAATTTGATGAAGCAGGCTCTTCAAATGAAACTTCTCTTGATTATGCCTCAAATGCCAAAATAGAAAATTTGTAAGAGACTAGTGAGTCGCATAGACACATGTCACAAGAGTATACTATTTATAGTATGAAACTGAGTAGGAATTAGTCTAATATTCACAAAAATTAAGAACTCCTAGCCAAAAATTATTATTTTTTCATTATGCATTCTGAACTTGACCTTTTAGGTGATCTTAATCATCCCTAACTCCAACATGTTCCTTTCAAAATTTTCTCTACTCAATGCCTTAGTGAAGATGTCAGCTATTTGTTTATCAGTAGCACAGAATTCTATGGGATTAGCCCTTTCTCAAAGTTGTCTCTTAAGAAGTGGTGTCTAACATCTATGTGCTTAGTTTTTTATGATGAACTAGGTTCTTTGTCATACTAACTGGTGTTATCACAAAATATTAGTATGCACCCTACTTTAATTCTAAAGTCTACCAGTTGTTGCAAAATCTACAGTAATTGAGCACAACGTGAAGCAGCAGCAACATATTCAGCTTCAGCAGTAGAGAGAGCCACTGAATTTTGCATTTTCGTAGCCCGTGATATAAGAAAAGGCCCTAGGAAGTGTGCCATACCTGAAGTGCTCTTCCTATCCACTATAAAACCTTCATAGTCAGCATCAACATATCCAATTAAGTCAAAATTACTACCTTTGGGATACCATTACACAAATAAGTTGTGCCTTTCAAGTATCTCAATATCTTTTTGACAGCAGTCAAGTGTGAATTTTTTGGATTTGCCTAGAAAGGAGCACAATGTCTTACACTGAAAACAAAGTCAGGTCTGTTGGCGGTAAGATATAAAAGCGAACCAATCATACCCCTATACAACTTTTGATTAACTGATGAACCCGGTTCATCAATATCTACCTTTGTGGGAGTTGGTATAGGTGTATCTATTTCCTTGGATTCTTCCATTTTCAACTTCTTGATTAGTTCCTTTGTATACTTATGCTGATGGATCATGATTTCATCTGGACTTTGTTTAATCTGTAGCCCCAAGAAGAAATTAAGTTCTCCCATCACGCTCATTTCAAACTCACTTCCCATTAGTTTAGCTAAGTCCTTACTTAACCTATCTGTAGTGGCCCTAAATATTATGTCATCAACATATATTTGTACAACAAGAAGATCTTTATCTTTTTCCTTAGGAACAAAGTGCTGTCAATTTTACCTCTTTTGTACCCATGCTCCAGAAGGAATTTTGACAATCTTTCATACCAAGCTATTGGAGTGTGCTTGAGACCATAGAGAGCTTTATCTATCTTATATACATGATCAGGACATTCCTTGCTTTAGAATCCTGGAGACTGTTTTAAAATACTTCTTCTTTGAGATAGCCATTTAGGAAGGAACTTTTGACATCCATTTGATGAAGAGTGAATTCCATATGTGCTGCAAAGGCTATGAGGAGTCTAATTGCTTCAAGTCTAGCAACTAGAGCAAAAGTCTCATCATAATCAATGCCTTCCTCTTGACTATAGCCTTGAACCACCAACCTTGCCATGTTTCTTGTAACTGTTCCATCTTCATCTAGCTTGTTCCTGAAGACCCATTTTGTCCCAATGACTGACCTGTCCTTAGGTCTTGGAACCAAGTGCCAGACTTGGCTTCTTTCAAACTGATTGAGCTCATCTTGCATAGCATTTATCCAATCTGCATCTTGTAGAGCTTCACTCATATTTTTGGGTTCAATGAGAGACAAAAAGGCATCAAATGCACACAGGTTCTTCAGTTGTGATCTAGTCATATCTCCAGATGTTGGATCATTGATGATGTTCTCAATGGGATGAGAACTTAAGTACTTGTAAGATTTCCCCACCAGCTGGTTCCTGCTAGTTTCTCCTTCATTGTTATGCTGCAGAGGAACAGGTTCAGGTACAGGATCCTTCAGAGTATTTTGTATAGTTTCTCTCAAATTGGTTCCCCCTGTCAGGTTGCCCTGGGTGAAAGGACATGTTCCATCACCTGCTCCTTCCTTTGATGCCACCTTGACTTGTGTTGTGACTTTAGTCAATTGTCTCACCAGTCCAATGGCTTCATCTTCACGTTCCTATCTCTCAGAAAAAGTGTTAGATTCATCAAACACAGCATGTACACTTTCTTCAATACATAGTGTTCTTTTATTAAACACTTTATATGCTTTGCTATGTGAACAATATCCTAAGAATACTCCCTCATCACTTATGGGATCAAACTTACCTAGGGAGACTTTGCCATCATTGTGCACATAGCACTTGCAACCAAAAGCCCTAAGATGGGATATGTTTGGTTTTCTCCTTTTAAGTAACTCAAAGGGATATTTCTCTACAAGAGGTCTGGTCATGCATCTTTTAATTATATAACAAGCAGTGTTCATAGCCTCTGCCCAGAAGCTATGAGGTAGTTTACTGGAAAGTAACACGGTCCTTATCATATCCTCAAGGATCATGTTCTTCCTCTCAACTACCCGATTTTGCTGTGGCGCCCTAGGGGCAGAGAAATTATGATCTATTCCATTTTCATCACAAAATTCAGCAAACTTTGCATTTTCAAATTCAGTTCCATGATCAGACCTAATTGATGCAAGTTGATTTCCTAATTGTTTCTAGGGTTCAAATGCTTCATCTTTAGAAGTTAGAAACAACACCCAGGTAAATCTAGAATAGTCATCAACAAGTATCATTACATATCTTTTACCACCTCTGCTCATGACTCTCATTAGACCACAGAGATCCATATGAACCAGTTCCAACGTCTTACTCGTACTTATCATTTTCTTAGGTTTGAAGGATGACCTTACCTGCCCCTTGTACATACCTCACAAACTTTGTCTTCCTTGAACTTGATATTAGGTAGCCCTATCACCAAGTCCTTGGAGACTAATTTGTTCAATTGATCTAGACTGGCATGACCAAGTCTTTTGTGCCAAAGGAGGGGATCATTAATTAACACACTCAAGCAAGTGAGTTTATTTTCAAAAAGAGTTGACAGATCTACAATGTAAATATTGTCAACTCTTCTTCCCTGCAAAATAATCTTGTCAGTGGTAAGGCTAATCACAAAACATTTTGTGGAAGTGAAAGCCACAAGGTTACCTCTGTCACACATTTGTGATACACTTATCAAGATGTATTTCAAGCCATCTATTAAATAGATATTCTCAATGGAATAAGAGTCTGTCTTTCCTACCTTTCCAACTCCTATGATCTCAGTTTTCTTTCTATATCCAAAGGAGACATTACCTCTTTTTAGGTTCTCAAGTGAAAGGAACCGGTCCTTGTTAACAATCATATGTTTTGAGTAGCCACTATCCATATACCATATTTGGCTACTCCCTTCACTTGGACATGCAAAAGAAAATCATGGGTTAGTCTTAGGAACCCAAACTAGTTTGGGTCCCTTTTTATGGGCAAAAGGATGAATTAGATTTTTCTTTTCCCAACCAGGTAGTTTGTGCTTTTCTTGAACAAAGGCTTTATTCTTTTGACTGCCTTTTATTTTGCATTACATTCATCTTTGTAATGGCCAGTCTTACCAAAATGTGTGCAGATCGTATTCTCAGGAAGTGTGAGGTACTTGTTTTTAGGATCCCATTTGGAGCTTGTGTCCCAAATCCAAGTCCTCTCTTATTGCTACTATGTTGTTCTTTCAGCCAAGAGAGTGCATCGGGATCCTTGTTCCATTTGCATGTTATGTCTAGTTCATGCTTTACCTTTCCTAAATCTTCTTTTAGGACTTTAATCAATTCATCTTTCATTTTTCCTAAATATTCTTCTAGAGTGAGAATGATTGATTAGCCTTTTTCTTTCATGTCCCTAATTTCAATTTAATATTTTCATATCTAAGTTCTAGGATCTTGTTTTCAAGTTGATGAACATGGTTTCTCAACTCAGTATTTGTGTTGTCACTTTCATCAGCCCTAGACTATAACCTTTTGCATTTTTCTTCTAACACATTCCCTAGACAGAACATCATTCTCACTGTTTATTATTTCGGACTCATCTATGAAGTCAATCAGTATATCAGCTAATTTTTCTTTAGACAAGAACTTAATCTTTTCTTTAAGGTGTAGAATACTTACCTCCTGTTCATCTTCTGATTCTCCGATGTTCATAAGAGCTTACTCATCTTCAGCTTCATTTTCTAAGTCTCATTTGATGTTTCTCCCCATGCTGCAACCATAGCTTTAGTTGATCATTTGTTCCTTCTTTGTTGAACCTGTTCCTTCTTCCTCTTTCTTTTATCTGCTCTTTCTTCTTCCATTCAACCTCCCATTGAGGGCAGTTTCTGATGTGGTTTTCAGTCTTCCCACACTTGTAACCCCCCTCATTGGTTTGTTTCTCAAGAGCCCTAGGTTTGTTGACTGTTTTTCCTTTTGAATGACCCTTTCCTCTCATAGGATATTTCTTGAAATCTCTGGTTATCATATCCATTTGATCATCATCAAGATCTGATCCTTATGAGATTCTGAGAGCCATACTTCTTTCTTTCTTTGGAGCATCCATCTTCATGGTTTGCCTTCTCAATTCATAGGCAGTCAGATTTCCAATCAGTTCATCCAATTTCAAAGTAGCAATGTTTTTGGATTCCTGAATAGTAGTGATTTTGCTTTCCCAGGAGATTGGCAGAACTCGAGTTAGAATCTTCTCCACCTTGTCATTTTCCAAGATAACCCTTATAAGAGACTCAAGTTCATTTGTCTGTGTAGTGAACCTAGTATACATCTCTTGGATAGTTTCTCCATCCTTCATAGTAAAATTCTCATATTGAGAATACAGCAGTGTTCCTCTTGACCTCTTCACCTAATCTCCTTAGCAGTATTACATCCTTGAATCTTGTTGTACTCATCAGGACCAAGTCCACACACTAGCCATTTCTTAGTTTTAGCACTTTTCTCCCATTTCCTTAGATCCTCAGCAGTACAATCTGTTCTTGTCTTTGGAACATCCAATCCTTCAGATTCGTCTTGGTTGTGGCTAAAGGACAATCAGTGATGATATCCCAAAGCTCATAGTCTTCACCCATGATATGGTCCCTCATTCTGTTTTTCCACCAGGAGTAGTAGAGGCGATTGAAGAGAGGAGGTCTGGCAGTGGATAGCCCTTCCCAGTTCCCAGATGGTGCACTCATGTTGATATTTTCCTGAGGTGTTAATCTCTTCAATGATAACCTGGCTCTGATACCAATTGATGTAATAACGTCAATACCACACAAGAGGGGGTGATTTCTGTGGTACCTAATCTTCGCGTAAGAAGAACCTGGTTCTTCTAAGTGTTCTAACTAGAGCAGTTTACGGAATAATAAGTACTGAAAGTAAAGTGCACAAAGATTTTTACGTGGAAAACACCTGGCTCAAAAGGTGAAAAAACCATGACCTACTACTCAGTAGGATTTTCCAAAACTCTACTAAAATCACTGAGCCAAAAACTGCATTTACAAAACTCTTTGTAAACCTAAGGATTAACTCTAATCTCAGTATGACACACAGCCTCAACTGTTGCGACACCTTCAAGTTAACTCTATCTTGAATACTCAAAGTACCTGATACAATTGCTTCTAAGAAATCTGAAAGGTACAATATTAAAACCTACTACAATTGAACAAGACTTAGAACAAACACAATGATGAAACTGGTACTTTTATCTTAGTTCATGTAGCTTCAGATGTGCACACTTGTATCTCGCATATACTGCTTGCAAATCATACTTGCTCTTTTTGCTCTCAGATATGCTTAACTTCTGCGTATGTGCATTACCTGTATAAGAGAACAACTTGGTTATTTAGTAGAATAGTAGTTAGAGTTTGATCGAGACTCCAATGCTTATCCTTAGTCAATTTGAGTCCTTAACTAATACGAACTCCCATCCTTATCCTAGCTTAGGATTGTGTTCTCTTGTCATTAGAAGACTTTCCTCCTTAGAACTCAACGCAACCTTTTGCAATTCCATTTAGAAGATATTTGCTGCGCAATCTTCAATACATATCTTCCTCACGTGCCTTCCATGTGCAATGGCTATGACTAACTGTGTCTCCCAAGATGGACCAGGTCCTCCTCTGAATTCATTTGTCAATCTTCAAAACTTCAACTGAACTTGGGCCAACAGTCTATATTAAGGTCTATTAATTTAGGCCAAGATAACATTTGAGCTCAAGTCCAAAAATATAACTTACTTTCAAGAAGCGCAAGAAGTCCAAGAAGCTAAGATTCTTTCCTTCTGAAAATAGGATTTATGTTATTCTTTTTAGAATAAGGATTTTAATTTTTGTAGAATTTTTGTTTCTTTTCCTTGTAGAATAGGGATTTTACTTTTCTTGTCTTTAGTTATTTTATTTCCTTATTAGAATAGGAATTGTAGACATCAAAGAAGAGACCTAAGCCTATATAAAGGATTCTATTGCCTTGTAGAATAAACAATTCACGTTTTTAAGGTTTTCCTAGTTTTATAATAGAGTGTTTTTCTCTCTATTGTTTTCTTTATCCATGTTTTTGGTTCCGAGCAAGGTGGTGATAGTCTTTATCTTATTTTCAATTGCACGTGATGTTTCTTTATCAGGTTGGTTAATTCTAAGTGGTGACTTTAGGAACTTGTTTAGTCATTGATCTTTTAAGAAAATGTTTCTTGATCTAAATTCCTTCTTTTAATATTATAGAATTTAACTATAATTGAACTAGTGCAACATCGTTATTGACATATTTTGAATGAGTAAATAGTTTTTCTTATTGTTTAGATCATCATCTTTCACCTCATTTTTTAATCATCATATTCTGAGTCCTAAAACTTGAGATACGTTGTTTCTTCAAATTGGCCCATAAACTACGTTTTCATTTCAAGATCTTGATCTTAGTCGGTTGGTTCTTTGTTAACTCGAAGAATCACATCAAAATAGCAGGTATTATGCTCCATATCCTGAGGACGAAGGCGTCAATGATGAGGACGTTGATGGTCAGGGGCCGATTCGGTTGAGGGAAAAGTTAGCGGGAATGTTGAAGGTCGTGATGGTGGTGGCCAATAGTTTTCTCTTTTGATTTGTTGTATATTTTTGCATAGTTGGTGGCGTATTCATGAGCCTTTGTTAAAAAATATATCAAGTATGAAATGCTAACTTCATTTTTGTATCTAATTCTCTTCATGTGGTTCGTTTTTGCATTTGTATGTTTTTTTTAATTCTGTTGCTTGGTTGGCTTGATTACCCTGATCACTTAATGGCGAACAAGATTTTCTGACCCAGAGGTCGGTAGGTATTTGTTTGAACAAGGTTTTAATTATGGTCGAGGGCCGGCAGGTATTAGTTCGGGCAAGGCTGAACGTAACCTGAACTTAATTATGGTTGAGGGCCAATAGGTGTTAGTCTGAACGAGGTTGAATATAACCTGAATTTAATTATGGAAGAGGACTAGTAGGTGTTAGCTCGAACAAGGTCGAACATAATCTGAGTTTAACTATGGTCCAGGGCCAGTAGGCGTTAATTCAAACAAGGTCAAGCATAACTTGAATTTAAATATGGTCGAGGGCCAGTATGCATTAGTTCGAACAAGGTCAAACATAACCTAAATTTAATTATAGTCAGGGCCAGTAGGCGTTAATTAGAACATGGTCGAACATAACTTGAATTTAATTATGGCCAACGGCTAGTAGTCGTTAGTTCAAACAAGGTCGAGCATAACCAGACTTTAATTATGGTTGAGGGCCAGTAGGTGTTAGTTCGAACAAGGTTGAACATAACCTGGATTTAATTATGACCAAGGCAGTAGGCGTTAGTTCAAACAAGGTCGAACATTACCTGAATTTGATTATGGCCGAGGGCTAGTAGGTGTTAGTTTGAACAAGATCGAACATAATCTGAATTTAATTATGGCCAAGGGCTAGTAGGCTTGGCCTAGTAGGCGTTAGTTCGAACAAGGTCAAACATAACCCGAATTTAATTATGGTTGAGGACTAGTAGGTGTTAGTTCGAATAAGGGTTAATCATAACCTGAGTTTAATTATGGCCCAGGGCCAGTAGTCATTGGTGTTAGTTAATACGCTTAACGCTAGAGGGGGGGTGAATAGCGTTATAATAAAGTTTAGCATAAACTTGCGGAAATTAAAATTTGCAGGAAATAATTAAGTGCGTTAAATAAACAAAAGGAAAGAAAGGAACCGATGTATTCTGGTTCACCACAACACGTGGCTAGTCCAGTCCCCGAGAGACTCTCTCGAGATTTTCCACTAACTTGTCAAGCTTACGGGTGCTCAACAAACCTTTACAACTTAAGGACACACGCCTTAACACCTTTGCTCGGAGATACAACACTCCAAGACTTCAACCAAGGAAACACAAGTTCTTTACAACAAGAGAATCACAATTCTCTTACAAGTGTACAAAACACTAAACACTCAAACAAAACACTCCTTAATGAGTAGATATGAGTAAAAGAAGTAAGCTCAAGATCACAACAACTATGGACAAGACTTTGGCTCTCAAAAGCTTTATGAAATGAATACAAAATGATTAACAATAGTATGCAAGCTTATAGCAATAGAATGATCAGTTGTTGTGTGTTGTTGTGTTTAAAACACTGAAATGAAGCTGTATTTATAGTTGAAAAACTTGGCATTACCGTTGTCTAATTGTCAATCAAGTGTTGCTGATTTTACTGAGTGACAATCGATTGTCAAGAAGTCACAATCGATTGTTTGCCAATCGTTCCAGAAATCAATCCCAGATTTTACGCTTAACAATCTATTGTCAAAGTTCAACAATCAATTATTGGTAACGTTCAAAAAATCATTTCCAGATTTTTCGTAAAACAATCGATTATACTAAATCAATAATCGATTATTCAGCAACGTTCAAAAAATTCTTTCCAGATTTTAATTTCAACAATCGATTGTACAAAATCAACAATCGATTATTCAGCAACGTTCAAAAAATCTTTTTCAGATTTTAATATCAACAATCGATTGTACAAAATCAACAATCGATTACCTGACGGTATTTGAAAACTTTACGACAACGGTCAGCTTCACAATCGATTGTGCAATGTTAACAATCGATTATTTATCAGACTTTGAAAATCATTTTAGACACTGCCTCGTGACAATCTATTGTTATATACTCACAATCGATTATTTAATAACTTTGAAAAAGTCTGGAAGACACTGCCTCAACACAATCGATTGTCATATGTTCACAATCGATTATTTTGTGACTTTTGAAAATCTGAAGGACACTGTCTCTTCACAATCGATTGTCATTAGTTTCACAATCGATTATTCTGAATTTTGAAAAACTTTGATGTACACTGCCTCATCACAACCGATTGTCATAAGGTTCACAATCGATTGTCATGCAGGTTTGAAAAACCTGATGCTCACTGCCTTAACACAATCGATTGTCATTAGTTCACAATCGATTGTCATGCAGTCTTGGCTTAACATAATCGATTATCATAAGTACATAATCGATTATCTTAGTCCAGTTTTTAGAGGCATGTTTAAAAATCATTTTGACTAATGAAAATATGCATGATTTAAAATCATTTAGCATTAAATTAAATATGCATGATTTTGTAAAAATAATTTTACGAGAGAAGCCATGTCATGAGTCAAGTTGTCGGATCAAGATCACAATTAAGAACGACTCATTTAAACTATAAAACTTTGTCTTGTGCTTGAATCTCGTTATCCACCAATTGTGCGCCTGTACTTGAACTTCGCATATATCAATTTGCGCTTGTTTGTCATTCATCAAGACCAATTGTGCGCTTGTACTTGAACTTTGCATATATCAATTTGCGCTTTGTTTGTCATTCATCAAAACCTACACATAAGAACACACGTTTTAGTATAAAGCCTTGAGAACGTGTTTCCAACAATTTCCCCCTTTTTGATAATGGCAAACTTTAAGCGGGTTATGCAAATTAAACAATTTATAATGACGATTCAAGACAAGTAAAGATATGCAATAAGTATGCGATTAGTTCCCCCTCAATATATGAATTCCCCCTCAATTTAAGCTTATAAATATTGAGAGTGCATACCCGTTATCTTTCCCCTTTTGCCATTAGCAAAAATAATATGAGAAGATGCCAAAGATGTAAATAAAACTTGTTTATTTATTGGAAAGAAAATGTGATTACTTAAAGAGAGTAAAAAACTCAAGTAATAGCAGAACAATCGATTATTGATACGAGATAATTGGTTATTAGACGACAGAAACCGATTTTTCTGAAGAAGACTTGATTATTGCGCGTCATGCTTTATAATTCCCCCTACCTTTAGGGCGATACCTGCATAAATTCGTTAGACGTCTCCGACACTCAAGTTAGAAATCATGTAAGATAAAAAGATGCAATGCATGACTTAGATCAACGTGGAGTCAAGAGTCCCGAGTTCACTACGAATTCGGAAGAAGGACTCTTTCTCTAAGGGTTTAGTGAAGATGTCGGCAAATTTGTCTTTGGTTTCAACAAATTCGATTTCGACATCGCCCTTGAGAACGTGATCTCTTATAAAATGATGTCTTATTTCAATGTGTTTTGTTCGCAAATGAAGAACGGGGTTCTTCGTCAAGCATATGGCACTAGTATTATCACATTTAAGAGGGATATGATCAAGACTTAGGCCATAGTCCAAGAGTTGTTGTTTCATCCAGAGGATTTGAGCGCAACAACTCCCTGCGGCTACATATTCAGCCTCGGTTGTGGACAACGCAACACTTACTTGTTTCTTGCTAAATCAAGAAACGAGAGAGCTACCGAGCAAATGGCAAGTGCCACTAGTGCTCTTGCGGTCCAATTTGCATCCAGCAAAATCGGATCGAAATAGCCAACGAGTTGGCATGAAGAACCTTTGGGGTATCATAGACCCACATTTGTAGTACCAACAAGGTACTTCAAAATCCGTTTTACCGCAGTAAGGTGAGACTCCTTCGGACACGATTGATAACGGGCGCATAAGCACACGCTAAACATGATGTCCGGACGACTAGCAGTAAGATAGAGAAGAGAGCCAATCATACCTTGATACTTCTTAGTGTCGACTTCCTTACCTTTCTCATCTTTGTCTAGATGATCGGATGTGCTCATGGGAGTCGCCATTGCTTTTGCATTGTTCATTTCAAATCGTTTCAGCAATTCTTTGCAATATTTGGCTTGGCAAATGAACGTACCTTCTTTCATTTGCTTTACTTGTAATCCCAAAAAGAATGTTAACTCACCCATCATAGACGTCTCAAATTCGCTTGTCATTAAATCGGAAAATTCCTTGCATAAGACATTGTTAGTAGCACCAAATATGATATCATCCACATATATTTGAACTAATAAAATATCATTGTTTTTATGCTTAACAAAAAGGGTGGTGTCAACTTTCCCCCTAATGAAATCATTTTCCAATAGAAATTTACTCAATCTTTCATACCAAGCTCGGGGAGCTTGTTTTAAACCATAGAGAGCCTTTTTGAGTTTGAAAACATGATCGGGAGATTTAAAATCTTCAAAACCGGGGGGTTGTTCAACATAAACTTCTTCTTGTATAACACCATTTAGAAAATCACTTTTCACATCCATTTGATATAAATTGAAATTCATAGAAGAGGCAAAAGCGAGCAATAGACGAATAGCTTCTAATCTAGCTACGGGAGCATATGTTTCTTCATAGTCAATACCCTCTTCTTGATTATAGCCTTTTGCTACAAGACTAGCTTTGTTTCTAGTGATTACACCATTTTCATCTAGTTTGTTTCGAAAAACCCATTTCGTACCAATTATGGTATGTTCGGGTCTTGGCACCAAATCCCAAACGTCATTCCGTTTGAATTGGTTAAGCTCCTCTTGCATTGCCAATGTCCAAAATTCATCCCCAATTGCTTCGGAGATGGTTGTTGGTTCAATTTGAGACACAAAAGCAGTATGTCCTAAGGTGTTCTTAAGGGAGTTTCGGGTACTTACCTTTTCTCCGACGTCGCCAATTACCTGTTTGAGAGGGTGATCTTTGATTGTCCTCCACTCGTTAGGCGTTTTCGTTTCATTCTCCAATTGTGGCGCTTCCTCCGTTGGCTGTTTCAAAAAATCGTCTTGATTTTCTTTAGGCGTTTCCTCTTGTATTTTGTCTTTCAAGCTATCTAAGATACCTGCGAGATCAAAACCGGAATCCTTTCTCGCCAAGCGAGCATTATTTTCGGCAAATACAACATGAGGGGATTCCTGCACAGTTTCGGTTCTTTTATTAAAAACCTTATATGCTTTGCTACGTGAAGAATAACCAATGAAAATTCCCTCATCGGACTTAGCATCAAATTTTCCCAATTGATCTTTGCCATTGTTATGAATAAAACATTTACAACCGAATACTCTAAAGTGGGAGATATTTGGTTTCCTTCCCTTATAGAGTTCATAGGGAGTTTTCATGAGTATAGGCCTTATGACTACTCTATTTAAGGCGTAGCATGCGGTACTCACGGCATCCGCCCAAAAATGTTTGGGAATCTTAGCCTCTTCGAGCATGGTTCTAGCCATCTCTTCGAGACACCTATTTTTCCTTTCCACCACCCCATTTTGTTGTGGAATACGTGGAGCGGAAAAGGTATGCTCGATACCGAGTTCGTCACAAAAGTCCGCAAAGAGATTGTGATCAAACTCTCCCCCATGATCACTTCTAATTGAAGTGACGGTTGTTTCCTTTTCGTTTTGAACACGCTTAAGAAAGTATTTAAAATTCTGAAAAGCATCACTTTTATTGGCAAGAAATAAAGTCCAAGTAAATCTAGAATAATCATCAACAATCACAAAAGCATAACGATTTCTTCCTAGACTTTCAATGCGAGATGGTCCAAATAAATCCATGTGAAGCAATTGCAATGGTCTAGAAGTTGAAACAATATTTTTGGATTTGAAAGATGCTTTTGTTTGCTTCCCTTTTTGACATGAATCACAAATAGAGTCATCCTCAAATTTTAAATTGGGAAGGCCAATAACTAAGTTTTGAGAAATCAATTTGTTCAAAAGATGCATGTTGATATGTGCTACTCTACGACGCCATAACCAAGTATCATCCTCTTTACTCATAAGACAATCAACATATGCGGGTGAGGAATTTGCAAGATCAACCATATAAATATTATCCACTCTAAAACCACGAAGGATAATTTTGAAATCGCTACGTCTAAATACTAAGCATTCATCCGAATCAAATAAGGAAGATTTCCCTTGTCACATAATTGACTTATGCTCAAGAGATTATGCTTTAAACCTTTAACAAGTAATATATGCTTAATAGAGGAATTTTCATCCTTACCGACCGATCCGATGCCAATAATCTTTCCTTTATTGTTATCCCCAAAAATCACACTTCCTCCTTCTTTGTGTTCTAGTTGAAGGAATTTGGATTCGTCTCCCGTCATATGTTTGAAGCATCCACTATCAAGGTACCATAGTACACTTGATCCCTTCAAACACACCTACAAAACAAATTAATGTGTTTTAGGTACCCATGCCATTTTGGGTCCTTGAGGGTTAGGCATATCATAATGATGCGATTGAGTGATATGTCTATGTCGTGTAAAACATGCAGGGGCAATATGACCAATGCGTCTACAATAATGACAAGTCACGTTGGGCTTATGCATCCTTCTAGGTTCATAGTAACTTGATGGACGAATGAATTACTCTATTTTCATTATGACTATTGCGCATTTCATGAGAACTATTTCTCCTACTACTAGTTCTAAAATGAGCAGCATTTCTAGAGCAATGGTCATGTCTAGATGTACTAAAAGGTTCAAAACTCCTTCTAGTGTTTGGCCTAGAATATGCATCATTTCTAGGGTAGTCATTTCTAGGTGGTAAGTCATTTCTAGGTCTTTTAAAATGTTCAACATTTGTTCTAGCATGCATATTTGTTCTAGGATCGCTATTTCTACGATAAGCATTTGTTTTATTAATCCTAGGTTGAGCCTTAGGTGGTTGGGGTTTGGCGTCAACCTTTTCTTTAGGCTCATTCTTAAAGCCTATGCCATGCTTGGTTGATTTCAAATTAACAAGGACCTTATTCAAATTTTTGTGGGAAAAATTAAACTTATCTAAGGTACCTTTAAGTCTATCTACCTCATTTTCGAGATGCATGCAAGAAGAGCAATTTTTAATAGAACTTTCGGGCTTGTCGGCGCTTCTTTTTCCAAAAAACTTGTTTTCCTCTTTCAGCTTCTCATTTTCTAAAACCAGTTTTTCTAACTCCTTTTCTTTCAAAGAAAGCTGTTTTTGAAAATCTTTTTCTTTTAGAGAAGCATTTTCTTTTATGCTCTTGACAGTTTTTGAAGCTTTAATAAATTCAGTATATAGCTCATCAAAAGCAGTTCGCATTTCTTCAAGAGTAAAGAAGTTTTTAGAAGAGATTTGACATACCTCATCTTGCTTGTCTTCTTGCGCCATAAGACAAAGGTTTGCGGCTTCGTCTTCTTCTTCTTCGCTTGACTCATCTCCGGAGTCTCCTCCCCAAGAAATGTATGCACGTTGCTTCTTAAAAGGTTTCTTCTCCTTTTTGATGTTTGGGCAATTTGATTTGATGTGCCCGGTTTCACCGCATTCATAGCACTTTATTTGCTCGCCTTGTTTTTTGCCCTTTCGTTCATACTCGTTTCGCATGAACTTCTGAAATCTTTTGATAACGAGTCCAAACTCGTTGTCTCCGTCCTCATCAACTTGAGGTTGGCTTGTGCTTTCCTTAAGCGCTATTCTTTGCCTCCTTTGATCATCAACAAGAGGGTTAAGTATTGTAGATTCATAAGTCTTAAGGTTACCTCTTAATGCGTCGATTGTGACATTTGAGACACCTATGGATTCTTGAATTGCGTCGGCCTTTGATCGCCATGCCGGAGTGAGACTTCTAAGAATTTTTCGAAAAGTTCTCTATCCGTGAATGTCTTCTTGAGGGCATGTAGGTCATTTACGATTATTGAAAATCGTTCGAACATTTCATCCACCTTTTCACCTTCCTTCATGTGAAATAATTCATAAGCATGGGTTAGGAAATCAATTTTAGCTTCCCTTACCTGGTCCGTATCTTCGTACGTAATTTCCAGCTTGTCCCACATTTCTTTTGCCGTTGTGCAACACGATATTTTCCTGTAATCGTCAGCATTTACAGCACAATATAATAAATTAATTGCTTTAGCATTATTTTGAACCTTTCGGATATCATCCGCGTCATATTCTTCTTCAGACTTGGGAACCCATTCGTTTTCAACCTTTTTGGTTGGAATTTGATTTCCCTTTGTTATCACCTTCCAGAGATGAAAATTGTTTGCTTGAACGAAGATTTTCATCCTCTCCTTCCAGTACGTATAGTTTGTACCGTTGAATAGTGGTGGTCGGGTGGAGCACTGTCCTTCCTCTATTCCTGCAAAAGAATCACGAGTAGAAGCCATGGAAGTTTCTCTCAAACTGTTAAGTCTTCAGAGAGTTGGGCTCTGATACCAATTGTTAGTTAATACCCTTAATGCTAGAGGGGGGGTGAATAGCGTTATAATAAAGTTTAGCGTAAACTTGCGGAAATTAAAAATTGCAGGAAATAATTAAGTGCGTTAAATAAAAAAAAGGAAAGAACGCACTGATGTATTCTGGTTCACCACAACACGTGGCTAGTCCAGTCTCCGAGAGACTCTCTCGAGATTTTCCACTAACTTGTCAAGCTTACGGGTGCTCAACAAACCTTTACAACTTAAGGACACACGCTTTAACACCTTTGCTCGGAGATACAACACTCCAAGACTTCAACCAAGGAAACACAAGTTCCTTACAACAAGAGAATCACAATTCTCTTACAAGTGTACAAAACACTAAACACTCAAACAAAACACTCCTTAATGAGTAGATATGAGTAAAAGAAGTAAGCTCAAGATCACAACAACTATGGACAAGACTTTGGCTCTCAAAAGCTTTATGAAATGAATATAAAATGATAAACAATAGTATGCAAGCATATAGCAATAGAATGATCAGTTGTTGTGTGTTGTTGTGTTTAAAACACTGAAATGAAGCTGTATTTATAGTTGAAAAACTTGGCATTACCGTTGTCTAATTGTCAATCAAGAGTTGCTGATTTTACTGAGTGACAATCGATTGTCAAGAAGTCACAATCGATTGTTTGCCAATCGTTGCAGAAATCAATCCCAGATTTTACGCTTAACAATCGATTATTGGTAACGTTCAAAAAATCATTTCCAGATTTTTCATAGAACAATCGATTATACCAAATCAATAATCGATTATTCAGCAACGTTCAAAAAATCATTTCTAGATTTTAATTTCAACAATCGATTGTACAAAATCAACAATCGATTATTCAGCAACGTTCAAAAAATCTTTTTCAGATTTTAATATCAACAACCGATTGTACAAAATCAACAATCGATTACCTGACGGTATTTGAAAACTTTACGACAACGGTCAGCTTCACAATCGATTGTGCAATGTTAACAATCGATTATTTATCAGACTTTGAAAATCATTTTAGACACTGCCTCGTGACAATCTATTGTTATATACTCACAATCGATTATTTAATAACTTTGAAAAAGTCTGGAAGACACTGCCTCAACACAATCGATTGACATATGTTCATAATCGATTATTTTGTGACTTCTGAAAATCTGAAGGACACTGTCTCTTTACAATCGATTGTCATTAGTTTCACAATCGATTATTCTGAATTTTGAAAAACTTTGATGTACACTGTCTCATCACAACCGATTGTCATAAGGTTCACAATCGATTGTCATGCAGGTTTGAAAAACCTGATGCTCACTGCCTTAACACAATCGATTGTCATTAGTTCACAATCGATTGTCATGCAGTCTTGGCTTAACATAATCGATAATCATAAGTACATAATCGATTATCTTAGTCCAGTTTTTAGAGGCATGTTTAAAAATCATTTTGACTAATGAAAATATGCATGATTTAAAATCATTTAGCATTAAATTAAATGTGCATGATTTTGTAAAAGTAATTTTACGAGAGAAGCCATGTCATGAGTCAAGTTGTCGGATCAAGATCACAATTAAGAACGACTCATTTAAACTATAAAACTTTGTCTTGTGCTTGAATCTCGTTATCCACCAATTGTGCGCTTGTACTTGAACTTCGCATATATCAATTTGCGCTTGTTTGTCATTTATCAAAACCTACACATAAGAACACTCGTTTTAGTATAAAGCCTTGAGAACGTGTTTCCAACAATTGGTTCGAACAAGGTCGAACATAAACAAAATTTAATTATGGCCGAGGGACAGTAGGTGTTAGTTCGAACAAGATCGAACATAATTTAAATTTAGAAAGATATGTCGATAAGTGCAAAGTTTGTCGAAACCATTAACTTTATGCATTGTTGCTTTTGTCATTCACTTGGAGGGATAACAATAAACTTAACAACAAACTTCAAGCATTGTTGCTTTTATCCTATACTTGGAGAAATTTACAAATTTTTCGGCATTGGCTGGCGTTCCAGTCCTAGTCTATCTATTCCTTATTGGTTGACATGGAGAGTGCTTGAAAGATCGAGCAATGAACTAGTTGTCCCGGTCCAGTTTTTAGTACTTCGACTTGAAGCGTTCCCTTCATTGCCTCGTTAAAAACCTTCTTAAGAAAATCCAATTGGGACAAAACTCAGGTGAGGGAAAAAAGAGTACAACTTGGGGGACGCTTTATCTCTTAAAAGTTGAAGTACTTGAGGTGGGTAAAACTCTAGTTGTTTGGTAGTAAGCTTTCCTTCCACTTTTTATAGTTGGAATGACTTCTGTTCGCTATAACCGTGATTTTGTACGGACCTTCCCAATTTATTCCTATCTTGCCTTCTTGTGGGTCTTTTCCCACTTGTGTTTTAGCTTTAAGCATGTAGTCCCCGACTTTGAGCGGCCTAAATCTTGCTTTCTTGTTGCAATAGCATTCTGCTTGCTGTTTTTGGGCGATCATTCTTACATAGGCCATGTCTCTTCTCTCTTCGAATTCGTCGAGCTCTTTCCTTCTACTTTTGTCGTTGCTTGTACCGCTCTCGTAGGAGTACCTTAGGCTAGACTCTTTGACCTCGTCTTGTGTTGCTGCGTCGGTCTCATAGACCAAAGAGTAATATTTCTCTCTTGGGCTTATTTTTGGTGTTGTTCGATAGGCCCGCAATACTTCTGGTAATATATTTGGCAACAATCTGTTGGTGTCTTCAAACTTTTTCATCATGATGTTTAGTATCTACTTGTTGGAGGACTCCGCTTGTACATTGCCCGCGGGATGGTATGTAGTCGAGAGTTTTCTTTTGATACGCCATTTCTACAAAAACACGATGGTCTTCTACCCTGTGAACTGGGTCCCTTGTCGCAGCTGATCTCTCTGGGATGGCCAAACCGACATATGATGTTTTTCCATATGAAGAAAATCACTTCCTGTTCTTGTATTAGGGCGAATGCTCTTGCTTCTACCCATTTAGAGAAATAGTTAGTTAAAATCAAAATGAATCGTATGTTACCTCGCTCTGCCGGGAAGGAGGCCACGATTTCCATTCCCATTTGATGAACGGCCAAGGTGAGGTGACCTAGTAGAGGTGTTCGCCTGCTTGGTGAATCATCGAAGCGTATTTTTGGCATTGTTCACATTTTTTTACGAAGTCCGCGGCCTCCTTTTTCATGGTGGGCCAGTAATATTCTGCTCGTGTGAGGTATCTGACCAAATCTCTATCGCCAAAATAAGATCCACAATGGCCCTTGTGGACCTCTTCGAGGACGTGCCACATCTGGTTTGGGCCCAAGCATTTTGCAAGAGGGCTGTTCTATGTTATCTTATACAAGTTTTTGTGGATGATATTATATTTGGCCGTTTGCATTCTTAGTTTCTTGGCGTCTTTTTTATCATCTGAGACTACGTCGTCCTGCAAATATGCAATAATACGATTACTCCAGTCCCAAGTTAAGCTTATAGTTCTTACCTCGATTTGATCAACCAATGAGTTGAGGAGGTGGATTACATTTTTGTCTTTGTCTACGATGCTTTTGGTGGTTGCGTCTAGTTTAACAATGTCTTCTGCCTCAGCATTATGTGCTCGGGGAATTTGGTCAAGTTAGCATTAATCAAACTCGGGCCACTTACAGATTTCATTCTGGTATTTTTGTAACCTTTGTTATTTGATTTGGTAAGTCGTTGTGACTTGTTTGACTACGAGTTGGGAATCACAATGTAGTTTTAACCGTCTTGACCAGTACTTGAGTGCTAGTCTCAAACCTACAATTATGGCCTCATTATTTGCCTCATTGTTAGTCATATCCGGGAACCTTACAGATTGGCGAATTAATTCTCCTGTTGGGACATCGAGTATGATTCCCAGTCCGGACCCTGATGCATTAGATTCACCATCGGTGATAGGATCTAGAGGTCTTCTATTTAGGGGGGGAGGGAGTTTGAGCGGCTTCTCTTTCAACTTCGGGCAATACTTTTGCGCAGAGGTCGGCTACGAAGTAAGCAAGCACTTGTGACTTTATTGCTCAGCTCGGGTTTATGAAAAATGCTTCTCATGGGGGAAGTCATAACGATCGAGATGAGGGCATTGGAAATACGGTCTAAGCTTTCACGAAGCTAAGACTAAGTCTTAGGCTAGGTTTTCAATGTAAGGATACCTTGTCTCGGCATCGACTAATATTTTGCTAATATAATTGATAGGGGATTGTGTACCTTTGTTTTCTCGAACCAGGACTATGCTCACAGCTACTTCATATATTGTGAGATAAACGAGGAGATGTTCTCCTAGATCTGGTTGAAAGTGGTGGTGGCGGCGACAAGTATGATTTTAATTCTTTCAGGGATTGGACGCACTCCGAGGTCCATTGGAGGCCGTTATCCTTATTGAGTACGGAAATGAATTTGTGACATATATCCGATGATCGTGAAATGAAGGGTACCCTTGCTTTGAAAGGTAGCACAGCAACTTCAAATAGTACGGGTGCATTTGTTGGAGACCCAAACTCGACCTCAATTGGTCCTGGCATCTTAATAGAAGAAGGTGCAATGAATTTGTGACATATATTCGATAATCGTGAAATGAACCTTGATAGGGCGGTGACCTGGCTAGTCAACTTTGAACCTGCTTTTTAGTGGTCAAGTGTTCTGGTATCCCCTCAATGGCTTTGATTTGGTTGGTTTTGACCTCGATTTCTCTATGTAATACCAGGAAAAAGTTTCTTGAGGCCACGGTAAACGCACACTTTTCGAGGTTTAGTTTCATTCCATATCGCCTGAGTATGTCGAAAGTTTCTCTCAAATGGTCAATGTAATCTTCTTCCTTTTGGACTTGACCAGCATGACATCTATATAGACTTCCATCATTTTACCGAGTTGGTCCTTGAACATCCTCGTCACTAACCTTTGGTAAGTCGCCCCCATATTCTTTAACCCGAAGGGCATGGCCCTATAGAAGTACATCCCGTGATGGGTGATGAATGTTGTTTTCTCCTGATCCTCTTCTTCCATGAGTATTTGATTATAACCTGAATTGGCATCCAAAAAACTCAGTAGTTCATGTCCGGCTGTTGCGTCGATAAATTGGTCGATGTGGGGTAATGGAAATGAATCCTTGGGTCATGCTTTGTTCAAATCTGTAAAATCCATACACATTTGCCATTTCTAATTCTTCGTTTTTACTATGTCCACGTTGGCGACCCACTAGGGGTACTTCGACTCCCTGAGGGATCCATTCTCCAATAGTTTTCTACCTCTTCACGTACCGCGTCATTAATTATAGAGTTAAACTTGCGTCTGAGATGTCTTACTTTGGGGTGGAATGGGCCGACGTTTAGTTTGTGCATGGTGATTTCCTTTGGGATACCCAGTATATGTACATGATTGAAAGCAAACAAATTTGTGATAGTAGTTAAGAATTAACAGAATTTACTTGGTTCTTGAAGTTTGCAGCCGATGTAAGCTTTCTTGCTATGGTTGTTGAGGTCTAATTGAACAGGGGTCGAGGTATTCTATGGTCAATCCTACAGTTTCGACCATATCAGGGTCTCTGATGACGTCCTCGCTATCATCATATATCAATCTCGACCATGATGATTATTATGCCTCTTTTTCTTTATCCTCCATTTGTTGCGTGTTCGTAATATCCGGGGTTATGCGGTAGCATTCCCAGGACACGCGTTGTTCCTCTCATATGCTGAATATTCCCATGGAGTCAGGAACTTGATCACCTGTTATAATCTGGAAGGGACAGTTCTCAGGGTGTGTATCCATGGTCGACCTATTATGGTGTTGTACGTTGTGTCTTGCTCCATGATGTGGAACGTGGTTTCCATAGTGATTCTACCGTCCAGAACGAGGAGTGTGATTTCTCCAGACATTCACTCGATTGCATTATTAAAATCGATTAGCGTGATGGGACACTATCTTATCTTTGAGTTTATTTATGCAAGTACTCGAGGGTAGATAATGCACATGCCACTCATATTGTCTACCATAATGCGTCTCACATCGGTATCTAAAATTTGAAAAGTAATAACAAGGGCATCATAGTGAGAGAAAACCAAATCGTTGGTATCTGACTTATCGAAGATGATTCTCTCTTCTAGTTCGTTATCCCGTCGCAGGTGATTAACTGTTTGAGCTTGTGGGTAGTGGTGAACTTCATAATGTTGATGGAAGCATCATCATTTCCACCGATGATCATATGAATGGTGCGAGTTGATTAGGGAGGCTTTGGCGGTCCTTGGTGTTATTCGCATCCTCTGGCAGAAAAAGTTGGTCCTTACCCGGCCCCTCAGCAACTCTTTGAGGTATCCTTGTCGCAATGTGTTTACGACCTCCTACCTTAGGGCAATGCAGTCTTCAATTTTGTGCCCTCGTTCTTGATGGAACTCACACATGGAGTTTGACTTTCTGGTGCTCGGATCTAACCTCGTCTTCTACGGCCACTTTACCTTTAGTCTGAGCTTATCCAAGTCATAGATTATTTCTACAAGTGGCACACAAAATTTGTGAGCGGATAATAAATGGGGCACACCTCTTTTATTCCGATGAGTCCATGTCTTTGGTCTAGGAGAGCCCTCTACATGGCGGGAGCAAGGCGCAATGGACATTCTAACATATGTTTGATGTCGTTCCCGATTAGATCGCGGAGCAATGAGGTCTCTTCTGGTATTAGTTCTTCAATATTTTCTGGATTCGACTTTTACCGAGGGTCAGTCAGTGAGTTGGTCCATTGGGTTTATCCTCATCAGCTCGGACCTTGGCACAATATGCGTTGTGTATTTTTTCCTAATTAGTTGGAGGGTACTTCATCATTCGAGTTAATAACTTTCTTGTCGCCCTCGAACCATCCCTGCTCAGTCCGTTTTGGAAGGCTGCAACCACCATCCCTTCTGATATGTTTAGTAGGGTCATCCTTACTCTGTTGAATCGAGCGAGGAAGTCCCTTAATCCCTCTCCCGGAGACTGTTTAGTAGCAAATATGTCATTTACTTTTGCTTTGGCCTTCTTGGCCCCAGCATGGGCCGTTATAAACTTGCCTTACATCTCTTCAAAAGTTACAATGAAATGCGAAGGTAGTTGGGAGTACCATGTTAACGATCCTCTTGTATCGGTTTCACCATAATTTTTTAACAGAATGGAAGATACTTGTTCTTTGGCAAGGTCACTGCCTTTCACAGCTGTGACGTAGTGAGTCACATGATCTTCAGGGTCGGTCGTGCCATCATATATCCTGAGGTAGGGTGGCATTTTATAGGATTTTGGTATGGCATGTAGGGTGGTGTATCACTATACGGTTGCTCGACGAACCAGTTGACATCTCTCTTCGGGAAGAGCTTAGGGGCGCCCAGTATCATACGACCCTTTCTTGGTATTCTCTCATTTGGTCCCGGAGTGCTCTGTTCTCATTCTCCATTTCCTTTATCATTTTTAGAATGGCTGCAAGAATGTCATCGCCTGCACTGTTAACGACATTGTGAGTAATACCTATCGCTGGAGGAGGAGGTAATTGGTTGTGCTACTCGTCTGCTCGTTGTATGACGAAAGTCCTTGTATTTTCTGTAGCCGTGTCGCGGGCGGTCTTATGGAGGACGCTGATTAGTGTGACTGTTAGCCAAGCCTCAAGGAGCTCTTTTACAGTTCTAGGCGTCTCATCCGTCACATATGTGGACGCTTCCTTACCAAGATATTTTATAATGCTGCAGCGATGAGGAGGTGATCCATCTCGTCTAGGGGAGGCATTGGGTGTTGCATCTCTGTCTGTTGTTTCATAGCTTTCATTGATGACATTCATGAGGTTGGTTGGGAGGTCACTTATTATTCTCGTCCTTTCTTCCCTGTTACCTGTCATATTGGGATTTGTGCACACAAAGAAAGGAGATCTTGTTCTTGCTTTTTTTTTTTTATGTTAGTGATAGATCTAGAAGAAACTAAAAATTTAACTAGAAATTTTTCACAGACAACATCAAATTGTTTGACCAAAAAGTATAATCCTTGGTTCAAATAATTAAATTTATGAGATAAGAGCTTAAACTTAATTAACAATAATATTTCTAGATGCAAATTTCGAAAGTACGGTCTACGTTGGACAGATATGGGAGAGATATAATACTAGTATGAAATAATTATTCCAAATAAGTTGAGAAATAATTGAGCATTTTTCTATATAATAGAAAGGAGAAGTTGGTCGAGCAGGGGGTAAAATTGACATTTTCTCTATTATAGAAGTGCTTTTATGTAAATTGCTCACTGCACTTTTTTTCGTTCCATATTTGTCTAAAACCCTCTCTACGGAGTCTCTTCTATTGATGGAGTAATTTTCAATTTTCAGTTGTTCAATCTCCTATAATTTCAGGTATAATTCTCTCCAATTGTTTTCTCTGTTTACTTTTTTCTCTCTGATTTTTTCAGATCTCTTAATAGTTTTCTATTCGAGGCTTCAGGTTCTTGCAAGAAAAGGCCCTAACAGTGCCAAGTCACCCTTTCCGAACTCACTCCATTTTTATTTGAGGGTAGGTTATGGGGGAAATTCATGTCGATTCATGGACTGAGCTCGGGGAGTAGCAGTTCAGAGTTGTTGTGAAGGTCGAAGACGGCACGGGTAACCGGACTTTCTCGTCGGTGGTAAAATTTTCGCCGGCGACTTGATGGAGGAGATGTAGGTGTCAGTCAATTAGGTGGGTGATGTTAGTTCAATTTTGATATCGTTGTCAGGTTAAATATATGGGAATTTCTTTCTCAAATAATACTCTATTCTTGGTTTACTTTTACTGTTTAGATTAAAACAATGATAGTTCTCACTTACTGTACTCCTCCTCATCTTTTAGGATAACAACTATCCCACAAATGACATTTCGTGAGGGTAGTGTGTATATGGAGTTTACTTTAACGTACAAGAAAGTTGTTTTCCATCTCAAAAAAATAAAAAGAAGCAGGGCAAGAAGCACTAACAACTTTCTTAAACAACAAGTACATCCGCTTAGCAAGGTCTTTGTTTTACACTAATATTTAAATGGAATATTTAGAGTCTATGTTTACAAACTTTCTTAAAATAATTTAGGTGGACCTTCAAATAGCAAAACATGTGTCAATTGCTTGACTTATACTTAGGGACATCCTGCAAATCATTGTCCTTGAACTAATTATTTAGTGAAAACAAGTTGATGGCTGCTTCATAATAATTAATCAAATAAAGAAAGTGTGGTGTGTGAAAACCCTTTTTTCTTTTGTGGAGAAAATAGTTCCAACTTCCAACAAGGCTATTTATAATAATATTGTAAGATATTCTTTTACTTCCCAACGAGTTAGGGAAGGGGGAGGAATTTACCATTGTCTGATATTTGTATTTTGTAATTTATTGCAGGAATCAATCTCAGCATACTATCAAGTGTCAATTCATATAGAATCTCTTCTATGCTGAGTACCTTATCTTCCCTTTAATCTAACAAATACTTGAAATTTTTTTTGTTTTGTGGCCTTTATCTTTTCAACTAGCAGCCAGAAGGCAGGGGTATATCAAAGTGACTCTACAGAATTGGAATTTTTTTATTTATGGTTTGGTACTATCGTCTACTGGACAAAGGAAAAGTGTGTAGAAAAATATCAGCTGTGTGTTAGGTTTTACAAGCCACACAGAGAACAATTTTTTGACTTCTCTTCGTATTTGAGGTTAGCCTTTATCTTAATTTTTGTCCAAATTTCTTTCAGTTCTCTTTAGACTTCCGAATTTTACAACTAAAATTTATGTCTTGATGTCTTTATTATTCTGTCTAATTCTCTACCCATTTTAATGGCAGATGTGAAGATTTTCAACAGTCATTCTCACATAACTGCGGTCCTTTTTTAATAGCAGCAGATTTATTCTTTATAAATAATACAGAATATGTGCCCTTCCCTCGGTTAGCTTCGGCCCTGTAGCCGGTGAGTTTGTTGTTATTTTTTCCTCTTGTTCATTTTATTGTTTCAATTATAATTATTTTATATTTTTGTGACTATTTGTTCTTATTATTTTATATGGATCATTTATGTGAAACATGATTATTTTGTGGCAACGTAAGGTGTTGGTAAAGATTCATTCTCAGAAAAAGAATGCTATTCAAGGCTTTGAGACATCGCAAGTCTTGCTTTGATTATCTGATTGCTGAGATGACTGAAAAGGTAAGCAATTATTTTATCATGTAGCAGAAATATTTTAGACTATAATGTTCTTTATCTAAAAATTTATCTAATAGCAGTTAATTTGGCAGGTAAGGTTAATTATTCTGACACAGAGAGAATGACTATTTATGACAAATGGACAATTTCTAATAGAAGTATCATGGTAAGCTTTGTATACCCTCTTTTTCTTCATCTTATATAGTCTTTTATCAAGCACCATGTATCATTACAGAGATAAGACATTGTGTATGGTGAAGAACTTTGAATAGTTTTTATTTATACATGGATAAGTCAAATTAAGTTTGCCTATCATTTCATTTATTATCTTGCTGAATTTCTTCCCTATCATGCGATCCTCAATGTCTTCAAATTCTAATACTAACCAATGACAAGGGGTGCGATATGTCCTTTAGCAATGTATTACTAAAGGTGATTTTGTAATACATCATTCTGTGTATCTAGAATTTAGAAGACAGAGGTATAACAGTTAAAAAAAACAAGGTTGGTTTATACAGGCTTTGCTTGGATTAAGAATCTGATTGACTTTCCTATATAGAAGAAAATACCCAAGAAAGATTCTATAGATGCTAAGATTAGGCAGACGCAATCAGGTTACTTAACTATAACGAGCTACATTAGACTTGACAAGTGCGTAAGTATCTAATTTACTTAAGTTTATACCACATTTATTGTAATGTGCCAGCTTTTGTTGAGATAAGAAAAGGCGAAATGACTTCTTGGCCACCTAAACTTGTACCGGATTTTAAAGTCGATATATGAACTTTTGATTTTTCTATTTTAGCACCCCAATTCGATCCATTACTTATAAGTGAACACCTTTGACCTTTGACTATGCTTATGTGGCAGCAATACAGGTGACGTGGTCAAAGAGTGTGTTAATCACGCAGAAAAAGAGCGTCTCTAGAAATACTGAGCTTAAAAATATTAAAGCTGAATAAGAAACAGAAAAAGTAAATAAAAGACAAACAAATAAAAAATAAAAAAGCCCTGAAACCTAAATCCCTCCTCCTAAGCCTTTTTATCTTCTTTCTTACGAGGAGGTCATGGTCAATGGGAGGAGGAGAAAGGTCGAAAGGCAGCGCAGCTGCGAAAGAAAAAAAAGTTGCCGCTTAATCTTCGTCGGCGGCGCATCATAACTGAGCGGCCGGTAAGCTAATGGAGTGGGAAAGAGATGAAGAATGGGTGAGAAAGAAAAAGAGTGACAAGGAAAGAGTACGTCGGTACCGTAGCAATACGCCATCGTTCGAATCATTTGGAATTTGAGACGACCCAATTTTTATACGAGCCATGAACATCCATTTTAAACGGATAGGTATAATGTTCTCATTTGGGAAATTCCTCTTCATCTATGTATTAGCGTAAATGAATTGTTTGGACTAATTTTGTCACGACCCAAATTCCATACTCGGTCGTGATGGCGCCTCTCGTGAAGACAAGGCCAGCCAACAACCCCAATTCCACTTAAAACAGTTTAACAGCTATATAACATATTGGATCTAGAATTATGACATTTAATTAACATGAAAATCATTATAGCCTGACCGGAGTGTCACAAATCACGAACATCTAATGAGTAGGGACACTACTACTGGTCCAACAATATATATATAGATATAGGTACAAGATAAAACTGGAATACAAAGATGGAGTGCGGTGCCGCGAACGCTGGCGGTCACCTTGCTAATTTACCAGAATATGGCCTTCGATCCTACTAATAACCCGCTATCGGGTGATCAATACCTGCAACTGCACGCAAGGTGCAGGGAGTAAAGTGAGTACTTTCAACTCAGTGGTAATAAGAGAATAATATCTGAGCGATAAGAAAAACACGCAAGAGCACACCAAACTGCTATAAAAGACAGAACAACCCCTTTTTAGAAAATTCGAAATACTGTGAAAAAATCCCTTTAGAAAAATCCCAAGTTCAGTTCGAAATCACTTTTGAAAATATGCTTTTTCAACAATGGCAAAATAACTTCAATCAGTACAAAATAATCAGGAACCTGCCCCATCGGGCCTCGTATCAACCTTTCAGTATAGTACCAGCCCCCTGCGGGCTCAATCTCAACTCACAATATCCATCGTCAGCCACTCAGGCTCAGCACTCCTCAACATAATAACACCAGGGTATCTGGTCAGCAAGGCAAGTAACAGATGTATGCCAATGATATATGAGTGCTAAATGTCGTGCCACTTAGTACAAATAGAAGTAATGCATGAATGCAATGCAATGCATGACCACTGCGGAACGTGCAGCCCGATCCATTTGGGTACCCGCGCTCACTGTGGGGGTTCAGACTCCGGAGGGGCTCCTACAGCCAAGCGCAATATCAATATCACACTGCTGGGGGTCGTACAGCCCGATCCATGCAATATGCCACTGCGGCGTGCAGTCCGACTCATGCATGTATATGCACATGTACACATATCACTCGAGGCTTTCAAGCCTCCCTACATCACAGTCGTGTCACATATGGCCCTCACCCCAATCAGTCTAAAATAGTCAAAAGCCCCTCGGGCATCCGTAAAGCAAATATACTCAGCTCAAATGATAGTTCAAATATCGTTTAAAACTCCAAGTTTGAGTAAAAATATAGCCGAGTTCATAAAACAGTGTAAATCACACGACTGATTTCAGATAGTATTTCAAACAGTGAGGAAAACAGTGATACAAGCTCACATAGAGTTCAAACAATCGGCAATAAACCCAAGTATGGCAATAAGCCCAATCAATGATAATAACAACAAAGTGTTTGCAAATACGCGGTGAAAACCAACAACCAGGACGGACCAAGTCGCGATCCCCAATGGTGCTCTACCCCACGATCAGGTCCAGCGTGCCAGTCACCACAATACAGCACTAAGATGTGCAAATCCGGGGTTTCAAACCCTCAGAATATCATTCCCAAGTATTACTCACCTCGAACCGGCAAAATCTCAAGCTCGCGGCGCCTTTGCCCCTCAAATCGGCCTCCACACGCGTCAAATCTAACCAAAAATCAGTGCAATTATATCATAATATGCTAATGGAACAATACCCAATCGAAAACAATCGAGAAATAGCAAAAATCTCGAAACTAGCAAAATCCGAGCCCTAGGCCCGCTCCTCAAAAAATTACGAATCTTACATTTCCGGAATCCTCGTCTCGCCACGAGTTCATACGTACCAAGAACTCCCAAATCCGAGTTCAAATGACCTATCAAATCCCAATTTGTAATATTAAAACTCATGCCCTAGTTTCCTCAATTTCATACCCAAATTCTTTGAATTTTGAGTGATTAATTCATGTTTTTACACTATAATATCATAATCCAAGTCCAAATATCCATACCTGATGATTCTACTTCGAAGCCTCTCCAAAATCGCCTTCGTTCGCACCTAAAATGGTTTTTACCCTTCTGAAATTTGAATACACTGGTTACATTAAACCCTCAGACATTTTCGCTTCTGCGGTCCATTGACCGCACCAGCGGTCTCGCTTCCGCGCTCAAATAATCGCTTTTGCGGTTTGGCCCTACCTCAGCGGCCGCTTCTGCGGTCGCTTCACCCCTTCCGCGACTTGTGGACCGCTTCTGCGGCTACTTGTCCGCTTCGCGGACACCACTTTAGCGGTCCCTAGCCCGCTTCCGCGGAAATACCAGAAGCAGCAGGTCCTTTTTGCTTAACTCCAAAAATTCCTCGTTTAACCATCCGGAATCACCCCGAGCCCCCCGGGGTCCAAACCAAAAACACAACTATGACCAAATACCTCATTCAAACTTGCTCGAACCATAAGAACACTATCATTAACATCAGAAATCACCAAATTCCTCAAATCCAAGCCTAAATTTCTCAAGAACTTTTCCAAATTCGCATTAGATCCAAAACCCAACCAAACGACGTCCGATTGACCTGGAAATTTGCAGACATATCCAAAATCACCTAACAAAGCTACTGCAACTCTCGGGATTCTATTCCGACCCCCGGATCAAAATCTCACCTACAACCAGAATTCACCAAAATTCAAACTTCGCCAATTCAAGCCTAATTCTACACCGGACCTCCAAATCCAATTCCGATCACTCTCCTAAGTCACAAATCATCTCCCAAAGCTAGCCGAACCATCGAGAATCCATTCCAAGCCCTCTAACTCACAAGTCAACGTCCGGTTGACTTTACCAACTTAAACTTTCCTTAAAGAGATTATTTGTCTCATTTCTATCCAAATTCACTCCGAAACACTTCAAACTCACCAAGCACATTTAATAACACACGGGGAAGCATATTACGGGGATAACGGGGCTGAAATACAAGGGACGGCGGGTCGGGTCGTCATAAATTTCTAGATTGAGATTTGGTTAAGATATAAACTAGGATATGAATTGTTCAGATTTGAATTTTTACCATTGAAAATAGTGGTTGGGGAAGGGAAGGTTTTGGAGGAGCTATGGTAAAGAAGAAAGGAAAGAGAACGAAAATTTAAAAATTGGTAAATTAATTTTAACAGGGATAGGACCCATATTTTACAAATGTCAAACAGTAAATGGTGTTAGTATCTGACGTGGTATTCACATCAGGAAATTGAGATACACGCTCTGAGGGAGGTGTTTATTATTAGTATTCTTATTGAGTTGGGATGCTAAAATGGGAAAATCGAAAGTTCATATGTCGGCTTTAAAATTCGGTGCAAGTTTAGATGGCTAAGAAGCCATTTCACCGGGGGTATGTGAATCGAATGGGCGTTGGTAAACACAAATTTGAGAGAAAAACAACCTCTATTACTCACAAGAATAGATTACACGAGTATTTATAGAACTCATAAAAAAACTCTCAAAAAACTCACACGCGAGGATCACTCTCTAGAATCACTCTTGTTCTCACTCTTCTTGGTGATGAACACTCTAATTTTTGTGATGATTTACAATGAAGGCAAGCACCTCTATTTATAGCAAAAATGGTGAGGGTTTTTGTGGAAATTCCCGTGTGAATAAGGAAGCTTCCCATGGAGGCTATGGTTGGCTTGTTCAACCATTGTGCGCTGCCCGTGTGAATAAGGAAGCTTCCCATGGAGGCTATGGTTGGCTTGTTCAACCATTGTGGGCTGCCCGTGTGAATAAGGAAGCTTTCCATGGAGGCTATGGTTGGCTTGTTCAAAGTTTGCTAGTTTGAACATCTAGAAGTACGGCTGGAAGTCATCAATTCTCCCCCTCCATCCGTATCTGAAATAAACATCCCGACTATGTCTCTGCATAACTCTAGCTTTTCTCGAGTCACTACCTTTGTTAACATATCAGCTGGATTCTCCTTCGTATGGATCTTCACTAGTATCAACAGTTGTCGATCCATCACCTCGCGTATCCAATGATAGCGAATATCAATATGTTTTGTACGGGAATGGTACATGGAGTTCTTGCTCAAATCCAAAGCACTCTGACTGTCACAATGTACCTTGTACTCTTTTTGTTTGATTCCAAACTCTTACAACATCTCTTTTCCAACTTCAGCGGCAACAATGTATTCTGCTTCGATTGTGGGTAAAGCAACACACTTCTGTAGCCTAGATTGCCATGAAACAGCTCCCCCTGCAAAAGTGTAAATGAATCCTGAAGTAGATTTTCTACTATCAAGATCTCCGACCATATCTGCATCTGTATAGCCTTCCAAGATTGGATCAGCTCCCCCGTAACAAAGACATAATTTCATTGTAACCTTAAGATACCTAAGAATCGACTTTACTGCCTCCCAATGCTCTTTCTCGGGGTTGGAGAGAAAACGACTCACTGTTCCCACTGCCTGAGCAATATCGGGCCTCGTACACACCATAATATACATCAAACTTCCAACTACTGAAGAATATGGTACTGACGACATCTCCCCAATCTCTTCCTTGGATAAGGGACAGGAACTCTTGCTCAGCTTGAAATGGTTGGCTAATGGAATGCTAACTGGTTTGGCATTGTTCATATTGAACCGTGCAAGCACTCGTTCAATATACTTCTCTTGAGATAGCCATAAGCTCCGGTTCTTCCTGTCTCGGGTGATCCGCATTTCCAATATTTGTTGAGCCGGTCCTAAGTGTTTCATGTCAAAAGACTTAGAGAGTTCCTTCTTCAGCTGGTTGATCTTCGTTGTGTCTTTCCCCACGATCAGAATATCGTCTACATATAGTAGAAGAGCAACGAAATACCCGTCTGAAAATTTCTGAATGTAAACACATTCATCTGCGGCAGTTTTCTTGTACACTTGACTCACCATGCACGAGTCAAACTTCTTGTACCACTGCCTTGGTGCCTGCTTCAAACCGTACAAACTCTTCTTCAGCTTGCACACGAGGTTATCTCCTGAAACCTCAAAACCTTTGGGCTGCTGCATATAGATTTCTTCTTTTAAATCTCCATGAAGAAACGTTGTCTTCACATCCATCTGTTCAAGCTCCAAGTTCATACTTGCGACCAATCCAAGTATGGCTCTGATTGAAGTCATCTTGACTACGGGTGAAAAGATCTCATCAAAGTCGATTCCCTTCTTCTGCTGGAATCCTTTGACTACCAACCGTGCTTTGTATTTCACCACTTTTCCACTGCCATCTTTCTTCAGCTTGAACACCCATTTGTTTTTCAGTGCCTTCTTCCCTTTTGGAAGTTCTACGATCTCATAATTCTGATTTTTCTGTAGAGATTCCATCTCGTCCTGCATTGCGAGCAACCACTGTTCTTTGTCCTTATGAGATACTGCTTCATGGAAACTCTGTGGTTCTACATCTTCAATAAGTAGAAGATATTCGGATTCTGGATATCTTCTCGATGGAATCCAACCTCGTTCAGATCTACGAACTTCTGGAATATGAGGAGATCCACCATTATCTGAGTCTTGTGATGGTTCTGGAACATCTGGCAGAGCGGGCTGTGGCTCCCCCTGCTCAACACCGTCTTCTTCCTCATTGTCTTCTACTTCAGGAATATCTTTTGGCACTGTATCTTCATTTCTCATGGATGATTCTGTTGTTGCCTCTGGCACAAGAAGCAACATTTGGCTTCTGAGATATTGTGGGCTTTTCAATATCTTCTATTGTCTGGTTTTCATGGAACACTACGTCCCTACTTCTGATCACCTTTTTCTCCTTTGGATCCCATAATCTGTATCCAAATTTTTCATCTCCATAGCCTATGAATATGCATGGAGAGGTCCTTGCATCTAGCTTCTGCCTGAGCTCCTTGGATACGTGTGCGTACGCCAAATATCCAAATATTCTCAAGTGAGAATATGATGGATCCTTTCCAGACCAAAGTTTCTCCGGAACTTCAAAATTCAATGGTACTGATGGAGATCGGTTGATCAAGTAACAGGCGGCTTTGACTGCTTCTCCCCAGAATGGCTTTGGCAGCTTAGCCATACTGAGCATGCTCCGAACACGTTCCATGATTGTTCGGTTCATTCTTTCAGCTACACCGTTGTGTTGAG
Source organism: Nicotiana benthamiana (assembly GCA_034376525.1). Lineage (NCBI taxonomy): Eukaryota > Viridiplantae > Streptophyta > Magnoliopsida > Solanales > Solanaceae > Nicotiana > Nicotiana benthamiana. Next base: position 16,091,590 of record CM067336.1, read on the forward strand.
GGGTGCGTGGGACCATCTTCTCATGTCGAATGCCATATGATCTGCAATAGGCATTGAACTGCCTGGAAGAGTATTCACCTCCATTGTCGGATCGAAGACACTTCAAAATAATACACTTAAGAAAGTGTATTATTTTTGTTTCTAATACGATAACATGTATCTGTGGTTCTAAGGAATTTATAGTGCTGCCACATTACACTTCATTTATTTTTTCCGTACAATCAGCTTATTAGCGGAAGTTTTGCCTATTTGGCAGTTTAGAATTATAATAATCACATGATTGGTTATTATTCTGGTTTGGATTACCTCTTTTTGGCAGTTACACCTTCTAGAATGAATTTGCAAAGAAAATACTTTTTTTTTTTTCTGCATTCCTGAAAATATTTCAAAGACGAGTATATACAGATATTGTACTTCGAAATAATTAATTAGTAATAAGGTAGTGCCGTGGTAGGGGGCTAATGAACACGAGTATTGACAAGAATATTATAAAAGTATGTCATGTATAGCTGAGAGGTTTGAAAATAATTTATTTATGTATATTTTGAAACGATTGACTCAAGAGGAATATAAGGTGTTTTGAAGAGAAGGAAGAGAACATTTTGACGCTGAAGAATAGATGCATCCATAGTTTTAATTTTTTGTGTAATGCTGATGTTTCCAACGATCTTAATGTAATGCTGGAGTTTCTGGATTCCTTACAGCTTTAGAGGAACCCATTCTAACTTTGGTTTACTTTGTCTCAGTACCAGCTTCATGTTGAGTCTGCTTTAATAATAATACATTTACTTATACAAAAATGTATGGCCTGCCAATAGAGCTGTGAGGACCAGTTCCTATCTCTGTGAAAAAATATTTCTCAGATGTTGTTTACATTTGAAGGAATCTTATTATGGGTTGTAGATTTCATACTCCTCGAACTAGCTTTGGTAGTTTTGTGGCCTTACAATGTTATTGGCTTCAAAGAGCTAAGCTTTCTCTTCTTCTTGGTTTCACAAGTTCAAGTGGATACGTAGTATATGTTAGTCTGTTTCTTTTGATTAATGTGATAATAGATAGCTATAAAAGTTCCTCTCTCTACTGTTATATTCTTTATACTTTGATCTACTTCTGTTTCTTGTGGTAATGTTCCTATTAGATTTAAATGAACATGCATGTTAAGTGGAAATAGATGAATAACTTTGTGCAAGTGCTTCGAGGCCTGGTTATAGTCAAAGCTGTATTTTGGTTGTCCTCATGATTATTTGGTTTTTGAAAATGTTGGTCTAGACTTATTAGCCAATTCATAGTCTTTCTTGTTGCATTTTGGAGTAAATATCATCATCTATAAAGAATTTTGATATATCATTATTTCTCTATTGTCACTAACACAATGTGTTCAAGTTTTCTTTATTTCAAAGTTGCTACAAGCTGTGGACAGAACAAATAAATAGACATTTTTACTTGGTAGAATATTGATGTTTTCCTCCAGAAACCTCGTGTCTCCAAGATAAATGTATGTCTCTTTGACTGGGCTTTCATTCGTTGCTATTGTATGGAATAAGAGAATGACAAATTTTTCCAATTTTTACATCGTTTGACAGTGAAAAATAGTGCTGAATGTTGGAGATATCATTACATGCCAAACTAGCAGTTTTCTCAAGGCTTTTCTTATGAGGATTTTGCTGAGTACATTGGTTTTGTGAAATCAATAGATTGTGACCAATTTGAAGAGTAAACAAGTCTTTCATGGAAGTTAAAACTAGGGTTGTTTATAAAGTATATGATGAAAGTGATGTCGGACTGTTCGTGAAAGAGTTAGAGGCCTAGATTTGTACCTTACTATAAAGACTGCTCAAGGTCTTCTAGTGTACAAGTGCAAAAACAAAAGCCAGAAACAAAAATGAAATGATAAAATTTAGAAACTTCTTGATCGTCCGAGCAAGGGCTCAGGCTCGCTGAGAGTCTTGAACATTAAAAAGAACTTTTGACCAACTTATTAAGTTTTATTTTACGCTTTTTGTGTTATTTTACGTTGATGGTAAGTAACCCCACTTCCAACTGAGAAGTTGTGAGTTCGAGTCTCCCCAAGAGCAAGATGGGAAATTCTAGGAGGGAAGAATGCTGCGGGTCTATCTGGAAACAGCCTCTCTACCCCAGGGTAGGGGTAAGGTCTGCGTACATACTACCCTCCCCAGACCCAACTAAGTGGGATTATACTGGGTTGTTGTTGTTGTTGTTGTTGTGGTGTTATATATTAAGTATAGAGATGCTCATGACACTACTTGATTTGTTGGTATATAATAACTTTTGACTTAAGACATAAGCTACATATCAAATGACAAACTAAGCTCTCTGGATCGAATTTAAAAATTTTAGTTGTAAGGCCTTGGGTAGAAGAAATTTTAGACTTTTTATTTCTTGGGTTATTATGGATTTTTCGAGTGCTTGATTCTGATTCTAAGTGGATTTTGGTAATGGGGCCTGCTTATAAGCTTCAAGATCAATTTTCTACTGTCTTTATCCAGTGCTATATGCATATTCATTAGCTTTATCATAGTAATGTTCATAATTATGACTAATATATGTTCCTTTCTTTTTTTCTTTTTTTTTTTGTCTTTTGGGTCCTCTCTATTCCTTTCAAAGGTTAGTCATGATAAATATATTTCTTCATCCAAAAAACCATCTGGAGGTCTGCAGAGCGTGGTTTTGTCCATGTAAATTCTTGTTGTGTGCTATTTTCTATCTTTTTCAATTTAAAGAGATGACATCTCATTCAGTCAATTCACTAAATTGATACACATTTTATCCAAGTTATTGTCGCCTAACACATGAATATTATTTGCTTGGATTTTTGTTCTTTAGTTTCATTGTTTGAGCCAAACTCAAACTATGAAAATTACATATTTCGATGTTGTGCCTGTGCTTTTGCACGGGCATACATATCTAGTAACAACAATGAATAGTAATAAATGGTATTTGAGTAAATAGAAGGAGCGATTCACCCAATAAATGATGAAATAGGTGGTTGTCCCTTCGAGTGGCAAATAAATCATTGAACATTCGAATTATTCTCGAATTTGATGGAAAATAGGGAATAATGTGGACAAGAATTTTGATGAAAAGATCCTCCATGTTTCTTTTTAAGAGAGAATATTTAGCCAAAAGTTTGTTCTTACCGATGAATCTCATGTGCCTCACATTATTGGCCCTCTTTCCATATATATTAGATATATTTTTAACAAATCCTAGTGCAAACTGCAAATAATATTTGCTAGAATATTCCGTTTAATATCTTATTTCGAAAATTAGTTGTTGCAGCTTCATCGGTGATGCTCGATCCCGACCACTGCTGACATGTCGACGACGGCTCCCGTCGACTCTTTGGCTACGAGTATTTCTGTTTCCTGGCCCACCTCGGCTAATGACTCAAGAATTTTTCCTTCTGTGTAGTCTTATTTCGAATACATTTCGACCCATACATATACTAGGAAAGTCTACGATGGGGAAGTGGACCTACTTTTTAGTTTGGATATTTGTCAGCTAGTCATATATGAAAGAGATATTATTTATTACAAATAAAGAACAGAAAATAATAATAGTAAGGAAGAAAAGGTAAAGATCGGAATGTGATGCAGGCAAGATTCGCTTGAGATCACATTGGATCCTCTCAATTACTACTGGTACATATGTATTCACATTCGTTGGAGTTTTAATTTGTTTATATCCTTAATGCTACCGTATTTATTGCTTATTTTTTTCTTTTACTGTGGTTTAAAATTACCTTCAGGTTGGGGCTCTATGAGGAATCAAGGGCAAAATGAAACTTTTTCTTAACAACACTACAGAGCTTAAATAAATGTTTTGCCATAAACCACAATTAGAACAGGGAATTTCTCTTCCTATTAATTAAGAAATATAAATAAAATGGCCCAATAATCACTCTAGGCATGTGAGTTATATATTCCCTACTATGGGTGTACAAAGTAAACCGACAAACCGCACCAACCCGATAATCTGAGTTAAATCGAGAAAAAAGATCCGACAATGGCTTGGTTTGATTTGGTTTGGTATTGGAAAAAAAATCCGACCATAACTGGTTTGGTTTGGTTTTAACTAAAGAAAGTCAAACCGAAACCAAACCAACCCGACATTATATATATATATATATATATATATATATATATATATATATATATATATATATATATATATATATATATATATATATATATATATAGAACTTTTAGATATATTTAATATATAAATATACTTATTGTGATGTAATTTATAAATATTTCTTAAAGAAATTCATAATTTTATCTTTTACGGTATTATTTCCAGGTTTGACTTAGAGCTTTTAGAATGTTCCAATAAGTTTTAAAACCATTAACATTAGTAAACTAAATAATGCAAACAAAAGATAAATTAAAACCAAAATCAAATCAATATTAATGCTAACAAAAGACATTCAATTCAATACTATGAATGGGAATGTATTGAATATCTATTTTTTGCAATAATTTAGATAAATGCACAACTTATTTTTATTTTTTCTTTAGCGTTTAGCCACGTAATTAATATTTCCTTATTAGTCTTCTTATTTTAGTATGACTTAGTATTTTTAGATTATATTTATTTTATTATGGCTTTTTTATTAGCAATATTATATTACACAATTTTATTGTTTTTGTTATTGAATATTTTAGGATAATGCCATGACACATCTCATATTTTGTATTATTTTCTTGGAAAATACTTTATATAGTTGTATCTTACTGAATTAAAGAAATATTTTGAGCATAATTTATATGTTTTGTTCTATGAAAATTTTATTTAAAAAAGTTAGAAAAAACCCGAATAACCCGAAAATCTGAGAAAATCCGAAAAAATTCGAGAGCGAAAAACCCGAGTTTATTGGTTTGATTTGGTATTTAAATTTAATAATCCGACACAATTCATTTGATTTAATAATTGTAAAATCCGAACCAACTCGGCATATGTACGCCCGTAGTCCCTACGGATTAAATTTGGCCTTTTCCCTAGTCAAAATAAACAAAGATGAATTATACACCAGGAAAGTCTAAGATGGGAAAATGGACCTACTTTCTAGCTCAGTTCATGCATGAAAGTGACATGACTAATAAAGACAAAAGAAAAGAAGTGAAAAGAAAGGGAAAGTAAGGATTGGACTGTAATGTAGACATAGCTTAAGATACACGTACTCAAAAATTTCACCCTAAAAAATAAGCAATCACATGACCCTGGCAACTACAATCATATAAAAGTATTAATCTCAATTAAGAAACCAATTGGTAGACCTCACGGGCGGAGGAAGACCGCAGGATCCGGGTTCGATTGAACCCATTAGTTTTTGTTCAATTATGTATTTATCTTAAGAAATCTATTGAATATGTATAATTTATAATTTAGAGTCCAGTAATTTAAAAGAATTACAATTCCGAACCCATAAGGTCTAAATCATGGCTCCGTCTCTGGTAGACCTGCATGGTAATTAATTGGAAGCCACATATATAATATTGCAAAACTGTTGATCTTAGTACTTCCAACCGAGAGGTTATGAGTTCGAATCTCCCCAAGAGTAAGGTGGGAAGTTCTTAGAGGGAAGGATGCCGGAGGTCTATTTGGAAACAGTCTCTCTACCTAAGGGTAGGGGTAAGGTTTGCGTACATACTATTTTACCCAAATCCCACTAAGTGGGATTATACTTGGTGGTTGTTGTTGTTGATGTTTGTCTTGGTTAAAGATTTGAGATATGCAGTAGCTTTATGTTGTATCTGAAAGTGTGCAGGAACTATAAGAGGCAATTTAGACAGGAAAAGGGAAGAAATGGCAGCAAAGTGTACCACAAATGAAAATTTGAATTTTCATGCGTCTTTACTGCTTTAACAAAAGCACAAGCTAGCCAATGCTTCAACATATAGTAGCTTTTTGCAGATATACTATGACACAGAGAGGAATGATTTAGACATTTTAGAAAAGCAAATATGGAAACTTAACCAGCAGTAGTCCTCACTGCTAACGCTCTTGACAGACATTTTTAAAGGTTTGTATCTTTATTTTATCTTAGTTAACGAGGGTATTTGAATTGACTTTTAAGCTATTTAAATCAGTTTTTAAGTTCTTTTTAATTCTTGTGAGCGTTAATGTATTAAAACACAAAATCAAAAACTATTAGAAGAATAATGGAAAAACAAATTGAAAACAATAAAGAATAAGAAATATTCCGAGTCCCTTGTGTGTTCTTAAGGAATTTTACCCCTCTTACACGTTGCCAAGGTAATGGATTAAATCCTTCCAGGATGAAACGAAATAAATCTTCCTACAACAATGGCAATACAAACTGCAGGATACCAACGAACTCAAAGAACGGAGCAAAATCACACTTATGAATTTGAGAGAGAGAAATTGCGAATTAGAATGCACTATTTTCAGAAAGAAGGAAGTTCTAGGTAGAGTTACCGCCATGTTGACTTGTCCTCGGCCATAGTTCTTAAAATCCTTTCACAACCGCGGCCAGAGTGGCTCTGGTGGCAATATTTTAAAGTTTCTTTGGACAAGTGTTTAGACCTTCTAGAAGACAAGATACTTGGCAAGATGCATGCAAAGTGCCTTGACAAATGGCAAAGAGCCTTGAAAAATGGCATGACAAAACTTGAGTATTTTTGCCTAGAAATTGGTCTTTCAACAAGATAATTCCATTCGTAAGAAAGAGACTTCTCATTCGTCTCTCTCCTCTTTCTTCCAAATCGTTTCCTATAATATTTAATTAATATTTTACATTAGTTGGTCTTCCTTTTTCCTTCTAGATGGGTTTGTATAATATTTAATTTCGTTGATTCTTGTTTCCTCTAAATAAAATAGAGATAAGCTTGTTTAATCTTGGAGAAATATTTTACACTAGTGAAATAGTTTCTTAGGACAGTGTCGAGTACGACTCAAGCCAATTGGTGTATTTCTACTCAAAAATTATTTTATTGCAGTATTATTATTATTGTTGTTATTTTCGGTATCATATCCCTACAATCTAAGAAACTATGGCAAATAATACTTGTAACGACCCGAATCGTCGTTTCCTATATTTTCGTCTCGTATTCCCCGTTAAATGCTTATTCATGTTTCAATATGTGTACTTGGTGAATTTGAGTCACTTCGGATAGAGTTTGATATGAATGAGACAATTAGTCTCTTTAAGGAAGAATTAGTTTGGAAAAGTCAACCGGGCGTTGAATAGTGAGTTAGAGGGCTCAGAATTGAATTTCGATGATTCGGTTAGTTTCGGGGGATGATTTAAGGCCTTGGAACGCAATCGAAATTAATTTTGGAGGTTCGGTGAAGTAATTTGCTTATTTTGGCGAAGTTAGTCTTTTGGCGATTTTCAGTTGATAGGTGAGATTTTGATCTGGAATTTCGAGAATTTCTATAGCTTCGTTATGTCATTTTGGACTTATGTGCAAAATTTAAAGTCAATCAGACGTGATTTAATAGATTTCGGCATCGAAAATAGAAGTTGGAAATTCTAAAGTTCATAAAACTTGGATTGGAAGTTGATTCACGATTTTAGTGTTGTCTGATGTGATTTGAGGCCTCGAGCAAGTCCGTAATGTATTTTGGGACTAGTTGGTGTTATTGGTCGGGATGCCGAAGGCCTCGGGTGAGTTTCGGATGTCCAACGGGTGATTTTTGAACGATTTTTGCCGTTTTGAGCATAAATATAATGATCTAAAGGTTCATTTTTAGTTCTAGAGATCCATATTTGATTTTGAGACTTTCATAATTTAAATCATGAATTATAGGACTGATTTGGAAATTTTGGTTTAATTTCATCAAGTCGCATGGGTTTTTGACGTGAAATATGAGTTAATTGTTTAACGAGCGTAATAGGTATTGAACTAGGCAAACAAGCTCCGATTTGAGTTTCGATTGATGGGTTGTGTTTGTATTATTATTTGTGACTCAAAGGAACAAGAATCGTCTAATTATGAATTTGTATGATGGAGTTAGAGCCATATTAGTGAAAATAGTTGTGCTGCAAATTTCTTAAAAAGCTACTGTGTTTCTGCAGCTGTGAACAGTACCCGCGCATGAACATTGCCCCGCGTGAACAATACCGAAAATTTCTGGACAGATTTAATGTCCAGCAGTCCGAGTTTGGTCATTTTTTTGACTTCCAAGCTCGGATTTTAGGCGATTTTTTGCAAGAAATCTTGGGAAATCTTGAGGTAAGTCACTTGTGATTATTTCTACTCTATAATATTGAATTATCATCGACTAATCCGACTAGATTACATATTTTTGAGGAGTAAATTGAGGATTTAGGCCTAGGGATTTAAAAATAAGATTTGAAGATTTGTGGGGTCATTTGAACTCCGATTTTGGTAAATTTTATATGTACGGACTCGTGGCGAAACGAGAAATATGGTGATGTAACTTTCGTAATTTTTCGAAAAGTGGGCATGGGGCTTAGGTTTTGCGAATTTCGTAAATTTTAATATTTTTCGAGTCTTTTCGATTGGGTTATATTCCCTTAACCTATTGTAATATATTCGTTGTGGTTTTGACCAGATTCGACGCGCGAAGAGGTATATTCGAGAGGCAAGGGCATAGAGGGGTAGACGTTGGACCGTCTTGAGGTGAGTAATAATTTTAAATGATGCCCTGAGGGTTTTAAACCCCGAGTTACACAACATATTGCTATGTTGAGATGAGACACACATTGTATGACGAACAAGGGATCATTTATTAATGGGAATTGTGACATAGTCCATCCCGGTTGATATTTTTGCCGTGTATTTGATAAAGATTTATTGTTTTTCACTATGATTGGGGCTTATTTTCATATTTGGGCTTCGTTCCAAATAGCTAAAAAAAATTGTGAATGTACATCACTATTTTCCTCACGAATTGAAATATTATTTGATCTCAGTCAAATTGAATTATATTATTTTGTGAGCTCAGCTATATTTACACTCAACTCGAGATTTAATTATATTTATAATGTTATTAAGCTGAGCATTATTGTTTTATTAATGCCAAATGGGCTTATGATAATTTTCTGGACTGATTGAGGCCGAAGGCCATCTGTATGAGGAGGCTTTCAAGCCTTGTGTGTGATGTATGAAGACTTTCAGGCCTATTGATATTGCGCTTGGGCTGCAGGAGTCCCTCCGAAATCTGTACACACCCTCAGTGAGCGCTGGGTACCCAAGTGAGTTGGGAATGGGCCCAAGAAGGCGTTGTTTGTGTGTGGTGAGTTGGGAGTGAGCCCAAGGGGCTAATGTTGTGTGCTAGTGAGGTAGGAGTGAGCCCGTAGGGATGATACTGTAGTGTGATTTTGATATTGAGCCCGAGGGACAAGCTTTTCACTATTCCTTACTGTTTAAATAAATTGTCTTTACTATTTTAATAAGAGAATTATTTGATACTCACTATTTTGTTGTATAATTGGTTTTACTGTTTGAGATAGCACTATATTGTGTCCTTATGGGATTTCATGATTTTCAATTGTTATTTAATTTTCTTACTCACTGGGTCGGAGTACTCGCATTAATCCCTGCACCATGTGTGCAGATACAGGCAGAGCTGAGTTCGCTCCTGAGCGTTGATTATTTTTCCAGACCAGGCGGTGACTAAGAGTAACGAGGTAACTGTTGACGTCTGCAGCCCCGTTTTCTCCCTTATCTTTTGTTATTATTATATTTCGAGACTTGTATAATATTAGAAAACTCTGTAGTAGCTCATGACTTGTGACACTCCGATTTCGGGCTGAGTTGGGATGGTTTTCGTTGTACTATCATGCTTATTTCGCATTTTTGATTATATTATCTGTGGATTAGACTTACTACTGCTAAGTACTTATAAAGACACGTATTATTTTGTAGTTGGTTGGCCTTGTCTTCACGAGAGACGCCATCACGACAGGATTAGGATTTTGGATCGTGACAATACTGATACTAAAAATACTACTAATACCGTCAATATTGGTGTTACGGCCGCTGCTCCAGCCCCAGTTTCACTGCCATATGCCATGCCATTTCCAGAAGTGTCAAATATTTAAATTTTTGCCAATAAAAATTTCAAACGTTAGCAAGAATATATTTTCTCACTGCTTGATGTCCATGGTGTTGCACATGCACTGTTGCATCCACAACCTAGTGCAGACGCTGATAATAAAATTATGGAACTATGACAATATGCCAACAAGATATGCATTCATACAATATTGCAAACTATTTCTAATGAACCGTTTGGCGTGTGTTATAAAGAAGCAAAAGCTATATGGGAAGCTTTAATTAAAAAATTCACTGCTTAAGATGCTATAATAAAAATTTATAGTAGGAATATGATAAAAAGATGAACATACAAATTAACAAATTTAAAAAATTGTTAGAAGATTTGAAGTTCAAGGGGATGCCTTTACTAGAATAGTTTGCTGCTGGAGTGCTAATTGAAAAGCTACCTGACTCATGGAGTGACTACAAAAATAACTTAAAGCATAAATAGAAAATTTTCACCTTTGAGAAAATTGTGACCCACATCCTAATTGAAGATTCCAACAGAAAAGAATCTGTCAAAGCTAGGATGACAGCTCTCAAAGCAAACTTAGTGCAAAACAGTAACAACAACCGCAAAAGGTACGAGAATAAGTCTCAAGGTTGCAAGCCTAAAAATCCTAACTTTAAAAAGAAAAAAGTCTCTTTTGCTTTGTTTGTGGAAAACCAAGTCATCATGCCTCATAATGAAAGTACAGAGTAAGAAATGACAAGGAAAAAACTAATACTCTTAAGGCTAACTTAGCTGAAGGAGGTGATATTATTGTATCTGTCATTTTTCAAGTAAACATTGTAGTACATGCAAAAGAATGGGTGATAGACTCTGGGGCTACTCGACATATTTGTGCAAATCGAGAAATATTTTCCTCTTATACTCCTATAGAGTATGATAGAGAAGAAGTCTATCTTGGAGACTCAAGTACTACCAAAGTCTTGGGTAAGCGTAAAGTTCTCCTGAAACTCACTTCGGGAAAAACTTTAGCCCTTGTTGATGTACTGCATGTTTATACTATGAGGGCAAACTTGATTTGTGTATCCTTGTTGGCAGAATCCGGAGTGAAAGTGTCATTTGAATTTGATAAGATCATAATGACCAAAAATAATGTGTTTGTGGGAAAAACTATTGAACCAAGGACTCTTTGTACTTAGTATTTCTGATGTTATCAAAGGAAATGTATCTGCTTCTGCTTATATGATTGAGTCTATTTCTCTATGGCATGCTAGACTAGGACATATTAATGTCACATATATAAAGAAAATACAATCCCTATGATTAATATCTGGTTTAGACTCAAATAATATTAACAAGTGTGAAATATATGCTGAAGCTAAAAGTATTAGAAAGACTTGTTTTTCTGTAAATAGAGAAACTGAATTGTTATCATTGTCACACTGATTTATGCAATTTAAAACAGACTATGACTATAGGTGGTAAAAGATATTTTGATGATTTTATTAGATATACAAAGTTGTATTTGCTTAGAAATAAAGATGATACTTTTAATGCTTTTATTTCTTATAAAACTGGGGTTGAAAATCAACTTAGTAGGAAAATCAAGAGAATTAGATCAAATAGAGATGGAGAATATTTATCTATAAATGAATTTTGTGAAAATAATGGAATTATTCATAAAGTAACTCCCCCTTATTCGCCTTAATCAAATGGGGTAGCTGAAAGAAAAAATAGAACATTGAGAGAGATGATGAAATCTATGTTAGTTAGTTCTAATGCTCCTAACAACTTGTGAGTGAAGTTATTTTATCTGCATGTCAATTACAAAATAGAATACCACGTAGAAGAACAGGCAAAACTCCTTATGACTTGTGGAAGGGCTATAAACCTAACTTGAAATATTTAAAAGTGTGGGATGTCTTGCTAAAGTTCTTTTGCCTGAACCTAAAAAGAGAAAAATAGGTTTTAAAACTGCTGATCGCATGTTAATTGGATATGCAGAACATAGTGTTGCATATAGATTTCTTGTTTAAAAAGTGATGTGCTTGATTGGAATACTATAATTGAGACAAAGAATGCTGAGTTCTTTGAAATATCTATCCATTATCTGATAAAATTTCTCATAAACCCGTTGAAACAAATAATAAAATTATCTCTAATGAGGAACTAAGAAGAAGCAAAAGGCCTAGGAAAGAATAATTTTCTTATGGAAATGATTTTCAAACTTTTCTTGTCAATAATGAACCATCAAATTATTTTGAAGCTATAACTTCTTCAGATGCTAAATATTGGAAAGATGCAATAAAATTTGAAATTGATTCCATTATGAAAAATAATATATGGATTTTAAATGATTTACCTCCTGGTGCAAAGCTTATTTGTTGTAAATGAATTTTCAAAAGCAAATTTAATCCTGATGGATCTTTAGAGAAATAAAACGTTCGATTAGTAGCAAAAGGATTTTCTCAAAAATAAAATATACATTATTTTGATACATTTGCACCAGTGACTAGAATTTCTTCTATTCGAGTTTTAATTGCCCTAGCCTCAATCAGTAAGCTTTTTATCCACCAAGTGGATGTAAAAACTACTTTTCTAAATGGTGATTTAGAAGAAAAAAATTATATGGCTCAACCTAAGGCTGTGTCTTTCTGGACAAGAAAATAAAATTTGTAAATTAATTAAATCTCTTTATGGCCTTAAACAAGCTCCAAAGCAATGAGATGAGAAATTTGAACAAGTCTTACTGAGACACGATTTTTCTTCAGTTGAAGTGGATAAATGTGTTTATACTAAAGTGGTAGGCAATGATTATGCGATAATATGTCTATATGTTGATGAAATGCTTATATTTTGTATAAGTTTAAATATTATGCAAAGTACTAAATTATTTTTGTCTTCTAATTTTGATATAAAAGACATGGGTAAAGTAAATACAATATTGGAAGTTAAAGTTATAAGGAGTAAAGATAAAATAATGTTGTCACAAGAACATTATGTTGAAAGGCTTCTTAAAAAGTTTGAATATTTTAATCTCACATATGTGAGCACTCCTTTTGATGCTAACTCTAAGTTGAAAAAGAATAATGGCAACCCAGTTGCTTAGTCTAAATATGCTCAGATTATTGGGAGTCTGATGCATTTAATGAATTTTACAAGGCGTGATATAGCCTATGCTTTGTGTAGACTAAGTAGATATATTCATAATCCCAATAGAGAGAGTCTGCATTAGATAGACTAATGAAATATTTGAGAGGAACCATGAATTATAGTATCCTATATAGTGGATTTTCTTCTACTTTAGAAGGGTACAGTGATGCAAACTGAATTTCTGATTCAGATGAGATTAAATCCACTAGTGGTCATGTATTCACCCTTGGTGGTGGTGTAACAATATCAGCTAAACATACGATTATTGCTAGATCAATTATGAAATTAGAGTTTATAGCTCTGGAGTTAGCTGGTTCCGAGGCTGACTGACTAAGAAACTTCTTAGCTAATATCCCTTTAATAAAGGACGTATTGCCTCATGTGTCGATACACTGTGATTGCCAAGCAGAAATAGCTGTAGAAAAGAATAAATCTTATAATTGTAAAAGTAGACACATAAAACTAAGACAAAATGTCATAAAACAACTGTTGAGAGATGCAATAATTTCCATTGAATATGTGAAGTCAGAGATAAATTTGGCCGATTCTCTGACTAATCCCGTGGGAAGAAAATTAATACTTCAAACCTCAAAAGAGATGGAGTTAAGGCCGACATGTTTTCAATAGAGATGGTAACCCAACCTATGTGATTGGAGATCCCATGAAGTAGGTTCATATGGGTAATAACAAGTCGATATTGACATTGATGCACTAAAAGATAGTGCTCGATTGCTACTAATTGAGAGGCTAAGTTATAATTCTTGGTGAAATTTATAGTCCTTATGGATGGTGAATTTAAAAGCAGTATACACTAGATGAATACACCTATATGAGAGTGGAGTGAGCCGCTCCTATGAGATTTTGGCCTAGCCTCTAGAGCTCTCATGAAGAATCAGGCACGTGCATGGCATATTGGGCGCAAAACCGCGTTGAACAGCAAAATTACAGGGGGTTAAAATGTGATTGATAAAATCGCTGACTTACAATAAGAATTATTGGTTCATAAAAATATTATATTTCACTAGTAATTCTGTGATTTAAATTTTATTTGTCTAAATTTGGTTCATAGTCTAGAAGACACCAGACCTATTACATTTGGACCATATAAATCCAGTAAGTTTATTTTTGAAAGTTTTTAAAATAGTGGGGGATTGTGGCAATATTTTAAAGTTTCTTTGGCCAAGTGTTTAGGCCTTCTAGAAGACAATACTTGGCAAGATGCATGCCAAGTGCCTTGACAAATGGCAAAGAGCCTTGACAAATGCATGACAAAACTTGAGTATTTTTGCCTATAAATTCGCCTTTCCACAAGATTATTCCATTCATCAGAAAGAGACTTCTCATACGTCTATCTGCTCTTTCTTCCAAATCGTTTCATATAATATTTAATTAATATTTCACATTAGTTGGTCTTCCTTTTTCCTTCTAGTTGGATTTGTATAATATTTAATTTCGTTGATTCATGTATCCTCTAAATAAAATAGACATAAGTTTGTTTAATTCTGGAGAAATATTTCACACTACTGAAATAGTTTCTTAGGATAATGCCCATCACGACTCAAACCAGTTGGTGTATTTCTGCTCAAAAATTATTTTGTTGCAGTATTATTATTATTGTTGTTGTTATTTTCTGTATCATATCCCTACAGCTCTCTGAATCTGTAGCAGGATTCTTGCGCGGTCCTACCGCGGTTACGCTAGGACCGCGATCTTATTGATCGATCATTTGACAAATCCAAAGCCAAAGCCGAGCCGATTGATAACGACGACGCGAGGGAAATTCTCTTCAACTCCTTTTAAGAACTTTAAGAAGTGATTCTATATATAAGCACACAAGTGTAGTTGTCCATCACCAATGAGGGACAAAGTGCAAGACAAAAGCTCATTTCACTTCTTCAAATTTTTATTTTTCCTCCATTTCCAATTCACACTCTTATACTTTAAAGCCCAATACCTTAAAAGTCCAACAATTCAGTGTTTGGCAAAGTGAAAAAATATTTAAAATAAGTTAAAGATACTTAAAACAAACCAAAAATAATAATTTGGGCAACTTCAACTTATTGCTTTTTAGTTAAAAATTATTTCTGCTAAAAAACTCACTCTTTTGTAAAAGCGAATCCAAACTGGCTCATTTTCCCATTTTTATTTTCTAAACCTTTTATCACTTTAAGAAGGATGAAAGCAAATTAAAATTCATGCCCGCCGTGTGTATCAGTTTTTGCCTAAGACAAAAGGTAAGAAAAATCCAAACGAAGAGACAAAGGCTTTTAAGTGGATTAATAGCCTGTTTGGCCAAGTTTTTTTGGGCTAAAAGTATTTTTTTGGACCAAAAGTAATTTTGATTAAAAATTGAGGTGTTTGACCAATTTTTTGAAGGAAAAAAGAATACTTTTGAGGAAAAACAGAAAAGAGTAGATTCTCTCAAAAAAGTATTTTTTGAGAAGCACTTTTCAGAAAAATACACGTTGACGCAGTTTTTAAAGCTTGGCCAAACACTAATTGTTGCTCAGAAGTACTTTTCAAATTAATTAGCCAAACACAAACTGCTTATTACCAAAAGTACTTTTGAAAAAAAAATACTTCTCAAAATAAGATGACTTTTACAGCTTGACCAAACAGGCTATAAATATTCAAGTTTACGTATAATCACTAAATTTGAATTAGTTTGATATTAACCACAAAACTAATTTTTATCACATAAAAATTTTATGCTTTCCATAAGCTTCACCTCTACGAAGCAAAATGAAGTCCCAACAAAAAAATATATAAAATAGAATAACTATGAATCCGTTTGGCTGAACAGATTTAAAGTAGGTGATAAGTAATAGGTGCTGAAAAAGTATTGGAATTAATTTTATAAATAAACAGTTATGTGTAAGGGTGTGCATTCGATTTATCAATTCGATTTTGACCCTTATCGATAATTATTTATCAATTATCGATTTGTACATATGCTTATCGTTATCGTTTAAAAAAGGTTTTGATTTTTTCGATTTCGATTTATTGATTTTTGGGCTTATCGATTTGGTTATCGATTATATCAATAAGAAATTTGCAGGATTTCACGGAAAGTATATCGCTATAAACACGCCTAACTAATATGGACAAAAAGAAGCTAAAATAAAACGAACACCGTTTATAACATAAAAATTGTGTCAACAATCACATGCAACGAAACTAAAGTAAGAAATCAAATGTATGCCACCAACACTCCAACGATATAAAAAAATAAAATACATCATCACAACTAATTTTATTTTAGTTCACTTGAGCTTTAAATCTGATCATGCCTTAAATGTGGTTATTAATAATTTGTAGGTTTATGGTAAATACATACTTAAATAGTGCAAGTAATATTTGAATAAGAAATATATATCTATCTATTACTATATTAAAAACACGAAGGCCCTTAGTAAAATGTCGTTCGCCTTTTTTTACCCTTTTAAAATAATTTTAACACGGGGCAAAATCATAATAAAATTACTCTCCGTAATTTTTTGGAGTTTTAACTTAACTAAATTATTATTTTCCTTATACAACGGTTTTGCAATCACATAAAACTTTTCATATTAAAACTTTTTTTCTTATTGACGTCAAGTACGAGGAATCCATAATTATAAACTTGGATATTAGCTACATCAACAAAAATCAAGACAATTAAAAATTTAATCATAACATTAAATATAATTTATATATATATATATATATATATATATATATATATATATATATATATATATATATATATATATATATATATATATATATATATATAAACTCCTAAATTTCAGGAATTTAAAACCAAACAAAAATTTACTTATAAATTCTTTCCTTATTTAAATTGTATGAAGTAATTATGACTTTTTTCTTATGTGTATTAGATAAAGTGTATATAAGCGTATATTAAATATTTACTAATAAATTTTAGATCTAATTTTAAGTTTTCAAAAATTGAAGATTACTATACTGTATAAACCAAACATATAACATGCTAGGACGAGTATGAAAATATATATAAATAAGTTAAATACGACATGCTTAGGTTTTGAAAATAATAGTAGTCTTTTAATTTAAAGTAATGCGTATTATAATGTACCTTAAGTTAATTATACGTTGAATACATACTGTGAAGTTATACTCATCTAAATCACAAACCAAATTATAATATTCGATAAGTGAAACACAGAAAAAATAAATTTATACATTGAAATTAATAGAAATAAATCATGCAGTTATTCAAATATAATATGTATATGATTTTTAACAAAATTTAATACTCATTCAGATAGTTACACGCGCAACGCGCGTAGCATAAGACTAGTTATATTAAAAGCATGAAGGCCCTTAGAGAAATGTCGTTCGCCCATTTTACCATCTAAAATATACAATTCACATTGGAAAATACAGTAATTTAAGTATTTCATTAATATTTAAAAATATTTATTTACTTAATTTTGTATTAGTTTGGAACATTTTGCTAGAATTATTTGTTAGTAAATTTTGCCTTAATTATTGGGTATAATTTTTTCTTCACGTTTCTCCCAAAAGGAAAGTTAATAAATCAATTCTTCTTCAAGTTTCTTAAAGAAGGAAAGTTAATAAAAAGAATTCCTACACTTTCGCTACTTGTTTCTTTTTTTTTTCTTTTTACACTTTCATTAAATTACCGTATGTCTATTGGAGTTGGCTAAATTCCCTTTACTCTTTGGAATAGTAAATATTTGGTATATTTCTTGTACACTATGAAAGTTAATAACTTTTTTTCCTAAAATATTAGTGTTTCGTTCAACTCTCAATAAATGATATTATTTGTTAAATTATCTAAACTCGGAAATTTTGTAGTATTAGATTCTCCACGAGCATATTATTCCTTTCATGTGTCAAATTGTGTAACAAAATACTTCTATATAAAAAACTATATTGTCACAATTTAATCGTCAAATTTCGCATATTCCAATATTGCGATTGCAAATTTCATTTCTTTTACTAATATCAACATCTATTGCTATTTCGTATTTCTCAAGCACATTTACATGCAGCAATTGTTAATGTTGCATCGAAAATATATCTTTATTATTGCATGAAGAAATTTTTACTATATAATTTTTTGTTTTATATTTTAGACATGGCTAATTTCACCTCTCACGAATCTAAAAATTTAATACTATTTTATTGAATAGTTGCAATTCATCGCAAAAATTGGTTAGGCATTCGATCTAAATTTTATTACTTAAATATTAGTAATTATTTTCTTTGTTGTATAATTAATAATACTTATTGTTATGCCAGCTCAAGTTCCTTGTCTTAAAAAAATTTAAAAAATAATTTATCTCATTTAATTTTGTGTAATATTAATACTGCATAATTTATAATTGTGCTATTTGCAATTGCCATGTTTAATTCACTCAGGTTTCACCAATTACATCCGTTCAGGTAAACAATAACAACAACAACAACAACTACCCAGTAATATCCCACAAAGTGGGGTCTTGGGAGAATAATATGTAGACGAGCCTTACCCCTACCCGAAAGAGCAGAGAGGTTGTTTCCAATCGACCCTCAGCTCAGTGAAGGAGAGGAAAAACAAAAACAAAAACAAAAACAAAAACAAAAGAGCATTAGTAAGTCCAGTTAAAATAGCGTAAATAATTATCTAAACATAAGAACTATAAATAAAATAGCATGCAATAATATCATACAGTAACTACCGTAAATAACTAGCATAAGGGAGACACAATCCAAAACACAAAACATCTATGGATAGCCCTGTCAAGTCTCACCAACCCCGGGTGAGTAGTACGAAAAACTCTAGGGGCCCCTATCCTACAACCCTGATACTAGACCTCCAGACTTTCCTATCAAGGGCCATGTCCTCGGAAACCTGCATTCTAGCCATGTCATGCCTAATCACCTCTCCCCAATACCTCTTAGGCCTCCCTCTGCCTCGCCGAACGCCGACCATCGCCAGCCGTTCACAACTCCTCGCCGGGGCATCAGGACTTCTTACCCGCACATGCCCGAACCACCTCAACCTCCCTTCTCGCATCTTCTCATCCACCGTGGCCACCCCCACCTTCTCTCGAATAACTTCATTCTTAATCTTATCTAACCTGGTGAGTCCGCACATCCACCTGAGCATCCTCATCTCCGCAACCTTCATTCTCTGAACATGAGAGTTCTTCACTGGCCAGCACTCTGCCCCATACAACATTGCAGGTCTAACCACAACTCTATAAAATTTCTCCTTGAGTTTCTGTGGAACTTTCTTGTCACACAGGACTCCTGATGCAAGCCTCCACTTTGACCACCCCGCTCCTATACGATGAGTGACGTCCCCGTCAATCTCTCCATCCCCCTGAATCACCGACCCAAGATATCTGACACTGTCCCTCTTGGCAATGACCTCAGATCCAATCATCACGTCTCTGCCTACTTCGCTCGCTTCGGCGCTAAACTTGCACTCCAGGTATTCTGTCTTAGATCTGCTTATTTTGAAACCCTTAGACTCGAGAGTCTGTCTCCATACCTCTAACCTCTCAATAACACTGACCCTCATCTCGTCTATCAAGACTATATCATTAGCAAATAGCATACACCAAGGCACGTTCCCTTGAATATGTCGGGTTAGAGCATCTATCACCAAGGAAAATAAGAGAGGGCTAAGTGCTGATCCTTGATGTAGCCTCATAACCACTGAAAAATGGTCTGATTTGCCACCCACCGTCTTAACCCTAGTCTTATCTCCATCGTACATGTCCTTGATTACTCTGATGTAGGCTTCCGGCATGCTCTTCGCCTCCAAGCACCTCCATAGCACATCCTTTGGGACCTTGTCATACGCCTTCTCCAAGTAGATAAGCACCATGTGCAGGTCCTTCTTCTTATCCCTGAACTGCTCCACCAGCCTCCTGACAAGGTGGATAGCTTCTGTAGTGGAGAGACCCGGCATGAAACCGAACTGGTTCACAGATATGGATGTCTTCTCCCTCACCCTCGCCTCGATCACCCGCTCCCATACCTTCATGGTGTGACTTATTAATTTGATACCCCTATAGTTGTTGCAACACTGGATGTCTCCTTTGTTCTTGTACAAAGGCACCACTGTACTCCACCTCCACTCATCCGGCATCCTTTTGGTCCTGAAGATCGCATTGAACAACCTGGAGAGCCACTCCACTCCTGACCTACCCATGCACTTCCAGAACTCCACCGGTATCTCGTCAGGCCCGGTCGCTCGACCCCTACTCATCTTGCACAAAGCCCCCATGACCTTCTCCACCCTAATCCGCCTGCAGTACCCAAGGTCTCTATGTTTCTCTGAATGCCCCAACTCCCCTAGCTCTATGTTACGATCCCCCTCCTCGTTAAGTAAGTTTCGAAAGTACGCATGCCACCTCTGCTTGACTTGAGACTCCCCCATCAGAACTCTATCATCCTCGCCCTTGATGCACCTAACTTGGTCAAGATCACGAGCCTTCCTTTCCCTTGCTTTAGCTAACCGGAATAACTTTATGTCCCCACCTCTCTCCCCTAGATCCTCGTACATGCGACCAAACGCCACGTTTTTAGCTTCCGTAACAGCCAGCTTTGCTTCTTTCCTCGCCACCTTGTAGATCTCCCTGTTCGCTCTGCGTTCTTCCCTGCTTATGCTCCCTGCCAACTTAGCAAACGCTGCCTTCTTCACCTCCACTTTTCCTTCGACTACATCGTTCAACCACCAGTCACCCTGACTCCCTGAATAGCCCTTGGCTACCCCGAGCACGTCCCGTGCTACCTCCCTAACCAAATTCGCCGCCTCTGACCACATAGCGTCCGCTTCCCCAGAACTTCTCCAAGCTCCGCCCTCAGCTAACCTCCTCTCCAGCTCCTGTGCTTTCTCATTAGTCAAAACACCCCATCTAATCTGCGGTTGTCCCCGAGCACCCCTCTTCTTCCTCTTCACCCAGAGCCAGGTAAACAATCTTCTTTATATCATTAAAAAAAATTAATTATTGATTTAGTTATTTTGATAAATTATAAAACTCTTACGCATACTTTATTTTAGGTACACCTGCAAAGCGCCTGAAAAGGAATTGTCAGACCAATGTGTCCCGATTAATAGTGTAAGAGTATTTGATTCACGTTGGGTAATACGAGTCTTAGTGTTTGGGAGTGGAATAGTAAAAGAGTTCAATAATAAAAGAAATCAAGGCACCCGAAAAAATTGTGACATTAGTTGATGAAGAGGTAAATATTATTTTATATGGATAATTTACTTCATATCTTTTGATATTAGTTTTAACCATCAAATTAACTTAAAATAAAATTTTGTACAAGGAACAAAAATTCACGCTACACTTTTTAATGGTTATATTGAGAAGTGGAAAGAACATTTACACAAAACAAGATCTGTTACATCACAAATGGAGGCATTAATAGTAATAATCCTAATTTTCAATTAGTGTACAAGGAGCTTGAGATTGAGTTTAAGGAGAATACTTTTGTTGAAGAAAGCAACAATCACTTTTCGACCTTTGGTTTTTCAAATAGTTTTATTTCATTCGATGAGGCATCAAACAGCGTAGATGGAACATTCACTAAATATATAAATAATATTTTACTTCTATTTGCCTTGTTAATTTTTTAGATTATACATATAATTATTTTAATATTTTTTCTAGACATGGTTGGAATTTTAGTGGATGTTAAATCTTTAATAAGAGTAAATGCAAAGAAACGAAGGAAGATAGTGCTTATTGAGAAGTAAGTTGGAAGTTTTAGTTTATTATATTAAATGTTTCTTTGTAATTAATATGTTTAATTGTATATTGCAGGATTGATAGAAAGATTATAACAATATGTTAATATTTTTTCTATGAAATCTCCTTAGCTGTACCCAAATTAATTATATATATTATATATAAATTTTACATATATATTATAACAGTATATTATATTTATTTTACAGATTCTGAACTGTTTCGCTGAATGCATCGACAATACTTATATATATTAGAGTTACCTTCCTCTTATCAGTAACAAGTAAAGCAACACTCTTCCTGGCGCATCATCACTCTTCGACATATGACACAGGGTAAGCAACGGTCCGGCTAATGGGTCCAGCAACATCAAATTTAGTGTCTACACATTATAAATATTTCTTTAATATAATAACTTTTTTGCATCGTCACTTATTATTAAACTTAATTCATTCTTATTCAATTTCATATACACTATTTTAACAGTTTACCATTTGAATATTTGTTGCATCGTCAATTACCTTTTATACTTAATTCTTTCTTATTTTACTTATTAAAATGTGATCTTTTATGCATAACATATAATACACGTGCAATATACATACACTAATATTAATATTAAACAAAACGATAAGTTGAAATCTCAAAGTAAGAATGAATTACAATGATTTTACATTCAGATCTTTGTGTTCATTTTTTCTAGAAAAAAATAAGAAGAACCAAAAGCAAAAACAAAAATTTCCATCGAGAAGGAAAAACAAAAGATGAAAGGTTTACGAACAATAAGCAAAATACAATAACACGTAGCCTTTCTCGACTAGGATAGAATAATTAGTCATTTTATTAATACAGTCAGGGCGACCCAAGGGTCAAGTCACTATACTAAAGGCTTTAGGCCCCCAAATTTTAAGGGTCCTAAATTTTACTTTTTGTTTTTATTTATATTTGTATTGAAACCCCGACTAACTTAGATTCGTACAATATAAGGCCCAATAAAAAAGAGAACACATTTTAACAGAATTTATTTTAATCACAGGACTCGAACTCAATATATCTAATTAAAATAAGTTGGATCATATATATCTCACAACCGTCTTTAGAGGTATCCTCTAAATATATTGGATATGTTAAAATAAAATTAAAAAAACTTTTATAAAAAGTAAATATAACGTTTAGTTTAATATTGATGTAACCGTTTAACCAAAAATTGGAGAAAAAGAATCGCTCTCCCTAAACCCTTATCGCAAATTTAAAACTTTTCATTATTTAAATTTTACGATTGACATCATTATTGAGGTACCTATGTTATTATTCTCCTTTTACATTTCTCACTAGAAACGTGTAATAAACTTTTAAAATTCGTTTTTTAGTATCTTCAATAATCCAAGTCTTATTTTTATCTTTCTCATCAAAAAATGGGTACTACATTCTTATATTCTCTTCTTGGTTTCTACAAAAATCTCAAGTTCTTGATAAGTTATATTGTTCTCTGTAGAAAGAAAATAGTTTTATTTTTTCTATAAAAAACAAGAGTTAAAAGAGTACAGTTGAATAAAACTATATTGCGAATTTTTTTCCTTTTTTCCTCCCTCAGGTTTCAAGCGTTTCAACAAGTATATTAGAACATCAAAAATTATTTCGATATCAAGTTATAAACTTCTTGAATCTGGTTCAATTATCTAAGATCAACAATTCTTAGGAGAGATTAAAATTTTTTTAAAAAAAGAATATTTTCTATAAATTTCAACTTGTTATCATATACATCAGCTGTTCTTTTGGACTATAGAACAGTTCTCATATTTTGTCTTCTATTAATGATAACACTAATTCCTAATGTACAAGGATTTTCAAGGGGTACATTGAGGATAGCTATTCAAATGATGTAAGGTAGGTATCCACTTTGGCTTCTTTTGTCATGTGATGTGTATTTGAATTACAATCTGCCTTGCTCTGGTTGAGTCTTCGGTCTTCGACTGTCGAAACCTTCTGGCATTCCTTTCCATCCAAACATTGTATAAAACTGTTGCGAACGCCACTCCCTATATCATTTTTCTTGGGTTCCTATTGTATACCCTGCTAGTAACCCATTGCACAGAGTGATTAAATTATTTATTAAAGAAACTATTAAACACTTACATCTTAAAAAGCTAAAAAAAAATAGACTACAATTGAAAATATAGATGATTTTTTTTCCTTTTGAAAGGCCCCAAATTAAAAATTGGCTTTAGGCCATCAATTTTCTTGGGCCGCCCCTGAATACAGTCACCGCCAACAATATTTGTTTTACGGGATTTTTCCTATCTATACCATATACCAAATCTTATTACCAAAAATATTCATAATATAGTATTTACCCGCCTAGTCCATAGTTTGTCTACAAAATCACTACCAAACCAAAAATAAATAAACTCTACCCTAAAAACGCGCCAAAATAGAAGGAATTAGATTTAATGGTGATTCTATCACCATTAATTTTGAGATTTAAAACGGAATCAAATCCATTGCAGCGTGATTCTCTCATTCTGTACCGATAATAGATCTCTCATATGTAACTCAGCTACAATTCTAAAAACACATGCGGTACAGAATCTCCAGCAATCAAATTGTAGAAATTCAAAATTTTTGAATACAGTTCCACGCTACAAAATCTCCAGCAATCAAATTGTAGAAATTCAAAATTGTTGAACACTGAATCTGGCTACAAAATCTCCAGCAATCAAATATTAGAAATTCAAAATTGTTGAATACAGTTTTTCTTCGACATCAGTACAAAAATTCTCGAATCTATATATGTTCTTCGTCTGCTTTTTCTATCAACTACACGAAATTATGTCAAAAATCTTAATAATGCTGAAATCGAATGGTAATTGGGATAACTATGGCAGATTTAGAGATTTTGAAGTTGATGCCATTTTGGTAGATGATAATGCAAGCTACGGAATTCTCATTTCTACAATTGCAGAACAATTATCGATTGATACATCGAATAAAATTATAGAAATAAAATACATTGTGAACGAGAATTGTCCTCCATTGGATATTAGAAATGATATGGGGGTTCGTGTATATATGGAAACGAAAAAAGAGAAAAAAAACTGAGGTTTGTATCCCTTATGTATTAGCGTAAGAGATTTCAATATGGAATTGGCAATTACCAATGAAAGCATCAGTACATGTATGTTTGATTCGACATTGCTTAGAGTTATTGTGTTACCTAGTTCTCT
Source organism: Nicotiana benthamiana (assembly GCA_034376525.1). Lineage (NCBI taxonomy): Eukaryota > Viridiplantae > Streptophyta > Magnoliopsida > Solanales > Solanaceae > Nicotiana > Nicotiana benthamiana. The sequence continues at coordinate 16,116,707 of CM067336.1, forward strand.
ACAATATAACGACATTTTCCTATATTTAAACTACAATTATCATATAATACTGGAAAGGAAAAAAGCGACGTTGCTTTCAAATTTACCTACATAGTTACTACATTTGTGAGTTTATTGTCTGCAGGTTCTTCAGGATCCCGAATGTTACTTGAAATTCCATCCTCACCAGCTATAGAGGAATATCAAAGTGAAATAATAACTGAATGTATGCAAACATGTATTGAAGAAGGACAAGTGTATCAGGACAAGAAAACACTAGCTGCTACAATGAAGAATTATTTAGTGATGCACAAGTTCCAGTTCAGAATAAAAAGATCAAGTCATAGAAGGTATGTAGTTATTTATGTATCATAGAACTGCATAATCAGTCTATTATTGAAGATAGGATTGTTTTATGGAATGTAATTAAATTGTAATTCGTTTGTAGTTAATTGTAGTGTTTCATAAATATGTGTAAATATTGTATTTTTTGTAGCTACTGGCTTATATTTGTAGCTAAAAGCTGCAAATGGCATTTCAACGCAACGTCAATTAATGATTTGACAATGTTCAAGATAAGAAGTTTCAGCCGACAACACACATGCTGCCCAATGGAAGAAACATTCATACAGCGCAAACGTACTGCAGCAGTAGTTGGTAGCATGGTCGTTCCAAAGTATTATGATCCTAAGACTGTTCACACACCAAAAGACATACAAACTGACATGTTATCCGAACATGGACTGAACCTAAGCTTCATGCAAGCATGGAGAGCAAAGGAAAAAGCATTACAGTTTTTGAGAGGGAATCCGTGTGACTCCTATAACAGATTACCAAAATATTTTTATATTCCTGAGAACAATTATCCCGGTTCTATTGTTAAACTGAAGAAGGCAGCAGATGATTGCTTCATATACTCATTTGTTGCTCTTTGTACATCAATAAATGGTTGGCAACATTGTAGGCTAGTAGTAATGATTGATGGGACATTCTTAAAGTCAGCATACAGGGGGATTATGCTGACAGCAAACACCATGGATGCAACAGGTAAATAATACAATATTTTTGTAGTTATTTTGTAGACAGTCTACAAAATGTTGTTAAATTGTAGTTGTACTGTAGTTAGTTTGTAGTTAGATAAATAAATGTAGTTAAATTGTCTACATCCTCAATATATATTTATATTTATTATTTAATATTATTTTATGTCTAAAAATGTAGGTAATATTTTGCCCTTGGCATATGCTGTGGTGGATTCTGAAAACGAGGCGTCTTGGAAGTGGTTCTTTGAATAATTTAAGGAGGCATATGGTGAAAGACCTTCAATGTATGTTGTCTCAGATAGGCATGAGAGTATATCGAAGGCAACAACAGTTGTCTATCCGGGCATGGCACACTACTTTTGCATGTTGCATATATGGACAAATATAAGGTCAAAATTCAATTAGGCACATCTACAATTACATGAATTGTAATTTGCTACAGTACGGTCATATACCCTGTATGAATTCAATGAAAGGGTGATGAAGATTGAAGAGGTAGACCCGCATGTATCTTCTTACCTACATGATATTGGCTACTATAGATGGTCAAGAGTACATGCAAAGGTGAATAGAACTCTTACTATGACGTCAAACATTGCTAAGTCGTTGCATGCTGTAACAAAAGAGGCAAGAGAGCTGCCAATATTTGATCTATTTGAGTATATGAGGACTCTTCTAGAACGCTGGACAAAAGAAAAGTTATTGAAGGCAAAAGGTACTTTCACATTCCTTGGTATCAAATTCAACAAAGAATTGGAAGATAACAATACATTATCTCAGAAACTAAAGGTAAGATATTCTTGTTTGGTGCAGGAGAAAGAAAATAGTAGTAGATGTAGTATTTCCAGTTTGTAGTTGAAATGTAGTCAAATTGTGGATAAATGAAGTTATTGTTGAAGATGTAGTTGATTTGTAGCTGATTTGTAGGTAAATTGTTGATAATCTAGTTAACTGATTGATGTATTGTTATTTCTGTTTGCTCTTCAATTGTAGGTGAGGGATTCAACAGATCATATACATATTGTGTTAGATGGTGTGAAATGGTATATTGTGTGTCTAGAAAATAAGAAATATAGCTGTGGAAAATTCCAACTTGATGAACTTCCATGTGCGCATGCTTTGGCAGCATTAAGGCATAGGAATAAAAGGCCTGACAACTATTGCTCTCCATATTACACCAGGAAGAGCCTTCTTCTTACCTATGAAATGCCAGTAAATCCTCTTCCTCATGAAGCCAAGTGGGATGTTCCACAACATATTTTAGATGAGGTAGTAAAGCCACCGGCGAGAGATAAAAGGCAGCGAGGTATACCTCACAAGGAAAGATATAAAATATTTGATGAAATATAGTCAAAGAAGTACAAGGTGTCATGTGGCAATTGTGGAGGTGAAGGGCGTGACAAAAGTACTTGCAAGAATGCGCTTAAAAAGAAATGAATATCATGTAGCTAGTATAGTTATTCAAAATAAATGTTACCGAGCTCAAATTATCAGAATTTATTATGTAACCGTTTTACCTTTTGAAGATGATTAAAAGGTATAAGCATAAATTTGTGTATCTGCACTATTTATATTTTTTATATATGCTGTCAAGCGTCAATGGTTGTCTTTTTTTATTGAATAGTTAGATTTTGGTATATACTATATACAAAACATCTGATATTAATAAAGAAAACACTGAATGTAAATTGTTTCCAGATTGTAGTTAAAGTGTAGTTCAAGTGTTGTATAAATGTAGTCCTGTCAAGCACTTATTGGGACTTTGTAGTTAATATATAGTTCAATGTGGTTTAATTGTAGATAAATCATTTTTTTATGAAATCATTGTTGATAAAAGATGGCTAAATTATTTATATGAGACCTGTATTTATTTAATCTTTATGTTGTGTAATAAATGACAGTTATGTAAAGATATTAAATGGCCCCTGAGGGTATTATATAACAATAACTTGAAGATTAAAGTGAAATTATAAGACAAAGTTGTTACTGCAAAAATGCAATCAGAGAACTCGAGTACTTGAGTATAATGTAATTAAGAAAATATGTTATAGAAAACCAAACGACTTAATTCCTACATTGTTTTCCAATTCAACTACCAATTTACACAGACCCAACTAGGAACAAAATAGTCTACTTCTTCTTTCGTTGAAATTAGTACTCTCATTATTTGCCGGTTCACCCTTCCTCCTTGCAAGTCTGCCAGTAACCTCACTCTCACTGATTGAGCCATCTTCTAGCTTCTTTATGGCGTAGTCTCACACTAGAGCTCCATAGCGTCTACGGTGTTGGTCAATATCAACAAGATCTTCCTTTGGTATTGGCAAATCACCAGTTCTAACATACTCCGCAAAGGCAGCCATAAATACACCACAATCCCTGCATAAGATGAGAATGTTTCATTGTATAACAAATGATTAAAAAAATAATTAAACACATAGAAGGGAGATTAGTTTTTTACAGTGAGCCTTCCTTTTTTTGTGGAATCTCAGCAACCATCCATTGTATGTCGAGAGGGTCCGTAACTGGTTTCTCTATGTATAACTTTGTAGACTTGAAGTCAATGTCTTTGCGTTTACCATAGAAACCAGTGCATGACAAATAAAGAGGAATAATGACTGAAAATTTGTGAACCAATATCTGAACTTTTTGATTACGATTTTCTCTCACTAGTGAATCATAAACATAAAGTTGCCGCTCCTTTATGTCAAAAACTAGCAAAAATCAATGAAAGCTCTCCACAAGGTTAACATGCATGAGCACATAGTCAACAAGATCCGAGGCAACATTAGCAAACATTCTGTAGCCCAGAATATATTCAGCAATAACATCCTCGACTTTAACAACCGAATTTCTTTGATCCGGTGGAGAACTAGTGAACTTCTCATAGATTCTTTCAATCTTTGTCTTGAACAAACAATCAGTTATTGTAAACCTAGTGTGGATGTTGGGGCCATATTTTCCCTTTTTTCTCTGATAGTACATAATAACATCAATGTGCTGCCAAAGTAAAAGTGCAATATACAATAAGTTACAGTGTAACCAATCATATCTTCAAAACAGATACATATTAACTAAAATTAGAATTTATGAAAAAATCTACACCATAATTACAGATATATAACAGTTAGCCCAAGTGCATGACCAAATGTAATTTAATGATATCTAGCATGAACCATAGTGAACAAGTACTACATCTACAATTGACCCATCATATCTACAAAACAACTACACATTAACTACAACTTCACACTAATTGCATAAGGTCCAAAAAAGTAAAATTTTACAGATGAAGACTAAATATAGTAACATATATATGATGTCTACAATATAACTATAGTTACACATCATAGATAAAAACAAAACTACAATTGCACCACATAGTTGAAGACAAAATAGATATTGTCAATGATTGTAGACACTATATACTTACTTTGCTATTGATTACTTGTCCGGGGTGAGCAAGGCCATAAAATCAGTCCTTCTTATCAATCTTCTCACAACCCAAATCCAACCAAGGATTGATTTGGTTATCCTTCTTTGAAAAGAAATCTTTCCTCCTGTAATAACAAAAGAATGAATCAAATACAAAAAATTTAAAAAAGAATTACAACTTTAAAGTCTAAAAAGGGTGAACAGACAGTGTATATTTAAGCAACCATACATCCTAGATACTTTGTCAGTGCGATGGTATAACCAGATTGTGAACCCGTCTATCAATTTAGGATCTACATCTTTGCCTATGACACTTGTGAAGGGGTACTTTAGGTAAAAATATTTGGGCCCAACAGATGTGCTGCCTTCAGTGCTATACAAGGGTGTGAATGGTGATCGTGCATGTTTACCTGATATCCTTGTTCTTCCTGGATGAATGGGGGTTGATTCATCTTGTATGGGCTCGCCATACATGACAAACTTAGATAAGTTTTCTGGCAGCTCAAAATCATCCAATGTCACAACTTTGTTTTCAATACCTTCAGGCACAACTTCAGACTCATTTCTTTTATCAATACCTTCATGGACAACTTTAGTCACTGTTACACCGTGAATTGGAGACTGTTGAATGTTATCTTCAACATCTGTTACATGTAAAATGACATACTTAATAGCATTTTACCATTGTATAATCAACTATTTTCTATTAAAAAGTACATTAGAAACAATACCTTCTTTTGCTACCTCAGATACTTCCTGGATTGCTGGTTCATCATCAACCATTGCCGGCACACCCCCTGGAGTAAGTACACCTTATGTAGATAAGTGTAGATCTATGTAGTTATGAACAATATATAGAACTACTGATTAAATTTTGAGATTACATTACCTGCTTGTTGTTCCACATCTATTTTATCAATTACTGGTTCTTCCGCAACATTTCCTTGTACATGTTCTGTTAAATCTACAGGTTGAATGAATAATCAACAGTAGAAATGTATTCATATGTAGGTATATGTATTTTACGCGTAAATTATTGAAACATAGCATAACATGTAATTATAATGCAGTTATGGTTCTATACCTGCTTTAAATGTCTCATCTGCTTCTTGGAAGTCAGGATACAAGTCAACTTGTGGTTGAACATGTTGTGGAGAAGTGAGAGCTGAAAAACATAGTAAAAAAGTTATTAGCAATTATTGAAGTTTGTAGATATGTAAGTAGGAATTATGTAGATACCTGTATTACTTGTGCTTGCATGGAGTTGAACACCAACATTGAACTGAAAAAGATGGTTTTCCTCTCCTTGATTTTGATCATTATATTTTGTTGAACTACCAGTAAACTACAATTTTGGGGAATAGTTGAGAATGCTTTTTTGTCATATGTCTTATATAGTCTTAGCATAAAATTATATGTAAATTCTTACCTTTGACTCATCTAAATCAATCCTCCTGTTTACCGCAGTCATAACACTCTTCAAAGATTGATCTATGAACTCTCGGAGGCTTGAAAGTTCATCAAAAACATCTTCTTGAACCGATCTAACTTTACATAAACCTAAAAATTAAATATGTTTAATTAGTTGGTACACATATTCTATTTGTTACACTTAAACTACAAAGAAACTGCAAATAGTAGGAATGAATTCAAATTGTAGTAAATTATGTCAAAATATTGTAGTTTCTAACAATAACTGCTCAAGCCTCTTTTCCAACTGGCTGAGCTTGCTACTGATAGATTCCTTGGCCTTTTGAGAATTAGCTTCTTTGGGTTCAACTATTGGAGAAGCGGCAGTTGGAACATTTGATGGTTGAGCAACTTCTTCGTCTTCATATTGAATCTTCTCTGGGAGATTAAGCACACCAAGTTCTTCTCCAGATTCAACCATGTTTGTGAACTGAAGAAAATGATGGAAGTGACATTTAACTCAAGTGAAAATAAAATGTAGATGAAATGTAGTTACTATAACTGTAATTGTAAAATCATACAAAAGTTAAAAAAAATACCTTAAGCCACTCAGGCTTGATCATCTTGTCTTCAGTTGCAGTTAACAAAATATGTCCCTTTGTAGCTGACCATCTTAAAATCCGAGGAATCGATTAGGAACATCGTGTAGCAAGATCGTTGCTGACGGACGAGCAACACTAATATAGCCACTCTTGCAAGGCTAATGAGCATCCCCATATAAGATAACAATGTACATTGAGATTAAGACGATTGCAGACAGATTCAATAACCTGCTTGAAGGATTTGGTACCCTATTGGTACGACTCAAAATTACCAGAGTCGATTAGAAAGAACATAAACTTGTCTATGAAAGTCACATGATCTTTGTCGGAAGGACAAAAAAAAATTCCAACATTTAAAGGATGCACAACTGCACTGCATCCATATCGTTTGCCCATGCTTTGTTAGTCACTACATTTTTCAGATGCTATTTCTCAACTCTTTCTTTGTTAGGAAAATATGTATTAATTAAATTGCTAACATAGTTGGAATTGTAACCATAGTCTGAGAAAGGGTTCACACAATTAAGATCGGTTACCATCCAAATTCTCTCAATGAAAAAATTAATCTTTCACCCTTTAAAAGAATAGAAAAGTATGCGCCAGTAGACTTTGACAATTCATATTTCATTAAAAGATGAAGGGACTGATTTTGCATACAAATTGGGGGCAGACCTAATAAGTAACCAAAACATATTTTTTTGAAAACATGTAGTTGATTTGGAGAGAGTAAAGCCTGAATCTGGCTAGGTATGCTAGGATCACACAAGCTGTGGAATTGAAGCACACCATAATCAACATTTTGTTGAGCAAAGTAAGGGCCATTTTGCAAAAAAATAGAAAAAGTTGAACATTAGTATCTACATATAAATACATGACAATAACATAATATAACTAAAATAATAACAGCCTACACACACCTATATCTACAAAAAAATAAAAGAAGTTACATATATAAGTCCAAAATGTATATTAACTGTGGTTAGAATGAAGTTATATATATCAGCAATACAGGGTACACTGGAACTTATCATATCTACAATTTTACTCATCAGACTACAATCAACTACAAAATAACTATATTTATAAACTGTCTATGAGGCATGACTCCAATTAAACTACAAAATCCACATTTTACCAAAATATACTTGAACAATCAAAGAAGAACAATGTAACAGTAAAATGGAACAATTACTTAATGTAACCTTCAAAAATTGTAGTTTAATTGTAATTAGAATGAAGTTAAATGTAGCAGCAATACATGTTGCAATACAAAAATCATAACCACAATTTACTCAGCAGACTACAAATCAACTACAATTTAACTATATTTATAGACTGTCTATTAATCAAAGTGCCAAATAAACCTACACAATTGCGACAAATAATCTACAAAATTGAGACCATATCACATTTTGCCAAGAAATACTTAAACATCGAAATAGCACTTGAAGAATATTTTTTGGCAATCAAAATCAAACTACAAAAGAGTGAGGCCAAATAAATATTGTTTACCTATATTGAAATTTTTTGAGGAACCAATTTTGATAATTTTTTTGAGGGTTTTTTTTTTTTTTTTTTTGTTTTGACGATGAAGGAGACACCTTGGGTTTTTTTCCAGTTGGAAGTTTGGGTGAATCTTCTACAAAATAATCATCTACCCTCAACTCTTTCCCCTTGCGTTTCAGTTGTTTGTCGACTGGTTTATCTGCTCCGCTAGCATCAACATCGTGCAAATGCTTGCTTCGCATTTCAGCCAGGATTTGTCTTGGAGATGAAATACCTGTAGTTTTTTCACTTGCATGTGTAGATTGTTGGTTTTTGGGTGGAGATTTAGGTGTTAAACACCCAAATCAAAAGATGGAATATCTGCTAATACAGCTTTTATGATTTTTTTTTTGTGGAGTATCGGATTTTTTCATTATTTATGAGTTGAATACAAAGTTGGAATGAGGGTTGAAAATGGTGGGGGATTCAACAAAAAATTATGGGAATTGTGGGTAAGAGTTGTACGAGAATGGAGGGAAAAAACCGAAGAAAAATCGTGAGGGGGGGGGGGGGGAGTAACTGTAGGTAAATCGTGGGGAGGATAGAGAAGAGAATAATGCAAAAAATTGGAAGATACGGTCCCTAAATTAAAGCCTACAATAAATGAGTCAATAATTAAAGCCTTAATTTGAATTATGGTACATAAATTGACATTTGGTATGCTTAAATGTAATAAATATAAACCTTAAACATAATAGATAATAAGGTTTGCTATATGATATGCATAGGTAAAAATCCCTTCTTTTAACAGTTAAAGAATTAAAAAACATATAAGGTCTTTTATTACACAATAATATAAGCTAAGAATCTAACAAAGTAATGGAGAGATTTGTCATCCAAAACAATACGAAGAAAACGAAAGTATTGCTGGTCTTGGAAATAAAAGGGTGGAAAGAAGTCGTGGAAACGGATTCAATCACCAAGGTATTAACTACTATATACCTTAATCTTTAACCTATACTCTACCAATGAATTCACCAACTCCAGAATTTTTAACCGTTCAAATTCCACCCAAACCCCCTGATATAAATTCATCCGAATTAGTGGAGACGTCCATTAATTATGAAGGAAACTCACCTTTCAAGGGTCGTTTATCGTTTAAAGATAAACTATTGGAAGATAAAAATCCTATCAAATTTCCATTAGACCCTTCATCTTCTTTTACAACTCCTATGGATACCCTCGAAGAACAAACAGGCGCCTCTACTGCTAACAAAAGTCCAGATGCATTTATTGAAATTCCTATTTCGATGGAGGATAGAGAGAATGCCTTAATAATTAAACTCCAAGGAAGAAGAATCCCTCACCAAATTCTGAAAAAAAAGGATTAAGACCTTATGGAATATTAGAGAACAAATACCCCTAATTAACCTAGGTTACAACTACTTCATTGTTAAACTGCAAAACGAAGAAACTATGAATCATATACTACAAGCAGGACCATGATTTATCTATGTCATTTCCTATCAACCCAAAGATGGCAACCAAATTTTGTGGCATCTGAGGCCAAACAACCCTATACGACAGTTTGGGTCAGACTCCTCCAACTCCCAACTGAATTTTACGACGACTTGATAATAAAGAGAATTGGAGGTGCCTTGGGTAAACTCCTAAGAATAGATGCCTGTACATCCTCTTCCCTGAGAGGAGATACGCCAGATTATGCATTGAAATTTCGATGGACGAGTCAGTTAAAAAACATATTATGATTGGTATCTATAAGCAGACAATTCAATACGAAGTTGATCAAATTTTGTGCAAATCTTGTGTAAAGCTGGGTCATAAGACAATCTCATGTGAACAAAGACTTCCTTCGTCAAGGAACACAACCCCAACACCACCAAACAAACCTGGAATATATGATAATACTCCATCAACAGATGAGGAATGGTCCACTGTCTCATTCACAAGAAACAGGAACCTAGGAAAAAAGAATCAATGGGGAGCCTGAAGCCACCCATGAGGCAGTAATTAAGGTAAAAATATTTGATGCTTCAACAGGTAAGTACATTTTAACACAAAATTTTAAATACTCGCCAAAACACTCTTCTAATATCCCGTCCATGAACAATGCTAATGGTTCTAATCTTCCAAAACAAGTCCCCAATACCAGTAATTTTCTCAATATTAACAATAGATTTTTAGCTATCAACACCTCTTCTTTAGAAGATATAAACCAGAACATCGTTTTTGATAATACCACTAATAATATTTGAATGAAAATCGCTAATAAATCCCATAAAACCACTACTGAACTATGCATGAACCGGGCAGAAGAGACAAAGGAGATCCTACCGACCCAGCCCTCCCAAAAAGATAAAATAACTAATTACCTCTCTACAAATCCTACTAATCCTACTGACCACTCAGTTATTAACCCTTAAACAGACCAACTAACACCCTCTAAACACTCAATCAATTAACTAATCAACATCCCTAAGTTGCATGCGCATGAACACCCATCCAACCATTTGAATTCAAATGGACATTTGTCTCAAATGCAGCTACACGTGCCTACCCAAACGCATGATATCAATCTTCTTATACCTAACACGCTAAACCCTTCGGATGCCATGCAAACTGATCAAATCATTACCTCTACCTCTACTTCAAACCCCATAAATCAACCTCTTCTCTCATCTAACAATGCCAAGACTCACTTTGGGACAACAACGAAGGAGGTTCAGGCTGATTCAAATCCTAAAGAACCAACGTGCTGCTCTTATGGAAAATCTACCTCCATTTCCTCCTCAAATCTAAATGCCTATGATCTATGCACATCCCCCTCTCCTTCATGATCATCACCCAACCTCCTGGCTAGAACTAGGTCTAATGGGCAGGGGTATCTCTTCCAACTCAACATCAATGGTCAGGAGAACCTTGTAGTAATACAGAATCTTCAATTCCTAGCCAGTTAGTCACCGAAGGTCTTCACCTAGTAATGAGCAACTACATGAACCACATTTGGGTAAACAATATTCTATAACACCTAGCACCCGGCATGAACAACAATATGGTTCAAGACATGAGAGCTTAGTGGAACTTGTCCCCCACATACAATCAAAACACATACCTACCCCAGAACATGGAGCTGGATCTACCCTTCTTCCCACCACAAGATATGTCTACCCTAATCCCAATCCTATTGAGTTGGGATCATCTAGTTCACAACATCCAACCTCAGGTGCCAATAAACGTGGATCTCATGAATCAGGAAATGCCATCTCCACAGATGAACCAAAACTTAGGAAATCCAGTAGAATAGGTAATAGCGGAAGAAATAAAGCTAGTGGGGATTCATGGTGGAATCCACAAACCTAGACGAGGTAAAGGTTTACATCTTCGAGGAAATGCGGGAGAAGAGGCTCATATCAGCCTGCCCAACTTCACTATTCAAGTTCACAATGGACATGCGTCCACCCCAGGATCCAACAGTGGGGAAGATTATTATAATTCTGGTTCCATCTCTAATAAGGAACCCACTCTTTCCCCAAGGAAGCCAAATGAGCAGTCACCCTCAAACCATACCCTAAATTATGAATCAAGCTAAAAATATCATTTTCTGGAACATCCGAGGGAGGGAGGGGGGCAATAATGATGAGTTCAAAAGAAATTTCCATGATTTAATTGCAAACCTCCATCCCTCCATGCACGGTAGCTCTTCTTGAGACCAGAATGACAAATCATGGTGGTATCATTCATAAGTTTGGGTTCTCCGACATGACTGAGGTCCATACTGAAGGTCAATCCGGAGGCATGGCTGTTCTATGGGATGCCATCATGGTAAACGTGAACAACTTTGTCAAAATAAACAATGAGATCTATGCACTAGTTGAGGTACCTCCTATTCATGCTAACTGGTTACTTACTGCTTTATATGCTAGCCCAATTACCTCCAATAGGAATATAATGTGGGAAAATATAGAAAACATTTATGATAATTATAAAGATGCCTGGCTCCTGGGGGGATCTAAATGATGTCTTAGTTGCAAACGATAATGGGGTGGGAACCTTATTAATAGGAGAAGGGCTGCAAATATCTGGTCAAAAATAAAATACAGTAACCTAATGGATTTATGTTTCAAAGGGTGTAAATATACATGGTCAAATCATCCAAAAACTATTAGTGACCGTATTATGAAACGTTTAGACAAAATTTTTGCCAATAGTAAATGGGTGGATATTCCCTAGGGCTTCTATAATTCATTTCCCTAAAATCCACTCGGACCATCAACCAATTATTATTAATTTAGTTCCAAAAATAGAAATGTCTGTAGGTAAACCCATTAGATTAGAAAGTTTTTGGTTTGGCAATCCGGAATTTGAGAAAATAGTGGACGATTGTTGGCTTAATAATAGTTTCGTTGAGGCTTCTCACACCTTTAGGCATCGTATTTCAAGTTGGAGTGGGACTACTTTTGGTGATCTTTTTTAAAAAAAGAAAAAAATATTGGCCAAACTCGAGGGGATTCAAAGGTCCAGTTCTTACGGCTATTGTAATTTTCTGAACCAACTTGAATCCTCTCTTCAATATGATTATAATAATTTATTAAGGATGGAAGATAATTATCGAAAATTGAGATCTAGAGTAAATTGACTAATAGATGAGGACCTAAATACTAAGTTCTTTCACATTTGTGCCACTAATAACCGAGGAAAGAATAAAATCGTGTATTTTAAGGACTCTAATGGGACTTGGATTGATGAACTAAATCAAATCATGGAATACACCCCAATCCTATTTCAAAGGAATTTTTTCTACAAGTCATACATATTCAAATTGGTCCTCTTTAAAGAAAGATACACCCCATCACCACCTAGTCGACTTGTCAAGTCTTTGATGCTAACATATCCCCTATTGAGATAAAAAATGCAAATATTCTCATTCAAACCTTTCAAGTCATCAGGGACGGATGGCTTACATCCCTTCTTCTTTCAAAAACACTAGGATTCCCTCAAACCTTCAGTGACTCAACTTATTACCCATGAATTTGTTACTGGCAATCTTCCAGAAGGTATAAACGACACTTATTTATGCTTTATTCCAAAAATCCCAAATGCAAGCAACCTAAAAAATTTCCGTCCTATAAGGCTCTGCAATACTATTTATAAAACTATTACTAAAATAATTGCTAATAGACTTAAACCATTCTTGGATAAGTTAATCAGCCCTCACCAATCTAGTTTTATTAAGGGTCATCGTACTTGTGATAATGCTATCATTATCCAAGAACTTTTGTTAAAAATGAAAAAGCAATTGGGCTCCAGAGCCAATATGATCGTTAAGATAGACCTCAAGAAAGCGTTTGACCGTTTAGAATGGTCCTTCATCTGTAGGACTCTTCGATTCTTTAAATTTCTCCCAAAAATCTCAACTCTCATTATGAACTGTATAACTTCTAGTAAAATCTCTACTCTTGTTAATGGCACTAGAAGTAACTTCTTTAGCCCTAGTAGAGATATAGGCGATCCACTATCCCCTTATCTTTTTATTCTTAGTATGGAAATGTTATCCATTAAAATCAACCATTTTGTTGATATTGGTTCCTGGAGCCCAATTTCAATAGGAAATAACAAAGTCCAACTATCTCATCTTTTCTACTGGGACGACTTAACTCTTATGTGCAAAATTGATAAAAAATCACCAAATACTATGCTTCAATGCCTCAACTTCTTTTGGAAAATTATCTGGCCAACAAATCAACCTTAGTAAATCTAAATTAATAGTATCTAAAAATTTCCCTAGAATACTACAAGGGAATTAGTCAAGCTATTTAATATTAACTCAAGCACAAATTTTGGGAAATATCTTGGCTATCCTATCACAAACCGGACTCCTAGATGCTCCGACTACCAATTCATCATAGACAATATGATAAAAAAATTGGCATCCTGGAAATCCAATCTTCTTAGCATGGTAGGCAGAGTAATTCTAGCTCGTGCCACCTTGAATAACATGCCAAATCATATCATGCAATTCAACTCTCCCTGCTAAAACTCTCAACCATATTGATAAGCTTCAGAGAAACTTTATCTGGGCTCGACCCAAACATCAAAAAAATTACACCTAATATCGTGGAAAACTGTCACTAGAGATAGATGTCATGGTGGTCTAGCTATTAGAAACGCGAGGCACAATAATATAGTTAATCTAGCTAACCTAGCATGGAGGCTTATTCACAATACTAACCAGCCTTGGGTAAGGATTCTGACTTGGGTCAAAAAAGAACCACCCTAGCTCGTCTTATATTTTGAAAAGTATTATAAAGGTTGGAGCATTGTTAGCAAAGGAATAAGATGGATCCCTGTGTCCTCCTCCATCCTTAATATTTGGGAAACCAATTGGATCCCTAAGTCACCAACCGTAAGAAAAGTTATTGAAGGCCATTTAACTAATAATAACTCCAATTTAGTAATAAAGAACATTTAGATCAATGGCGGATGAGCACTAGAAAATTTTTATTTTAATCTCCCAATGGAGATGGTTAGCTGCATCCAAACCCTCCACCCTAAATTTGAACACCTTGACAAAATTGTATGGGACCTAACGGGGATGACAAATTCACCTCTAAAAGCTGTTACAACCTATTAGATGAGAAGGATCCTTCTGAAATTGACTTCAGTTGGATCTGGGAGCTTAAATGTCCAGCAAAAATAAAATTCTTGCTGTGGAAATGTCGCTATAATAAACTACCATCTAGAACTCACTTATCGTATATTGGTATTAACATGAACCCCACATGCCTCGTCTGCAAATATAATATTGAAACCATAGAGAACATATTTCTGCTATGCCTTGCTGTAAGAAAGGTCTGGTCGAGATTGGGTCTTAACTAAAATCTAGCAACAAATTCCTCCCACTGGTTAGAAACAACCCATAACAGTAACACCTCCTCCCCAAATCCATAACAATCCATAACTTCAGAGAAGGAAACATGGTAGCCCATAAGCTGGAAATGGAGGCATTGAAGGAAGATAATGAGTTGCAGCTCCTGTATAGCCCACCTCCATATGTAATAAATAATCTATCTTATGATAGCGCTTCGACTATCTATTTGGTTAAAACTATGTCTACTACTATTTGTGCCCAACTGGCTGAGTTGGGTAACCTGAACGTCCTTGAGGCATTTTGCTTGGGAAGTGATGTAACTAACATTATCGAGTTGTTTTAATATATTATCTTTACCTGCTCAAAAAAGAAGTTGTGGAAACAGAGTGGGTTAGGACGAAGAGGTGTTCAATATCGAATCGAAACCGAAACTAAAGTTTAATGGGTTATTGGTATCGATTTAACGGACGGGGAACATATCGAAATTTTTTATTAACAACTTATCGGTTTGGGAGCGGAGTATTCAATTTTCTTAATGAATAATTCGTTTGATATATATATATATATATATATATATATATATATATATATATATATATATATATATATATATATATATATATATATATATATATATATATATATATATATATATATATTCGCAAATCCTTCTTCCTCCAGTACTCTATCAAAGTGAATTAGAATTAAGGCTGTATCCGGTTCCGGTTCTGGCGGTTCCGGACCCGGAACCGCTACCATCCGGTTCCGGGTACCATCCGGTTCGGGTTCTGGCGGTTCCGGCGGTTCTGAAATTTTTTTTATTTTAAAAATCAATATCTTGTATAGTAGTTATTAGTATATTGTAGAATATATTTTATATGGTGTACTATGTTTTAGTATAGTATATATTGTATTTGGTAATTAGTATATATTGTGTATATTTGGTATAAAAGTAGTATATATTGTATTTAAGTAGTATATATTGTATATAAGTAGTGTATATTATGTTGTAGTTAGTAATTAGTATATTGTATATAAGTAGTATATATTGATAAAAGAATGTTGTCATTAGTATATTGTGTTGTATGTTATATAAATATTCAAGGATTGATATAGAAGTAAAGACAAAGAAATATTGAGACAAAAGATATTCAAGGATATGATAAAGAGCATATTAATTGACCAAAATGGCATATCTTTCTTAGTCTTCCTTCCCCCAATGGAATGAGCACAACATGGTACTAATACCACCATTAAAAGGAAAAAAAACTAAAAGAAGACATGCCAATGTACAAGTTACATCATAATTTATGCATTATTTCTAACAAATCTCATAAAACCTTCAAGGTTTGGAGGTGGTTGTGTTAGCGGTGGTGGAAATGAAGCTTGTTCATCGCCACTTCCGGGTGAAGTTGCTTCCTGAGCATGTTCTGCTATCATTTCTTCATAGCACTCATCTATTTCTGGTTGTGATTCAGCTAGGCCAAAGTTCCTTCTTTCTGCGCGGATCCAATCTCGAAAAAGCAATGATTTTTCCAAGCTGTCCCGTATCGACGCTCTGTGATCACCTATTTGTAGTCTTGCTTGACTAAAAGCGCTCTCTGATGCAAAAGTTGACGCTTGAATCGATAGAACATCCCGAGCCATCCTTGCAAGAACGGGAAAATGCTTTTCCCTTGTCTTCCACCAATCCAAAAGGTCGAAAGAGCCGTCTGGATTCTCATTCTCTAGTCCCTTCGACAAATAAACTTGAAGCTCATCTAGATGGTAAATTTCATCTAAATTATCCCCTTGAGTACCCCTGAACTCCGTCCACGAATTAAGAGCTGTTAAGCCAGCAGCTCTTTTAGACGACTGTGATGTAGACGAAGTAGGGGTTGGAATATTAGGCCTAGCATGCTCTAACGCCTGTTTATAAGCATTATAAACAGTTTGAGGATTAACTTTAATTGATGCTTTCACATCAGCTAGTGTAGCAATTTCTACTCTGAAAGATCTAAAGATTGATCAATAGTAGAATACCAAAAGTTGGGACCTCCTAATTTCATAGTTGAATTTAACATAGCAGACACACCATATATAGGAGGGATTGGGAAAAAATATTTTTTAAACTTCTTTTTCATTTCAGTTATTGCAATTTCATAAATTTCCCCTCCCTCGCTAAATCAACAAACAAATTAGCAAGTGCGACAATATAAACTAAACAGTTAGAAAAGTTGGATAATATTGGCCAGATAAAGCGTTTGTAGCCACATGAAAATGTTCTAAAAAATCTAAAAGAATTTTAACGTTAGTCCAATCTTGTGTAGTTAGCATGTCATTATCGTCCTCACCACAATCCCGAGAATTATACGTAGCGTTTATTGGGTTTCTATATTCGTACGCTACTACTAAACTTTCGTACATGTAATTCCACCTAGTCGGGCAAGTTTAGGAATCTTTCTTTCTCTAAGGCCATATTCGTCACACTTTTTAAAATATTCTCTAAGTCTACTTCTACGGTTTGAATAAAATAGCCAATTAAGAGCCATTTTAACCATTTCAATTTCTAAGTTTAATATTCTCATACCATCATCAACAATTAAATGATAAATATGACATATACATCTAACATGAAAAATATTAGTAAAAGCAAGATTAAGTGTTCTAGTTAGCATACCTATTGCACTAGTGTTGCTAGAAGCGTTATCCATAGAAATTGACATTATTTTATCACTAAAACAAAAATATCTGCATACATCTGAAACAGTATTAGCAATAAACCTACCCGTGTGCCGTGAATTAATTATCCTATATACAATAATGCGTTTTTGCATTATCCAGTCTTCGTCTATCCAATGACTGGTTACGGTTAGATAATCACAATCATTATTACTTCTATCAATATCAGTTGTAATAGACATACGATTAGTTATATGGGTAAATAAATAGCGCAAGTATTGTTCATATTCATGCTTGTATTTATAAATATCGGCCTTAACTGTGGCGCGAGGCCAACCTTTATACGTAGGATTAAATACTTCTAATATAATGAATCCATGCAGGATTAGAAGCAAAAGAATAAGGCAAACACATAATAGTAATCATTTTAGCTAATTCTTCACGATCCTTATTTGGATCGTAATATAATATACCTCCGGTGACTGTGTTTATTCCTGGTTCAACTAGATTTGAACCAGTACTTGGGTTAACTGTAGTATCAGGACTTGTCCTCCCCTCTTGTTGCGCTTTCAATTGGAAATATCTAGCCTTATCGCTAGGGTGTAATTTTATATGCTTAACTAAACTACCGGTGCCGCTACGATCTCCAGTATACCTATGAACAAGTAATTTCCCACAAGATTTACACTTAGCCTTATCTTGTTCTCTTAGTTGAATAAAAAATTGCCAAACTAATGATGTTTCTGAACGTTTAGGAGGTTGTCTACTAAAAGTGGGAGTTTGTACGGGTGGGTGTGTCGGTTCATCACCTAAGTTATGAGCAGGACTAGTAGGTGTATCATCTAAATCTACTGGAGCTTGGGTTTCATCATCATCATCATCCTTATTTCCCTCTAAGATAGGTGCATTAGGATAAAGAGCATTCATAATATCATCTCTATTCTATCACCAACTGCTACATCATGTAGAAAATCAATATTGCTAAATTGAAAACACAGGTGATCACTATCAAGGATTCCGAAGGGTTTATTAGGATTTCTAGGTTGGATACTACTTTGAACTTGCTTATCTTTTCTAGGTCGGGGAGTCGGGGGAGGGGTAGTATTTTGGCCACTACTTTCACCGGTTTTAGTTTTTCCTTTACCGAACATATTTTTCAACGAAAATGCCATAATAATTATAATTAAGCAAAATAACAACACACAAAAATATTCTTAGCACGTAAGAGTTGAAACGAGTTTACCGGATTGACGAACAACTTCTTGAAAATTGAAAATCGTTGAAATTGAACACTTGCAAATTTCAATTCAACAACTTCACAATGTTTCACGAATTTGCAACAATAAATTAAACACTTGCACTAGAAAGATTGAAAGAGATTGAGAGAGATTGAGAGATATTGATGAATTAGTGAATAAAAATGAAAGAATGAGGGGGTATTTATAGTTGAGAAATGAGAAATAGTGTAATTATATAAAGTTTGGGGTTAAACTAAAGTTTGGGGGGCCAAATGGCTAGTTTTTAAACTTCCAAACGGCTACTTCTGAAAAAAAGCCGTTTGGAAATTATTTAAATTTTTTTTAAAAAAAAATTACCGTTACAGAACCGCCGGAACCATTTGGAACCGCCAGAACCGGTCCGGTCCGGTTCTGGCGGTTCCAACGGGTAGAACCGCCCCGCCACGGTTCCCGAGAACTGCCAGAACCGGAACCGCCGGAACCGGCAGAACCGCCAGGGCCGCGGTTCCGGTTCGGTTCAGGATTGGAACCGCGAAAAATACAGCCTTAATTAGAATAAAAGAAAGCCAAATAAAATGAGTCATCCAACTGTATCAAAAGAAAAAAATTGCTATTTGAAATAAGATAACAATACCAGTTACACCACTGCTTCATCAACTTTGCTTGGATTTTAAGGCATCTTAGAATTCTAAGCATGCCGGACATTTTTTTTAATAATGGCCAATTGGAAATCTTTCACGTGGACTAAAGCCAATGTGCATAATCATAAATAAAATTCTAGACGGATGATTTATTCATCACAATGTCTCTTCTATTTTGTCGCTCTTAGTACGTCGACCACCTATTTAAACATAAAGAGACTAAATTTTATTTTATTTTGATTGAATTAGGCCGATAAATCGCCCGATAACCGCTTGATAAGAGCTAAATCGATACCAATCTGCCTGATATCTTATCAAATGGCTAGCGAATTAATACGTTTATAAGCCAAACCATTAAGAGTAAATAACTGCCCAATGCACCTGATAAGCAGCCATAGTTAAGACATTTACAAATTTTTATTTAGGAATATAATAATAAAATTATTGGTCAAACTAAAAGTGCTTACAAACTGAAAATTCATAAGCTGGGAGACCAACTTACTTATGACTTTGGACTTATAAATATTTGACTTATAAGCACTTTTAGTATTTTTCAAACGCGTAAATTAGCTAAAAATTGCTTATAAGTCATTTTGACTAGCTTATAAGCTTAACAAATTCTACCAATGACGTGAGGCCAGGTGGACTAGATGAGGACAATCGTCCATTCGCTCCTCCACTACTCATTAACAGATCAAATCGGCGGCGTCACTTTATCAGCATGAATAACCGGTTGTTGGACTAAATAAATGCCATATATCCTATATAGTAGGGGTATGCTTAATAGTTAATATATTCCCCAATTTTATACACATGGGATCCACATGTATTCATGATTCGATTTGCATTAATTTAAAAATAAAAAACATTAAATAGTGAGTTTTCAAATATTAAAATTAAATCAAATCAATTAATTTGTATTTCGGTTTTTGCCCGTTTTTAAAATAAATATGAGACATACATTACTAAGTACATATTTCAGTTACTATATCCTAATATAACACTATCAAACTAATTACTCATTGAAAAAATTTATTATTTTACCAAAAGATCTTCATAATAATTGAATTAAATAGTGACAAATAATTTAAGAATTCAATTAATTATTTTTAATATAAAACAGATTACTGGACTTAATAGCTGTCAATCAACTAGAATAAAATGACCAAAAAAAAAACTAGACTACAAACCAAAAATGATAAATATGAACCATAAAATTAAATAAATTTAATATACATATACATACGTGTAGTAAAAGTTCTAAATATGAATTTTTATAATCGATTTGGTTCTTCTTCTTTTAATTTCTTTCATTTAAAATCAAAATCAAATCAAATTTAATCTATTTTTAATATTCAAATACCAAACCAATTTTTTTTTTAATTTGTTTGATTCATTTTTCAATTTAGTTTGATCTTTCGATTTTCCATAAACATCCCTAAGGAGGTCTTTCATCTTTCTACGGTAGTAACTTACTTTGTTATCTTCTTAACTAATGCCCTGTCTTATCGCACTTTTTTCCTTTATAAAACAACAATTACTCGGTAATATTCCACGAAGTGGGGTCTGGAGAGGGAATATGTAAACGAGCCTTATTTCTACCCGAAATGTCTTCTCAGTAAGGAAGAGAAAAAATAAAAACAAAAACAAAAACACTTTTCCTTTATATATATATATATCTCCCACTCTCTTTTCTCTCTCATGCGATTCATTATATAAACGGGGCTGCCTCCATTGGTGTGGTCTCTCTCCTCCTCTCACTCAATTCCTTTTGATTCTCTTTACATCACTGCTGCTTCCTTTTACTATCCCTTTTTCTTAGTGTAAACACTAGGGAGAAGGTGCTGAGTATATTTAAGCCTTAAAGAAGCAGAAACCTTTCAATCAACTTATTAAAGCTCTTAAATAGTTTATCCAAACTTTTGTGAATCTTTACTTTTAATTAAATAGCCCCATTCGAGCTGTATTACAAGTATTAAATAGGTCGTTTCTGTGGCTATTTTGGTTGGGATTGAGATGGCGAAGAACTTGGATGATTATGAGTTTTGGCTTCCTTCACAGTTTCTAACTGACAATGACCTTCTAATGGACTTCAAGGTTAGTTCTATTGTAGAAGGGAGAAACGACGGCGTAAAGTACCTTGCACGTGATTTTCAACATGGGCTTAACCCGTTTGGACTTCAGTCGGACCTGAGTTCACCCGTTGAGTCAGCAATCGGGTCAGTGGATACAGAGAATGATGAAGAAGAGTATATCACTGAGTTAACTCGTAAAATGGCTCACTCCACACTTCATGACTCCGGTTTCGGCTATCAAAACACAAAGGTATTACTCATTGTTTGTTTCCTTTTTTTATAGCATAATTTATTTGATTTTGGTTGATTAAGGTTTGAGTTTTGGGGGTTTTGCTTTTTCTAGGGCTGGAGATGGTTAGGTTCACCTCAGTCGACGCTATGCGGGTGTAAACAGGGCTCAAGTAGTGAAAGTCCAAACTGCCTTTCACAGGCCTCTTCCCCGCCGCCAATGAACCAAAACGATAGGGCTTTTGACCTTCTTTATGCGGCTGCTGATGAGGTGGCTAGACTTAGGATAATGGAGGATGCGGCTGGATTTTATCAGACCAAAACTGGATTAACTGCTACGCCCGAGAAAACTAGTACAATCCCTGTAGTCCCAAACAAGTCTAAGCAATTTTTCGGGTCATTGAACTCAAACCAGCTCTCTTACCGGCAGTTACAAGTAGCTCAAGTAAGTGTTCATATTCTGTATTACTGTTACTACAGTTGTGAAATAAGCTGAATTGATGCCATCTTTTTTTTTATTTTCCTTTTAGTTCATGCATTTAACTATCCACGAAATGCAGTTTCAGAGATTGAAACAACAACAGATAATGAAGCAAGGGCAAGGAGTATTGGGTTCGGGCAAAGGTGGATTTGGGCAGTATATGGTGAACCAGAACCACCAGAAATTGGGTCAGAGCAGAGGCCAAAACGGAGTTGCTAGACCTATGAATTCTTCAAATTTTAGCTGGCCCACGTTGCAACAGTCTCAGCAACAGCAGCCTGGCTCGGGGATGCACGCTATTTTTCTAGGAAATCCTGGTCCCAAAAAGGAGTGTGCTGGAACTGGTGTTTTCTTGCCTGGAAGAATTGGAACACAAACTGAAACTAAGAAGAAACTAGGTACAGTTCTTTCTTTTATTCTTTCCTGTCATGGTTTGGCAGGATTTTAATTTTATAGGTTCTGTATTTTAAAGCAATGACTTTAAGTAGTAATGATTGGGTTCAAAATTTTTAATTTTATTTAATAAAATTTTTAATACGGATTAGTATTTGAGCAAAAACTAGTAGTTCGGCCAAACCCGTCCTCTAATTCGTCAGTAGATATTATCTGAATTATGTCATTGATCAATGTAAAGTGGTTATGCATATTACTTTAATTTACTGTATACAAGTGGGCATGGATTTTGAAAAACTGGTACTTAATGTAGAAGACAACAACAACAACAATTATCAAGTAAAATTCCACCAAGTGAAATCTGGAAAGGGTAATGTGTACGTAGACCTTATCCCTATCACGATAGGGCAAAGAGGCTATTTCCGATGGTACTTAATGTTGAAGATTTGATAAAAAACTACCAGATCGGCCGAACCCATATTCGGGCTTCCAGCTCCGCCCCAGTTGTTCATTAGATATTTTCTGAATTACGTCATTGATTAGTGTAAAGTGGTTATGTATATTACTTTTATTTACTGTATAGAAGTGGGGATGGTTTTGAAAAACTGGTACTTAATGAAGAAGATTTGGGCTTAATTATTTTAAAATGTACTCTTCTTGATGGTCTCTTGGCACTGATAGTGGAAGTTGACCCTAATTTTGGACTGTTGTTAAGTGTCCGCTTCGTGTCATATGGATGGTTTTCAATTGGTTTGAGTATTCTTGGGTAGGTGTGAACATCTCAATTTGACCATAACTATCATTTTTCTTCATTTATTTACTGATGTGTGACTTTGTGTGCTCAATTTAGTATGTTATACTGATGTGTATTCAAAACTTTTGTTGGGTAACTTAACAGGGAACACGACAGTTTTACTGCCAGATAGAGTGGTCCAGGCCCTGAACTTGAATTTAGGAGCTATGGATGCTCGGCCCCAGACTCAGGTTCAACCCAGGTATTATAATGGCGGAAGTGGCTCAATTCCAGCTAGTGGTTCGAGATGTTGGAATAATATGGCGGCGACACAACAAAGAAATAACAGTAGAACGGAAAATACTTACTCACAGCGAGCAACAATGCCTCAAGAGCTACTTCTTCCACAGGACTGGACTTACTGACCATTTTCAAAAAAAGATTTTACAGAATGATTGAAGTTCTAGAAGCAGAGGAGATTTTGTTGTGTTAGTTTTTTATAGTGGAGATTTGGGGAAGAATAGGGTAGATAGTTTAAGAATATGATGAAAAATATGTTTGGTTTAGATTTAGAGATCTATTATTAGTATGAAAGAATAAAAGTTTTTTAGTTTTAAGTGGTGAAAAGGAAGAAAGAAGTCAAATGTAGGTCCAAGATTTGAAGTTTATGTACAAGTAAATTTATAATAATAATTGAATACAAGTTAAATATTTTTATTTAATAGGCTTTCTAATATAATACATATCCCAACTCTAGATTCGCCACGAAACAAGGTTGGGTCATGTTTTGCTTGGAATTACGACCTTACTTTCTTCACTTTTTTATCATATATAGTTATGTATTTATTGGTGTACAAACATCTATTGTCTTTTGTTTTGTCATTTTCCAATTTTAATACCTCCCTGATAAATTTGTGTTAAGAGTCAAAAGTATGAAAGAGAGCTAACGTGCCTGAAGATCTTTGTTCACTTCACAGCAATAGCACATGCAACGCCACACTGGCACTTTGACTATAATAGTTGTTTGTGAAAAACTTCCTTTTTTGTTTTTGGTGTTTGTTTGGCCATTTTAGATGTTTCTCTAAATATTATTTTATTGCGCAACATGTTCTTAATTTCTTGTGTAAGGGGGTTTAAAGCTCCTCCATCTTCAAAATTTTCTTTGCTTACTCTTCTTAATTTCTTATTTTTCTTTCCGTTTAGAACGATATCCTTACCGGTTAAATAGTCAAGTGTGTGCTAACTAATTCGAATACTTCAAGTGAAAGCACAAGCCATCTACTTCTAATGGGCAGGTGCGGATTTAGGAGCGGATAGGTGTTCATCCGAATCCCCTTCGCCAAAAAATATTTATTTTTTACCTCTATATATTATGTTTTGAATTCGATTGACACAGCCCAAAAGTATAGATTAGTGGTCAAGAGGGTTTAAAATCTTTGTAAGGTCATTGATTCTATCACTACTATCTATGATCTTTTTAATTTTTTAAATTCCCTTGGCGGTAATCCTGCATTCGCCATTGGTAATAGGCTCTACCAACCACGTTACTTCTCTTTCTTCGATCATAAAAACTTTGATCCCTAAGAGGATAAGATGCATTCAAGATGTGATTGAAGTGTTCAAATAAAACATATTTAAAATTAATATCTAAGTGTAAAATATAAATAACTTTAAGGGAGTGTCGATATATTCTGCGAACTAGCAAATTGTGTAGTTAACGCATTTAATACTGAAGTGCATATAATCAATAGATTGTCATTTTCAAACCACATGGTCTGTATATGTGGGGGCAAATTAATTGTATGAATTGTAGCTGATGGTGGTGGAATGGTTTGTATTGCTTGAAGGGAAAGAATTGTGTGGTTGGGGTGATGTAAACCACCAAATACTGAAAGAAATCACGTTCATTTATTTTGTTTCGTATTTTGGAAGTTGAGATGTGGCCCATGACCAACACATAGTGGGCCAATTGACCGTATATCTCGATTTTTTTTTGTGAACTATCTATATCTTTTATGCATTATATTTCCACGGTGGTTTACTTAAATTTTAAAATTCAACTAAACTCGTGTTGATCGACTCATTATGCTTTTTATTAGAAATTAGTATGAGTATCCGCGCAATATGCGGACGCAAATTATATTAAATTATGATATAGATTGTTTGAATCATATGCAAATAACCTTAAAATATAAACCTCCTAAGTAAAAATTATAACGTTAGATATTAATTATGAATGAAATTATTGTTAGAACACCTATACAACTAATGCTGCAAGCTTTTAATCACTTCTCTAGTGTGTCAGGATTAAAAGTAAATTTGGATAAGAGTTCACTATACATTGCTGGAATATCTCAAGAACTGAAGAAGCAGATTTTGAATGAAATGCAGTTTCCACAAGGAGAACTGCCATTTAAATACCTGGGGTTTCACTCTCATCCAAGAAGATCAGTGTACAATAATGTATGCCAGTTGTGGAGAAAATGATATCAAGAATTAGGTGCTGAATTATAAATTTTGTCTTATAGTGAAAGGGTACAATTGATTAAAAGTGTCATATTTGAAATGCAAACGTATTGGGGTCAGATCTTTGTCCTACCCAAGAAGGTTGTTCAACTTATCACAAGCATCTGTAGAACTTTCTTATGGACTGGAAATTGTGAAGCATCGAGGAAAGCTTTGATCTCATCGGAATCACTGTGTATGCGAAAGGTAGCATGGGGTCTAAAGTTAATAGACTTCACTTCTTGGAATAGAGCAACTATATGTAAACTGCTATGGGCAGTAACTTCAAGGAAGGAATCCCTATGGGTACAATGGATAGATGGTTACTACATAAAGAATAAGGATATAGATTCTATGAAAACTCCTTCACAAGCTTGCTGGCTTGTGAGGAAAATATTTGATGGAAAGAATTGGTTTGGAAACAGAAACTACAAGGTGAATTGGAAAAAATAGAGTAAGAGTGATACGTTCAGCATAAAGAAAGGCCGATACCTAGACATCAGTTCATTCTGTGGTTAGCCATCAAACAAGGACTTGCAACTATGGACAAATTAGAGAAATAAGTGATTAATGTTCCAAAGGACTGTGTTTTATTTTCCATGGGGACTATAGAGTCATTAGCTCATCTATTTTTTGAATGAAATTATGCAAGAGATATTTGGATTTTTTTATTGATATGGATGGGTGAAAACAGACTTCCTAGAACATGGAATGAGGAAGTATGTTGGATCAATAAGAGGTGTAGAGGAAGCAGAGTTAAAGAAAAGGTACTGGCATGGTTATTTGCTGCAACAATTTATCATATATGGAATGAAAGGAATGCTAGAAGATTTTAGAATGAAAGGAATGCTAGAATCAACAGAGACTTAGAGAAATCAACCTCCAACTACAAATTAGAGGACATAATTATAACAATTGGAGAAATATATTAAATAGGTTAAATAGTTATCCTAGCTAAGGGTAAATAGCTTGAATGTAAATGCAAAAGTTAATACTAAAGGGTCGTTTGGTAGGGTGTACAAGAATAGTACGGAATAAAGTACATTGTAATGCATGTATTAGTAATGCATGTGTTAGTAATGCAATCATTAGTTGTGCAAATATTTTTCCTTATCTACTGTTTGCTGTGTCGTATTAAAATTGTAATGCATTGTATAATTTTTTAGAAAAATAGTTATTTATAAAAATTCCCTCCATATCTCTAGCTTTAAGGATAATTTTGTCTTTAACCATACTAATGTATACATTAATAGACTAGGTATTACTAATGCCATAATTTCCTATGTAATACTTATACACAGGATAATACCAAATATGATGTATAACTAATACAAGTATTAGTTATATACATATTGAAAAAAATATAACAAAATAAAGTAGTAGTAATACATAAAGCTAATGCTTGCATTATTTTTGCTAAAACCCCTACCAAACGACTCTTTAGATAAATAGACATAGAGATGATTAGTTCTTGGGTCAAAATATTAGTGGATGTAAATATACAATTTTGATTGAATAAATCTTTTTACTTTGACCCAAAAAAGAAATAGTGCAACATTCTTATGATCCTCTACACACGGTGTTTTTGTTACGACTCAAAATCTACTAGGGATAGTGGTAACGCCGGACACCGCTGTCAGGCAAGCCAACTGAAATACTTAATCGAGTTCTTGTTTTAATGATTTGAAAACACTTCTTTTATAAGATTTAAAATAACAATAAATAGCAACTCTAAATTTTCTAAATATAAACCCGAATACATCACAGAACCCGGTGTCACAAGTACATGAGTAATTTCTAAGAGAAACCAAATAAGTACAATAACTGTCCGGAATACAATTGGACAGAAGGTAAATAGAATCCTGAAAGAGACTATACTTGCTGCGGAATCGCCTCGAGGAAATACAGCTCACCTAGTCTCTGTGTCAACCATGTTGCTATGCCACTAAGCCACTAGCCACACAATAAACCTGTGCAACGAAAATGCACAACAAATGTAATATGAGTACGAAAATAATGTGTACTCAGCAAGTATCCCATCTAATCTCGAAGAAGTAGAGACGAAAGGTCGACTTTAACACTTGCTAGTGGTCAAATAATAATATACTAAAATGTGAGAAAATTATGAATTTATATAGCAGATTCTAACTCACAAAGCTGTAAAATAGGTAAACACCTTTAACAATTAACAAAGGATTTTCAAGATTTACTTTTCATTATCTTTATCAGTGGGTAGTGGCCAAGAAGGCAATATCAACTTTAATAAGTTTCAAGTAAGCAATGCAAACATGCGCATATCATGCCGGGGCGACGGCCTAATCCAACATAAATAATTGTGTAATTGCTGAGGGTCGACGGCGCGTCTATAGATGCATCTATTTTATCTGTCAAGGCATTCGAGCCGTTCCATAAATAAACACACACACAGAGATAGTCAATCAAGAAGTCAACATGGATCAATTATCCAAGAAAGACCAATTCTCTTTAATAATTTAAGAAAACCAAGCTCAAGTTTTTTTTAAAAATTCATTTACTAATTCAATGTGATTTAAGAAGTACAAGATGATAATAAGATTTCAATTATTCCAAGAATAACATTGTCACGACCCGAATTTTTCACCATCAGGGGTCTTGATGGCACCTAGTAGTAGGAGCTAGGCAAGCCAACTCTTACTTATATTTCCATTCTTAACAATACTTATAAAATCTATTATCAACAATATTAAAATTTTAGCGGGAACAAATAAATTTAGCGGAAGACTTAGCAATTTTTACTAGGTGCGATACTGAAATCCCAACATAAAACACTACCCAAGAACCGGTGTCACAATGCTCACAAACTTCTAAGAATAATACACATAACCGTTTGAAAGAAATATGATACTGTTTATCTCGAATACAGGAGATAAAGACTGAAAATAAAGATAGAGGAGACGCCGGGTCCTGCGGACGCCTGCAAGGCTACCTCGGTGTCTCGATGATCAAAATCTAGCACCCGCACTACTGCTGGTGCTGCTGTCCAAAATCTGTATCTGTGCAAAAAGAGCACAGAGTGTAGCATCAGCACAACCGACCCCATGTGCTGGTAAGTGCCAAGCTTATCCCGGCGAAGTAGTGACAAGGCTATTACCGGACACTCAAATAAACCTGTACAGTTCAAAATATATATGTACAACAAAACCACAGGAAAAAATATTTAATATTTGAGAAGGGAAAACATGCTCTGGGGTAATAGAAAAATATAATAACAGGTGCAGAATAAATGAGCTTCAATTAAGGAGGACGGGTAAATCAAAATCTGCACGTCACCAACCATTGTGCTTTTACTCTCATTCTCACCAAATAATCAATTAAGATGTACGGTATCACCCGACGTACTTTTACTCTCATTCTCACCAAATAATCAATTAAGATGCGGCATCTCACATCGTACTTTTACTCGCACACTCTCATATCGAGGCACGGAAAGACCCATCGTGCATAAGCACTCTTCCTTGTCACCGACAACTACGGCCAATAACAATAATCATTGTAATATATATATCAAGACACGAAAAAACCCGTCGTGCATAATCACTCAAAACATAGCACGGAAATACCCGTCGTGCATAATCAGTCTTCCTCGCATTTTATTTTCAACTCAGTTCACAATATGTCACCGGCAACTATGCCCAATAACAATAATCAATATAATATTTTACCGGCAGAAAACCAATAATAATTAATCAACAAGATATATATATATATATATATATATATATATATATATATATATATATATATATATATATTACTGGTATGAAACCAATAATCCTTTAAATCATCGCCTACATCTTCACTTGCTTCAGGCGTCGCCACTTCATAACCACAGTTAGCACGAGCCTCATAAGCCTTATGGAATGCCACCTCAAAGGCCGCTTTAGTCACGGTGCCCGCTTCCCACAAATCCTTGAGAATTTCGCGCTGAGCTTCGGCATAGACCCAAAGCTCATGAGCCTAGTTGGGAACATCAGAGTGTGATGGCTCAGCTTGATCCATCAGCCGCTGGTTCTCTTCCTTAAAGGCTACAATTAGCTCTGTCAGAACTTGGGCCTCCAAATCAAGGGCATTAATCTGCTCCTCAAGCCTCCCCTCCCTAAAAACTGCAGTGGTCCTCTCTGATGCTCGTTGAGACTTTTGTATGCAGATCGCCTCTTCCAAAGACATTGCCTTCATGGAAGCATCCATCTTCATATGCCTTAAACCAGCGACCTCACCCTCCAACGCAACCAGCTTACCACCCCATTCGATAGGCATCTCCTCCGCTATGTCCCGGCTCTGCTCCATTTCCGACTGTATCTCCCTCAACCTACAGTGCAGGTGCTCGCACTCTGCAGCTACCCCATTTCCAACCTCAAGCTCCTCATCCTTTAAGCGGATCTGTCCTTCGAGCATGCTTTTATCACTAAGCGCCTGCATCAGCTTTCGGTCCCTCTTCTTCAACTCCTCACCCAAAGGCTTTTTACGAGGATCAGTCATCAAACACCCGTGCAATTCGCGGCACCTGTCGCGATAGCGACAATACTTTCCCAACATTTACACAAAGATCCTCGAACCGATTTTAGCCTTGCGAATGCTTTCCACCTCAAACAAGTAAGTCCTAAAAGAACAAAAAAATAGCTAAACTAAAGCTCGTGCTGAGATGTGAGAGAAGTTAGCTAATGTCAAGGCAATGTACCCGTAGGGCCATCACGACCACTTCGTTCATCACCTCAACATCCAAAACGCTTCTCAAAGACCCATTCTCGGACTCCGAACACAGCAACTCAAATTGCGACACCAAGCTGCTTCCTTGGGTCAGCAGGTTCAAATCTGAAGAAATCTCAATATAACGGGCCAACACCTCTGCGCGAACAACAGAGTGGGTAATGCCGTCCTCAAACACGCGGAAATCATCAGGGTCCAAATCAGACTCAGACTCACACTCATCCCCCACGACTTCTTTCCCCTCACTTTCATCGATGGTACAGAGCAACCCACTATGGGCGACGAGGTGTGCCCGAGGTTACGACGACAACCTCTAAGGATCGACCTCCGCCTCAGCAGAGGGAACTTCCGACCGGGTCGCCAAAATAGTAGCATTCTCCTGGCTTGAACTAGCAGGGGAAACTCTTACCAATCGATATTGCAATCACACCTCCCCCTGACTCCATTGGGGGAGAATCCAAATTGATCACTGTCGAAGGAGCTGTCGCGAATGCTACCCTTCGTCTTTTCGACGACTCTTCCTCTTTCCCAGCCGACGGCGAGTCGGTCGAAGAAGGACGGTCCCAGATGGCTCCTCATCCTGAGACGTAGCCCGGGTCGGAGAAGCTACAACCAATGATTCCACTGGCGCCGCCCTCGATGAAGGGCGAGCTGTAGGCGATGCACTAAGGCGTGCGACCACAGTCGGGTGATGGAAGGCTAGTTGTGGAGCTTTGACTCGTCGAACTCTCCCTGGCTATGACAGACAAACATTTCGTAAGTAAGAGTGAAACAAGCGGAAGGGGAACAAAGTCGTTGTCTCACCTATCAGGGGTCTACGTCCATATTTCTCCCAAAATTACGACCGCGTGCGAACCCTAGCAGTATGGTGAAGCACAGCCTCGACCTATTCTAGGATCCCATCCAAAGGAGGTGGAGGCATCTTCTCGGCTTCAAAGAATTGTGGCAGATCAATGATTATAAACCTAAGATGAAAGGAATATCAAAGCAGAACATTTTACCAGTCAAAGACGAGGACTTACGTGCAAAATTCCACACTTCGGGAACCAGGTCGGGTCGGCCATAGAATGTTCGATTTGAATGTAGAAAAAATTATCGAAGAAACAATAATTAATCTGGTCGTCCATCTTAACCACCAACCCACTCAACCCAGAGGGGCGCACATGGATTATGGTGTCGCGAATCTTCTGAGGAGCAAAGAGGCTAAGCACATGCCTCAGGGTGACCTCCCTACCGGCCAACTCCGCCTACTTGATGAACATAAGAAATAACTTGTATAGATAAGGGGAAAGT
Source organism: Nicotiana benthamiana (assembly GCA_034376525.1). NCBI lineage: Eukaryota > Viridiplantae > Streptophyta > Magnoliopsida > Solanales > Solanaceae > Nicotiana > Nicotiana benthamiana. The sequence continues at coordinate 16,148,541 of CM067336.1, forward strand.
TGAGCAAGGCATATTCGTAGTAGCGACAGAAGTCGATCACCAGCATAGGGAGTGGGAGCGTGTATCCCACATTGAAGGGATAGGCATAGAACGAATAGAATCCACGATGATCGATCTGGACCCTCTCCTCCGTCTTCGCAGGCATGATCTAGACCTAACTAGGAATACCCCATCGCTCGCTCAAGTCCACTATCCCAACTTCCCCATAAGGAGGGATATTAAACCCGTTTCGCTAGAAACTGCCTGTATGAAGTCGAAACTTGCCAAATTTAGCTCACCTTCAACCTTCCTTGAAATTTCCACACAAATAGAGAACAAAGCTCCAAAATGATCAAGAGATAGAAGGAGATTATGAGAAAAATGAAAAAATAAATTGAGAAAACTCTAAATAGAGAGATTAGGTTCTCTGCGATTTGTAATCGGTTGACGAAAATGAAACAAGATGAGTTATACCGCTCTGACACCATGAAGAAATTTAGAACAACTAGCCGGAATCCATGGTGAATCCGGTGATTCTGGACAGAGAATGGAGAACAGAGCTAGAGAGATGGAGGAGTGTTTGCGAGAATTCTAGAACCTCTTCATTGCTGCTGCAAAATGATGATATATGTTCTTTATATACAAAGGGCAAAACTGGTAAAACAATCTAAGCTTAATGGGCTAGCTAACCGGGTAAAATAATATTGGACTAATCTATAATATATTAAAAGCACGAAGGCCTTTAGCGAAATATCGTTTGCCTTTTTTATCCTTTAAAAATAGATTTCACATTGGATAAATTTGTAATTTGAGTTAATTTCCTAATATTTAGGACTTTAAAAGTTACTAAAATTTTACTAATTAAATCATTCCTTATTTGACCTAAGTATGAAGTCCTAATATTTAGGATTTAATAAAAATACTATAATAAAGAAAAACATGTAAAAAATTCTCCAACGAAGTAAACAATTCAATTACCCCGCACACACATACACACACACACACACACACACACACACACACACATATATATATATATATATATATATATATATATATATATATATATATATATATATATATATATATTTGAATAAACAGATTTCTATTTAATTCTGTCAAAAAAGTATACGTATAAAGACCACCTATTCTCATATGCTATACACAGTCACTACACAATTATCATTCTAAAAAGTAAAAACACTCTATGATAATACGTGTGATACAACTATCTCGAAAAAAGTCTATCTCATTCGAATTCTAGGGGAAATGATCTAAGCTTTGTAGGACATCCCTCCACTTTTGCCTTGAAGCCCCTCTGAAATGGAGATGGACTACAATTTCTTTGCAGACAGTGTCGCCCATCAACTTGCCACCGTGGAATCTCAATTTATTCTGCTCCCTCCATATCGTTGGCACCAGGATCCCAAATAGACAAGCTGTAATTTCTGCTAAACCATTTCTACTCTTCGCCAGCTTACTAATCCACTCACATTCCTCCTGCCAGTCAGCAATGGTACGCTTATAGCCCAACTGGCTAAGGAGTCGATACCAGAGTTCTTTGGTTTTCAAACAGTCAAAGAAAAGATGCTCAAAAGTCTCACGATACAAACCACAGAAGATACAATCTTGTGGAACCAAAACATTTAGCATATGAAGTCGTTCCGCAGTTGCAAGTCGCTTATGCAAAGCCAGCCACAGTATAAATTTATACCTGGGATGTAGTTGAGGCTGCAATATGATGGATTGCCACTGGACCTTGCTGCATTGAGGAAGAAGCTGTCTGTATAGCTTGTTAATGCTAAAGGACTCTCCCTGTTGAACCCGCCTCAATCTAGTTTCCAGATTTCCAGTGAGTGTTGCAATGACTTTAATCAAACACCTCGACTCAAAAATTTTCCTGATTGCCCAGGCAGCAGCCCCAGGCACCAGCATGTCTTCAAAACAGTGGTTCTTGATATAGAAGGTATGAACCCACTTTATCCATAGGCTATCCTTCTTCTTAGTCAATGCCCACAGATGCTTGACCACATCAGCTTTGTTCCATTTAGCTAGGTCTAAGACATTTAGTCCTCCTGCACTGTAGGGCAAACACAGAGTATCCCAGGCAATCAGAGCCTTTCTTGAGACTGTGGCAGAACCTGTCCACAGATATGATCTGCAGATAGTCTCTGTCATCTTCAAAAAAATTTTAGGCAATAGAAAAATCTGGGACCAGTAGGCTTGAATACCAAATAGAACAGATTTAATCAATTGAAGATGACCAGCATAAGATAGTAACCTTGACGACCAGCAGTTTATTTTCTGTGTAATTTTCTCCACCAGTGGCCAGCACTGAGCAATGGACAGCTTCTTTGAATCCAGAGGCATCCCCAAATACTTGAAAGGGAGTCTGCCTTCAGCATATCCCAGCACCTGTAGAATCTCCTATTTCTGCCAGTTGGTTACACCTGCTAAGTACACTGCACTTTTATCAACATTTGCGTGAAGACCAAAGACCTTAGAGAACTCCTGAAGAGTCTGTTTCAGTAGGCTGACTGATTGAATATCAGCCTTGCAGAACAAGAGAAGATCATCCGCAAAACAAACATGTGCTGTGCCCAACTTCTTGCATTTAGGATGGAACCTAAAATCTTTCCTCATCATCATTTGCACAAGCTGTCTATGTAGATACTCCATTGCCAGAACAAAGAGGTATGGAGACATCGGGTCACCTTATCGCAGACCTCTTTTCCCTTTAAATGGAGCAGTGAGGCCTCCATTAAAATTGAGTGAATAGGTTACAGAGGATATACATTCCATAATCCACCCGATAAATTTAGAAGGGAACCCCAGATCCTGCAGCAATCTACTAAGAAAAACCCATTCAACTGAGTCGTAAGCCTTCTTTAGATCCACCTTAAGTACACACCTAGGAGAAAGGCCCTTCCTGGAATAGCCCTTGAACAACTCTTGTGTGAATAAGATGTTATCAATAATACTACGACCCTCGATGAAAGCTGACTGTGATCTGCCCACCAGAGTGTCAATAACCTCTTTCAACCTAGCTGTAATAATCTTTGTGATGATCTTGTACAGAGTTGTACAGCAAGAAATTGGCCTGTAATCCTTGACTTTGGTTGGATTCTGTACCTTGGGAATAAGAGTTAGTGCAGTGCTGCTAACTCCAGTATGTAATTTCCCAGTACTAAAGAAATCTGTCACAGCTTCACATATGTCATCTCCTACTATATGCCACTGCCTTATAAAAAATTCCACTGGGAAACCATCCACCCCCGGTGCCTTGTCATGTGGCATGTCTTTTATTGCCTTTAATATTTCCTCCCTTGTAACTGGTTGCATAAGAGCATCCTTCTGTTGTAGAGTGAGACAGGGCCCCTGGTGAATTATTTCTGTGTTTGGATATTGGATGATACTATTGTTTCCCCCCAGTATAACTTGAAACATGTAAAAAATTCTGCTTCCACCTTCCTGGGATCAGATAGCTTAACCCCCTCTTCAGTATATATAGAGTTGATAGTATTAAAACTTGTCCTCATCTTTAGTTGAGCATGAAAATATTTTGAGTTGGCATCTCCACAGGTAATCCAGTGAGCTCTAGATTTCAGTTGTAGGATCTGCTCCTCTATATTGCTCCACTTCTCCACCTCCATAAGTAGCAGTCTTTCCTGGTCAATCAACCATTTTTCCATACAATTGGATTGCAGTTGGATCTGTATGGTTTCTAGCTTCTGCCTTGCTTCACTGAGATGTAACCTATACTTTGCCATATAGGTATTCAGCTTCTTAAACTCCACCTTTAGGGTCTTCAACTTTTTCCATATTCTTTGCATTTGCCCTCCCTGCTGATGCTGATTCCATGCCCTTACCACAATGCCAGGGAAGTCAGTATGGTCCATAACAGATGCATAAAGTTTGAAAGGTTTAGGATGATTGTTCCTTCTCTGTTCCTCAGGGGTACACTGCAATAGGATAGGGGAATGATCTGAAACTCCCGGGATCAACACATCAGCTTCAATGTGACTGTACTCCTGCCATCAGTGCACATTTCCAAAGACCCAATCAATTCTGCTATACACTCTTGTCTCTGGTTTCTGTTTATTGCACTACGTATAGAAACAGCCCAAACTCTTCAGCTGAGAGAGTTGAAGAGCATTGAGAGTGTCCTGGAAACCTTGAATCTCCTGCTGAACAACTGGAGCACCTATTCTGTCAGCCGTATGGAGTACATTATCGAAATCTCCACTAAGAAGCCAGCTGCCCTGAATAGTAGCCCCTAAGATCAACAGTTTGGCCCATAATTGTTGTCTCTTGCTCAATTCATTATTAGCATATACAACTGTTAGCAATGTTCTAAAAGTAGAACCTCTTTCTTTAACCTCATAATGAATAAATTGTTCATCAATCCTCAAAACCTGCAGCTCCACTTTTGAATTCCATGGTATGTAGCATATCTTCGATGAAAATTTAGTTCCCAACAATAATGGTGTTTTGAAGTCAACTACGAATTATTTGACTTTTAATGTATGTAGCATTTAATAATAGTATAAATAAAAATAGATAATAGATAATATACTTCTATATAATACTTGAACTCCCTTCATATTCAAATAATAAATTTTCTTTGTTGATTTTTAGTATAAAGAACTGAGTATTTTCTCATTGATTTTATGGGTAATCTTTTGAAAATTCCACCCAATAACTAGATAAAAATAACTAAGAAAATATTTAAAAATTTTAAAAATAATTTTTACATTAAACAAAGTTGAATGATAACAATTTCGAGATAAAATGTGAGATCAGGTGACTTCATATTTGGTTAGGTTTTTTTTTTGGTCTAGGAAATTGCCAGAATAGTTATGCCACAATCTTTTTTTTTTTTAGCTCAAACTGTCCTTTGTATTATATAAGAAATATGTACAAGTATGCCTCTATAGTAGTAGTATGGACACTACTACTCATGACAATGTCAATCTAACTAATATCCACTTATGTCTAACATTCTATCAACTATTAAGAAACAAAACTAAGGATAACAATTGAGCAGTTTAAGCCCTTCTTGCCACCTTTTACATTTCCTACTCCTAGTATGAATCAATAAAGCTATCTCCTTGCAACATTGTTCCTCATCAAACCTTGCATCTTCAAATCTAAGTAAATTCCTATACCTCCAAATCAATGCAACAGTGGTGATAAATGCTGTTGCAGTAAGTGCCTTCAGCCAATTCTTACTCTTCACTTTGTTGCATATCCAGCTAAGTTCATCCTCCCAGCAGCTGATTCTTCTTACATGTCCCAGCCATGCACATATTCTACTTCATACTCCTCTTGTGATGTCACATTCAAAGTATAAGTGCTTGAACTCCTCATCTTTCAATTTACAGAAGGTGCATAAGGGAGGAATGTGATTACCAAAATGTTGCAGTCTCTCAATAGTAGGGAGCCTGTTATGGGCAGCCATCCATACAGTAAACCTATGCCTTGGGAGAGCATTTGAGCACAACATAATGTTCCTCCAAGAGACCTTAGGAAACACAGGCAGCAGAGAGATGTACATATTATGAATTTGATACCTTCCATTCCTGCATACACTCTGCAGTCTGTTGAACATGTTACCTTGTAACTGACTATTCTCCATCACCAGATCTTTGCAGCCAATAATCTTCTTTACCACCCAAGATGAGTTGGAAGGAATACTGACTGTTTGAATGCAATTACTCTTTATGTAGTAAGAGTGTACCCATCTTACCCATAAACAATCCTTTTTATTAGCCAAATCCCATAACAATTTTGTGACTGCTGCTTTGTTCCAGATATGTAGCTTCATAATGTTGAGTCCTCCAGCTGAAATAGGCTGACATATCCTATCCCAGGCAATAAGGGCCCTCTTGGATAAAGCCTTTCCTGACCAAAGAAATGATCTACAAGTTGCTTCTATTGTCTTCAGTACCTTCTTTGGGATGATGAATACCTGTGCCCAATATGTTTGCATTCCAAAAATCACAGCCTTGATGAGTTGAACTCTCCCTGCATAAGATAGAAACTTAGCTGACCAACATGTTACCCTTGCTGTGATCTTCTCAATAAGTGGCAGGTAATGTTACCTGTGCCCAATATGTTTGCATTCCAAGGTGAACAGCCTCTGGTCGATGGAACAATGTAGGCAAGGGAAGTCGGCAAAATGGATCCGTAACTTCGGGAAAAGGATGCCACAATCTTATTTAGCTACTATTGTTATTCCACATTCAATGTGGGATAATAATTTGGGGATTAGCTGTCCCAAAATGATTAATCGAATGACCAAAATATCCTTCTCCAAAGCACTTATTCAAAAATCTTTTAAAGACCAAGTTAAAGTTGAAATTAAAATTTATCCGATATGAAAAAATCAAAACACATTTTCTATATTATACTCCATATATTTTATTTTTAATTCAATAAATCAAATATTTATCAATTGAAAGTATATCTAATAAATATTTTGTTATTATTTAATTTTTGTATTATAATTTTTTCATTATAATCCCAATAAGCTTTTTGCGAATTAACAGACCCCTTAGGCTACAAAAAGTTATTTTTATAAAGAGAAGATTGGCGCTAAAAATAACTTGAAAACAGAGAAAATTTAATTACAATATTATATTTAGAGTCAAATTGGTAATAAAGCATACTTGAAACAATAAGAGGATAGATAGTAAAAGATAATATTGTATATTCTAAATGAATTATTAATTTATTTTTTATTTTTTATTTAGTTGTTTTTAAATTTACTCTATAGCTATCAATTTTCCTTGAGCTATAGGGACAACCTCTTCATTCCCAAATCTGTATAGAGATAATTTTTAAAATTTTCGAAGGTTTTATTTGACAGATCTTTAAAGCATCTTGATAATAATATTTGTGCATTTCTTGCTTGTTTTTAATATTAGGTCACATAAACAATAATAAATTTCATAAGATATTCACACATAGTTCTTTAGAAATAAGAATAAAGCATTTACGGATTTTTATAGAGAATTTTTTTTTATTTAGTTAGCTAAATGGGATTAACATTTATTATTTTCAAAAAATATACGTTTTGTTTTATATCCCAAAGACATTAGTTAAATATTATTTATGTAATTTTTTAAAATTATATATTCAATGATATGGGGTACACGCACAAAGCGCGTACCCTAAGACTAGTACAAGATAAATATACAAACTAAACTAAAACCATTGGAATAGACCCAATACTAAAGCTAAACTCTTAACATGTACTATTTTTAATTTTGACATAACTTATCATAGGATTAGTAACCAAACAAGGATAATTCCGATACTAAATTTTATCTCAAAATTATTTTTATTATCCATCGTGACAAACTAGGCCTAATAGTAAACTTTGATACTGAATATGATCCACCTACGAGTTGTGTGTAGATAAATGTCTAAACTTTGAGTTTACTTTTCGAGGCTGTTGCAGTTAAAGAAATGACAAGGATGTTCTTCTTCACAGTTTTCAATTTTGTGTATATATATTTAATATTACGTTATTTATAAATTTTTGAAGACAAAAACAGCACAATTTCGATTTTCCAATCTTAAATCTTATTGGATTAGTTTCAGTTCTATTCAAGTTTCCATATGGGGAGACTAGCTTTCTATTGATCGCTGATGCGCAAAAGGCGTTGAAGATTTTCCCATTAGTGATTTTCTTTTTGAACTAGCATTTCTAAAGTGTATATTTCTAATTATTCCGATTGTATAGCACCCGGCTTATGTTAGTGTCCTCAAAATGGATGATCTTGAATTTTTGTTTTCTGTGTTTAACTATCTTAAATTTGCTCGGGCTAACAAAAAGGTTTAATCATTCGCTGAGGCGTTCCGAGGACACTCGATCTAATTAATGAGACCATGGCCACTTAGTGTTCATGGACGTCCCTTCGATGCAGTTACGGCCATCACTCGCCAGCTGGGAAGGTTCATAGCTATAAATACTAAGAGAAAGAACTCCCAAAGGGGGCTGCTTCTTCTTCTTCTCCACATCTACTTCTAAGAGAAGAGAGTATACATCATTGTAGGGCTTTGAACCTCTCCATGGAGAGGCAGACCTAACCGATATCAGTAATAAAAGATCTTCACCCCCCCCCCCCCCCCTCCTAACCATTAACTGTTGTCTCTTACATTTTATTCATTTGGTCTCTTGATATATTACGATCTGCTATGATTGGTCATCCATCGATTTTAATTGATTTATACTTATAAAATATATGAGAACTTTAAGCTAAACATTCTCCCTTATTTCTTGAACATAACTTTAAGTTTAACAAGTATTGTTCCTTGCTTACCATATAACCAACACTTTTAATTTTTTATCTTGAAGTTTTGCCTATAAGGCAAATGGGGTCAAAAGTTAGAAAACATATTGTTTGCATTTTTTTGCTCAAAAGGGGCTATTTTAAAAAGGATCATCCTTTAAATTCTACCTTAGACATGAAGGCCCACCTTTAACTTGTAGGCTTGCTTTGGTACTGATAGCGAGTCTGTTAGAGCTTCTCCGGACTTGTTGCCAAAATAAAGGGAAAACTATCTTGTATAGTCACTCAAAAAATAATAGTCGATATATATATAACTCTAAGTGTGTATTTATTTTTAGCCGTTTAGTTCATGGAATGAAGGCTTATGTTTAATTTTTTAAGCTAACGTCACACACAATTGTCACGTTCTTAGTTCTTAATTAAGTACACACGCGGTACTTGACAACTTTCTCACAATCTTGCACAACTTATTCACGTTCTTGCTATGCCAAGTCAGCCCTACTACACTCAAGATCGCTAAGAGAATGGAAGAAAGAACAAAAGAGAATTTCTAAAGGAAGCTTTGTATTAGAGAGAACTTGAAATGTTTACTTGATGAATTACAAATGAATGTCCCCATTTATATACTAGTCTCCTAAGGGCTAGTGTGTAAATATTAATTAGTATACAAGTCCTTGATATTTACAAGATAAGGACTTTCTCTAGAATTCTCTACAAGCCTAGAAGATTCCAAGGACATTCCTAGCAAATCTATAAGGATCTAGGCTCTTCCTAAGAAAATATCCATACTTCTCTAGAATCTTCTTACAAATACTAGCCTTCTTCTTATGTAAGCTTCCACATGGCATTAGTAAATTCCAAATGGCGCCTATGTGGAATGATTACATGGCGGGTCATCACACTCTCCCCTACCCAATATTGCGACGACCGCGGCGCAATGTTGTTGCATAAACTCTCTAATCTTATCTTTGAATTGCCACAAGTCTTCATATCGTTCTCACGTGGCCCCTCCAGTGATTACCCTTTCCAATGGACGAGGAACATAACGGTGGATTTTTGCCCTTGTTTTTGCCTGGCCTGGTAATCTATGATAGCCTCAATCTCCTGATCATGCAAGCGGTGACAGTCATTGGCGCTCGACTTGATTGGTCCTTACTCGGATCATCCTTATCTTCATGATATGGCTTAATCATGCTGGCATGGAAGACATGGTATATCTTAAGATATGATGGCATGTCAAGCTTGTATGAGATCTTGCCTATACCTTGGCGATGATCTTAAATAGCCCCTCGTACTTGCGAATCAGATTTTGATGCATGCCCCATAGTGCCTTGAACTGCCTTGGGTTAAACTTCACCATGACCATATTCCCAACTCTATAGTCTGTGGGACGTCGCTTCCGGTTCGCAAAAATCTTCATCTTCTTAGTTGCCTTATCCAAGTAGGACTTAGCAGTGTCGAGATGTTCCTCCCATCATTTGGCCATATGATGAGCCCCCAAAATTTTTCCCTCGAATGCAGCTGGTAATGAATGTGGAGTTTGTTGTTGTTGGCCTGTGGCTAGCTCAAATGGTGTCCACCCCATGGACTCACTTCGCTGCAAGTTATAAGAGAATTGGACGATGTCTAGGAGCCTTGAGCAATCTTTCTGATGTGCGCTTACATAATGCCTCAGATAGCATTCTAGTAAGGCATTGACCCGTTCCGTTTGTCCATCTGTCTGTGGGTGGAAACTAGTGTAAAAATGCAACTCCGTGCCTAGTATGTCGAACAACTCTCTCCAAAAGTTTCCAGTAAAACGGGAGTCTCGATCACTGATAATATGCCTTGATAATCCCCAATACTTCACGACGTTCTTAAAGAATTGCTTGGCGGCTTCCTTGGCAGTGCAATCTGGTGAGGCGGGCATGAAGGTGGCATATTTGGAAAATCTATCCACCACCACCATAATAGTACCATAACCGTCAGACTTCGGTAGGCAAGTGATAAAGTCCATAGTCACGCTCTCCCATGGACGCTCTGCAACTGGTAGTGGCTCCAAAAGTGCTCCAGGTTGTTGTTCATCCTTGTCCTGTTGACAGACAAGACAAGTTTGCACATAGCACTCTATGTCATCTCGCATGCGTGGCCAATAGTAGACTGAGTCAACCAAGGCCCTAGTGCGTCGTTGACCTGGATGACTAGCCTACATTATGTCATGACTCTCCCTTATGATCCATCATCTTATGTCTCCAAACTTAGGCACGTAGACCCGTAGACCTGTGGTAAGTAATACGCCGTCTTCTATCCAAAAACGTCTCGTCTTGACCTGGTTGGCTAACTCGATAAGGCTGCTAGATCATGTTGCATGCCTTCTTTTATAGCCTCACGCATGTCCCAAGTCGCTGAAGTGATGGCAGCAAGCTCGGCTTTCCGTCTTAAGGCATCAGCTACAACATTACCTTTGCACGGCTTGTACTCTAGCAAGCGCCGGACTTGATTGGACCCTACTCAGATCATCCTTATCTTCATGATATGGCTTAATCATGCTGGCATGGAAGACATGGTATATCTTAAGATATAATGGCATGTCAAGCTTGTATGAGATCTTGCCTATACCTTGGATGATCTTAAATGGCCCCTCGTACTTGCGAATCAGATTTTGATGCATGCCCCGTAGTGCCTTGAACTGCCTTGGGTTAAACTTCACCATGACCATATTCCCAACTCTATAGTATGTGGGACGTCGCTTCCGGTCCGCAAACTTCTTCATCTTCTTAGTTGCCTTATCCAAGTAGGACTTAGTAGTGTCGAGCTGTTCCTCCCATCCTTTGGCCATATGATGAGCCCCCAAACTTTTTCCCTCGAATGCAGCTGGTAATGATGTGGAGTTTGTGGTTGTTGGCCTGTGGCTAGCTCAAATGGTGTCCACCCCATGGACTCACTCCGCTGCAAGTGATAAGAGAATTGGGCGATATCTAGGAGCCTTGCCCAATCTTTCTGATGTGCGCTTACATAATGCCTCAGGTAGCATTCTAGTAAGGCATTGACCCATTCCGTTTTTCCATCTGTCTGTGGGTGGAAACTAGTGGAAAAGTGCAACTCCGTGCCTAGTATGTTGAACAACTCTCTCCAAAAGTTCCCAGTAAAACGGGGGTCTCGATCGCTGATAATATGGCTTGATAATCCCCAATACTTGACGTTCTTAAAGAATAGCTTGGCGGCTTCCTTGGCGGTGCAATCTAGTAAGGCGGGCATGACGGTACCATAACCGTCATGCCACCACTACCATAATAGTACCATAACCGTCGGACTTCGGTAGGCAAGTGATAAAGTCCATTGTCACGCTCTCCCATGGACGCTCTGCAACTGATAGTGGCTCCAAAGGTCCTCCAGGTTGTTGTTCAACCTTGTCCTTTTGACAGACAAGACAAGTTTGCACATAGCACTCTATGTCATCTCGCATGCGTGGCCAATAGTAGACTGAGTCAACTAAGGCCCTAGTGCACCGTTCACCTGGATGACTATCCCACATTATGTCATGACTCTCCATTATGATCCGTCGTCTTAAGTCTCCAAACTTAGGCACGTAGACGCGTAGACCTGTGGTAAGTAATACGCGTCTTCTATCCAAAAACGTCTCGTCTTGACCTGGTTGGCTAACTCGTGAAGTTATTTGGCTGCTAGATCATGTTGCATGCCTTCTTTTATAGCCTCACGCATGTCCCAAGTTGCTGAAGTGATGGCAGCAAGCTCGGCTTTCCAGCTTAAGGCATCAGCTACAACATTACCTTTGCACGGCTTGTACTCTAGCACCTAATCAAAATCGGCCAAGAAATCTTGCCACCTAGCCTGTTTTGGTGTGAGCTTCTTCTACGTCTAAAAGTAGCTAGTAGCCACATTATCGGTCTTGACCAAGAACCTCGACCCGAGCAGATAATGTCTCCATGTACGAAGGCAATGCACAATTGCAGTCATTTCCTTCTCTTGCACCGTGTAACACCGCTCCATCTTATTTAACTTGCGACTCTCAAATGCTATGGGATGCTTATCCTACATCAGAACACCCCCAATGGCGAAGTCAAAAGAATCTGTGTGCAACTCAAATGTCTTGGCAAAGTCAGGTAATGCCAAGACTGGCTCCTTTGTTATAGCTTCCTTAACGCCTACAAACGCTTTTTGACAATGCTCCATCCAAGCCCATAGATTGTTCTTCTTTAGAGACTCGGTCAATGGTGCAGCCTTTTCTGAGTAGCCACTGATGAACCGACGATAGTATTTAACAAGGCCAAGGAAGGATCTTTACTCCGTTACCTTTGTAGGTTCTTCCCGCTCCTGGATAGCACGTACCTTAGCCTCGTCCATGCGTAGCTCTCCATTTCTAATGACACGGCCCAAGAAGTGCACCTTTGATTGTGCGAACTCACATTTATCCCTTTTTATGTATAGCTCGTTCTCCCGCAGGACTTGGAAAACCTTCCTTAAGTGCTCAATGTGCTCCTCCAAGGTGTAGCTGTAGATGACTATGTCGTCTAGGTAGACTGCCATGAACTGACCAAGGTAGGGATGGGAAATCTTGTTCATACGGGTGCAAAATGTGGCAGGTGCATTGGTTAAGCCGAAGGGCATTACCAACCACTCAAAGGCTCCATATCTCGTCACACATGTTGTCTTAGGCTCATCTCCTTCTGCGATGCGAACCTGGTAGTAGCCTTTTCGATGATCCACCTTGGTAAAGTACTTGGCTTGTCCAAGTCTATCGTACAAGTCAGCAATGAGCGGTATCGGGTACTTATTCTTCACGGTAACCTTATTAAGTGCTCAGTAGTCTATGCACAAGCGCAACAATCCATCCTTCTTCTTCTAGAACAATATTGGTGCGCCAAAGGGTGCCTTTGAGGGGCGAATGTGACCATCATCTAGCAGCTCCTTCAATTAATTCCTGAGCTCCTCTATATCGGGAGGTGCCAGACGATATGGGGAAAATGCGGGAGGCTTAGCCCCTGGCTCCAACCCAATCTTGTGATCCACCTCTCGCCTAGGCGGCAAGTGCTTAGGCAACTCCTTAGGCATGACATCTTTGTTTTCCTCAAGAAACTTTTCTATGCAAGGCGGCACTGTCTCTTGAAATTCGTTTCTTCCTCTAGACTTGCAATGGTTGCCACGAACGTCGGCTCCCCTTTCTTGATTCCTTGACAACCTGCATAGATGAGAGTTGTGCTTCGATCTGTCCGTGTGACACAGTCACCGTAGGTACAATGCAAGCTGCTTCTTGCTCCACAACCAAGAGACGTTAGAGGTAGGGGTCGACCAAAGTATGACAATGTCTAATGAACTCTTGCCCCAGTATGATGTCAAAGATATCCATAGCAGTTACGATAAAGTTTTTCATACCTTTCCAAGTCCCCAATTAGACACCAACTCCATTAACGGCCCCACAAGCATTTTGTACCTCGGCATCCACGGTCTTGACGCGAGAGTTGGTTGGAGAAATCTTCAATTCTAGTCTCTTTGCGGTAGCCTCAGTCACGAAATTATGAGTTGCTCCAGTATCCACCATTGCACGAGCGGGCTTGTTGTTGATGGTGAGATCAACGTACTAGTTGCCATTCTCGGTAGGTTGGATAGCTTGCATTGTGATAGCACCACATAATCTGATCATACCCAATTGTGCGGTTCCCGAACTCTCTCCTTGCGAATGCTCTTTTCGTTCACGGACCATGGCACTGAGGCTCTTAAGGTCGGGACAAATCCTAAAGCCGTGCGGCCCTCCGCATATGTAGCATCCCTTCTTCTCGGCCTGTGCCTTCTTATCGGTGTAGCCCTGACGACCACTCGACTTTTTGGAATCTTGAGTCTTGGAGTATTATTGTTGTATCTCCTTCCCTTTGCCACGGCCTCCCCCACCTTTGACATTGTTAGCCTTTGACTCATTGCCATTGCCTTTGTCGTGCTTGTCATGCCTGAAATCCATCAATAATTCGTCCTCCACTATGGCTTGGTCTATATCAGTGACTTGTTGGCGTTTCAACTCCTGCTTAGCCCAATTTTGCAATTCGTCCATGAAGTGGAACAAAAAGTCATCATTGGTCAGGTTGGCGATTTGAAGCATAAGGGTAGTGAACTTCTTGACATAGTTATGTATGTTCCTTGTTTGCTTCAACTCCCTAAACTTGTGCCTTGACTTGTACAAGACATCGTTTGGAAAGAAATGTCGTTTGAACTCCACTTTGAACTGATCCCACGTGCTAATAGTACATAGACCTTTATCCACGTCGGCCATATTCCTTATCCACCATAGCATGACAGTCTCTGAGAGGTACAATACCGTATGTTGGTCTTGGCCTCGTCGTCCCTCACTTTAAATGTAAACGGAGGTAACTATGGGCACCGTGTATTTTAAATGGAAATGGTGGTAACTATTGGTACCGTGTATTGTAATGGAAACGGTGGTAACTATGGGCACTGTGTATTTTAAATAGAAATAGTGGTAACTATTGGCACCGTGTATCGTAATGGAAACGGTGGTAACTATGGGCACCGTGTATTGTAATGGAAACAACGGTAACTATGGACACCGTGTATTTTAAATGTAAATGGTGGTAACTATGGGCACCGTGTATTTTAAATGGAAATGGTGGTAACTATGGGCATCGTGTATTGTAATGGAAACAATGGTAATTATTAACACTGTATGATATGACGTTTGGGTTGTAGGAGCCCCTCCGGAGTCTGAACCCCCACAGTGAGCGCGAGTACCCAAATGGATCGGGATGCACGTTCCGCAGTGTTCATGCATTGCATTGCATTCATACATTTACTCCTGTTTGTACTACTTGGCATGACATTTAGCACTCATATATCATTGGTATATATACCGTTACTTGCCTTGTTGACCAGATACCCTGGTGTTATATGTTAAGGAGTGCTGAGTCCGAGAGGCTGACGTTGGTTATTGTGAGTTGATATTGAGTCCGAGGGGCAGGTTTCTGACTATTTCCTACTTGTTGAAAGTACCTTTGCAATTATTGAAAAGCATATTTCCAAAAGAGATTTTGAACAGAACATGGGATTTTCTAAAGGGATCTTCCACAGTATTTCGTTTTTCTTAAAAAAAATGGTTGTTCTGTCTTTTATAGCAGTTTGGTGTGCTCATGTGTGTTTTCTTATTGCTCAGATATTATTCTCGCTTATTACCACTGAGTTGGAAGTACTCACTTTACTCCCTGCACCTTGCATGCAGTTGCAGGTATTGCTCACCCGATAGCGGGTCATTAGTAGGACCGAAGGCCATATTCTGGTAATTGAGCAGGGTGACTGTCAGCGTTCGCGGCACCGCATTCCATCCTTGCATTCCGGTTTTGCCTTGTAAATTTATATATTGTTGGTCCAGTAGTATTAGTGTCTCTACTCTTTAGATGCTCGTGACGTGTGATATCCCGGTCAGGCTGTATTGGTATTCATATTAATTAATATCATAAATTTTGATTCGATCTGTTATAACTAACTAATTGCTTTAAGTGGGGTAACTGAACGGTCTGACTGGCCTTGTCTTCACGAGAGGCGCCATCACGATCGAATTTGGAAATTGGGTCGTGACACTTTGCCGTTCCTGAAGTAGTTCTCCAAGTGCTAAAGGAAATTTTCCACTTCTTTTGCATCACGAACACCTTTGAACACTGGGGGTTTGGGAGCCTCGATCTTGGCCTCCCTCATCACCACAACATTGCTGGCTGCCTCAGTCACGCCAGCATTGACATGCTCCTCGAGTGACTCTATCTTTGCCTTCATAGCATCGATAGTACTCAAAGCCTCCATAAGTCTGAACTGTAAGGTAGTGATGGTTTGCCTTAGTTCCATCTCAGTCTCTGTATGTCCCTCCAAGTCATTTCGGATACTTTCAGTCTCTTTAAAAGTGTGCCCCTCAAGAACGTTAAGGGTGCCTTCTACCTTCCCCAATCGTTGGCCAAAGATCTCTACGACGTCCATCCTCGCATTCATCTTCATCACCCAGTCTTTACCGAGCGAGACGTCCTTTGGAAGGACCTCCACTTCATCCTCGCTCGCCTCAATGGCAGATGGTTCTTGGGATGTAAGCCCTTTGTTTGACACAACCTTAGGTGTCACCTCTTGGCTCTTGTTGGTGGCATTCCTCTTTTTGTTACGGTCGCTCTTGCCAGCAGCATACTGGATGACGTTGGCTTGGGTGTGGCAACGTTAATTTCTCTGTCGTTCGTCATTCCCTTAGTTGGAACCTTCGCTCTGATACCACGGTGTCACGTCCTTAGTTCTTAACCAAGTACACGTACAGCACTTGACAACTTGCTCACGGTCTTGCACAACTTGCTCACGTTCTTATTATGCCAAATCAACCCTACTACACTCAGGATCGCTAAGAGAATGGAAGAAAGAACACAAGAGAATTGCTAAAGGAATTGAAGCTTTGTATTAGCGAGAACTTGAAATGTTTACTTGATGAATTATAAATGAATGTCCCCTTTTATATACTAGTCTCCTAGGGGCTAATGTGTAAATATTAATTATTATACAAGTAAGTAATTATTATTATACAAGTCCTTGATATTTATAAGATAAGGACTTTCTCTATAATTCTTTACAAGCCTAGAAGATTCCAAGGACTTTCCTAGCAAATCTATAAGGATCTAGGTTCTTCCTAAGAAAATATCCATACTTCTCTACAATTTTCTTATAATACTAGCCTTCTTCTTATGTAGATTTCCACATGACATTAATAAATACCAAATGGCACCTATGTAATATGATGACGTGACGGGTCTTCATACAATGGTGTAATTAGTAATAGCGTGGCTAGCTGTTTTTAAGACATGTAATTGAAATACAGTCGATGTTAGACTCTCAACTTCCACAGTTGAAACTCCATGGCAATATTCTAGAATTTCACATGTAAATTTGAAACGTCACGACAAGGACTAATTTTCTATTCTAGGGTTTGAAAAGTGGCTATTTGTAAATTTTATCTATGGTGCAACTTGTTCGGGCTTCAGGTTCAGCCTTTCAGGTAGTCGAATTCCTAAATATTATCATGAAAAATTGAGCTTAGATTATGAGAACCTAATAATATCAGATTGTGCCAACAAGCTGTCAGCAGTATACTCTTTACTAATGTCACTACTTTAATTAATTTTTTTAACTCCAAATTTGGCCAAATTAAAGAAGAATAAATATGAAAGAAATACCCTTGATTTATATGAGTAGCTAATACTATTACACAAGCAAGTCTAATCAATCGTCTCCATTAATTAAAAAGTCGTTACTTTCCTTTCTTTTTTCCTCTTTATTTCACATCACTACATTAATACTGAAGGTAATATTTTTGACACAATATATATATGTAATTATGTATATATGTATATATATATATATGTATATATGTATATATTTATATATATATGTATATATATTTATATATATATGTATATATCAACCCATTAAATTATTCGAAATGTTCTAACTTGTGATTTCTTGATTCCCTTCTTAGGAACAGTGATAATAAGCACCCCATTTTCCATTGATGACTTCACTTTATCAGCTCTAGCATCTTGAGGTAGATCAAATGCAGTCAAGAATTTCCCAATTTTTCTTTCAAAATGGTGCCAGTTATCATATCCTTTTTCTATTAATTTCTTCTCTCCAGTAATCTTTAGGACTCTTTCATCCTCCACCTGCACCTTCACTTCTTCTTTCTTATATCCATGTAAATTAGCTCTGAAAATATGTGCCTCTGGTGTTCCTTTATACTCAATTTGAGCTATAGATTGGGGCTCATTGTGGAATGATAGAGCTAGTGCTATGAGAGAACGAGGGTTTTGAAGATAAAATTCATGGGCAGAATCTTGCCGACCTCGACTTGTTTGGGGTTGATGTGTAGTAATTGCTGTTGTTGGTAGAAAATAAGGAATTTGTTGATCCGAACCCTGACTTATTTGGAATTGACGCGTAATTGTTGTTGGTGGCGGATTCTGTACACGGCGTGCATGGCTTCGGCGACCATTAAATAGTGGCATTAAAGACATTTCTGCTTTCTTGTATATATATTGGGAAAGGAAATAATAAAGTAAATCTTTTAGGAAGAAAATATATAGTGATACAAGGAGTTGCTTGCTGCAGGATATATTATGGTGTGGGATATGTATTTATAGGGAAAAGTTTTTGAGAAATGGAATCTTCTTTTTAACATGTTTTTGAAGCTAAAAAGATTGAAAATATCGACCATGTAGTTACGATGTATATTTAATCAGGTTATTTCTAAGATAATAACTGATAAAATTTTGGACTATAAAGCAACCTCGTAAAAATGATTACTATTATTTCATTATAAGTTAATTACAATGATCATGTAAAACAACTCTGAGTATATATATATATATATATATATATATATATATATATATATATATATATATATATTCGCGAGTAAGGGTAAAAATGAAAGAGAACATATGCTTTTGGATTGTGACTTCTAGCTAGCAATCTTTTTTGTGATATTCGCACAATTGGAGCTTTCTCACTGATTTATATGCATGAACCACCTTTATATATTCTCATTTGCAATTAATGGAGGAAACATGGAAAAGAGGCTACCTACTTAGTGAGTGTTTGAATTGGCTTATTTTAAGTATTTTTTTAGTTGTATATGTAACTTGCCTATCACTTGCAAAAATGACACCATATAGCCGCCCTAAAAGATTGCTATTTAAAAAAGTCGTGCATTCTGAATTTTAGTTTTTCGGTTTAAAATTTTAGGACAAAAATATCTTAAATTTTTCTGAAGTTAAGATTTCTAATTTAAAATTTCAAAAAAAAATAAATATTATTTGCTAATCTCCAAATAACATCTCTGAAAATGGCTAGCACTTGCCCCATTCTCTTCGTCCATGGAAAAGAAAGTGGGATCTTCAGCCTACAAGAGAAATAAGGATCAACCATACCATATATACATATGAAAATTATTCGTCCAATAGAATTCAATATAATATTAATCTCAAACCCTCTATTATTCTAACTCGAGTCTAACTTATACTTCAATAATATAAATAATTATACAGTATTAGTGTAGTTTAGCTTGTTCTTATTATATGTCTGTCTTATTTTTCAGATAACTAATTTTATATAGTATAAACAGTTACCTATAATTTTTTATTTTTACAGTATTAGTGTAGTTTAACTTATCCTTATTAATTACATGCCTGATTGTAACTTCTTTTGAATGGTGATGTGGAAACTTTAGAGCAGCATCTTAAATCAGTTCGGCAACCATTGCCAAGAAATTGCTTTCTACTGAAGACACAAAATAATGAGCAAAAGTAATTGCTCCGAATACCTAACATATGAATTCGGGCCAAGGCTAAGATACTGAAATAACAAATTTTCTAGAGATACAAGTAAAAAGTTACAATTCAACTAAATAAGGGCCCGGTTGGCCATAAAAAATACCTTTTTATAAATTTTTTTCACTTTTTTCATAATCAACGTAAAATTTTTGACTATCAGCTTTTTTAGAATTTTTTAAATTCCGAATTTCACTTCAAAGTATTTACAAAAATTCAAAAACAACTAAATTGTATTCATATCCAAACACAATTCTAATTTTCAAATACCATTTTCAGTTTGAAAAAAAAAATCACTTTTTTTTGAATTTCATAATTCTTATGTCCAAATACCAACTAAATCAATAAATCAAAAACCATTATTTTTTAATAATTTTACTATAAATGTTACTTATAATTTTATTCATTCAACATATAAAATGTATAACTTTTAATTTTATTTATTCAACGAATAAAATATTTTAAAGTTTGGAAGTTCATTTTTCACTAGAAGGCTGAATGAAGTGTATTTTGAAAAGTATGCTATTTTCAAGTCATCCATCAAGTGGAAAAAGTTGGAAATACAGATTCGAAGAAATAAATTACATATTTTAAGCAATTTGATACTTCATGGACATACTAGTACTAGTAATATATATATATATATAGTTCATTAATAATAATAGGTCACCAACACCTATAATAGATGCAAAACTACAAAATTTCTGCACCCAGATTTTAAGACTTGAGCTCCTAAAATACTCATTCAATCTCCACAACCTCTACAACAGCTTTATTGTTCATCACATTTTACAAGTCGATATACGATGCATGATGAATACACATAAACCATTGCCCATTAACCTTCTCGAAAACATTTGTAGCAAATTGTTTTCCCCAGCTGCTGCCTTTGGTTCTGACCATTTCAATGCATGTAACGTACCCGATATCACCTCTAACATGAACCTGAACATCCCTGATCTCGATATCAAGTGGAAAATCATATTCTGCCCATACGAACTCCCAGCTTCCCATTACGAGATCATAGCCAGTTATGCCACTAACACCAGGGTGCACAACGCACACATTCTCACCCTTTGACCAGAGGGTTTGCATTGCAGCTAAGTCTCCATGTTTGAAAGAGTTGTAAAAGCGAGCATTTGCTGCTAGCACAGAGGCCTTACTGTCCTCCTGGAGAAGCCGAAGGCTATCCCTAATTGTTGCTGCTTGGGCATAGTTTTCCTCTTTAATAGCATTCTTTAAATCCTGCTCCAAGGTTTCCTCATCTAGCAAGATGTTTTCACCGCTCAAAGTTCCTTCTGAATCCTCACTCATGATGCGGCATGGTCTCAGTGAATGTGTATGGGAACCTTGCCTAAAAGGTGCTGTTCTGAATAAATACACAATTAGATGTTTTTACAGCTTAGGAGGGAAGATATTGAAGTAAACAAAAAATTAAAAAGAAAAAACTGAACAGATGTAACACACTTAGCAGGTATGAGACATGCTGCATGTAACACTAATCTCAAGACTTGTCTAAGAAACTGACCTCCAGGAATTTTGCAAACGTGCACTTTGAGACAACTGATAAGGAATAAAATACAGTCAGGAAGAGTCAGAAGCTATGTTGCTCGGACTCTTAAAAATGTTGCCTCACCCGTGTCGGATCCTCCAAAAATGCACTACTTTTGGAGGATCCGACACGCACCCGATGCCATTTTTGAAGAGTCCAAGTAACATAGATCAGAAGCACAATACTTAAAATGGAAAAGAAAGGGTTTAGCTGACTTATTTCTTTTTCCAAAGAATCGGTTGCTTACTTACACAACAGAGATTTCCTAATATCTTAGATAGAGGTCCTAACCTCTAGATGATACAGAGAAACAGAAGCAAGTGGAAAGGCAGACTATTTCCATTTCTTAACTAAATAAATATAAAGTTCCGATTTGGTAAAGAAAATTTCAAGAAGATTACACAATATCAACCGAGTAGAATTCGACATCGAACCTTCCCATCCTTAAGTGCAAAAGTTCCTCCTCATTAATGTATGTGTTCATCTTCATGGAAGATACCAAAGCATGCTTAGCAAGAAATAAACCTTAAAAGGAACTGCTTTTTTCTGGTGAAAATCACAAGTTTACACTATTCTGTAATTCCACTGCATTCACAATACGACATTGACTGTTCCATATCTTGTCTATTTAAAGTCACAGCAAAGTACAAAAAAATTGCAAATAATATAAAATCATACTATTACCACAGACCCACCACTAAAACAATGATAAATTAAAATGATTTATATCAAACACTCAAAAGCAAAAGTTTTTACATAAATTATTCATTAAAAGAACAAACATAGAGATTGTTAACCATATAATCCCGTTATGTACTTATAAACCAAAGAGAGCAACAGCACTATGTGAACTGCAACTCTACCCAAGAAGATCAGCATCAGACAATAGCTACATCAGCAGGCAAACAAGCATCTATAAAGGGATGTATAAGATAATGGACAATTAATGCATTCATCCATCTGATTTGTAAATAACTTTCCTTTGAGAGGTAAGTCATACTTTTTGAATATCTTCAAGCTAAGCAAGGATAACTTACTGAAATTTCCAAATTTTAAATCAAAAGCACAGCGTCCAGGCAAATATGCAGACCCTATCTTAATTCTGCCAGCTGAAACTGCATTGAATTGCATTTGAAAAGGTGAAGCAAGGCAGTGATAGATCTGAACACCATTGATGTTGGAATGAGCTGAGGCTATCTGCCCTCTGAACTCAATGCGTCCCTAGAATTGAAAGTTGGTTACGAAAATAAATACATATCAAATTTTGCCAAGATTGTGGTTCATCAAACATTTAACCATACCAGAATAAATTTAATAATAGTAATAGAAGAAGAAAACTGAGACTACTGACAACTGCACAGTTGAAGACAATTCCATTATTTTTGGAAATTTCAACTACAGTCCTCATAGTACGGTAACAAGACTACTGCTAAACTTTCTCCCTGTACCCCAACCAAATTTTCATCTCCACTTACTCTGGTGCTAATGCCCCAGCGGCCCAGAGGAACACAATTGGTGGCTAAACTGATTACAACATAATATAGCCGATGAAGATGAGGGGCTTATGAGCTCTTAATCAGCAAAATGATGAAAGAAAAGCTTAGGATTTTAGTGTATTCGAACTTCCAAAGATAGAAAGATTAGACAGCAAAAACAGAAACAGCGACAGCAGCACAACAAGGCAACAGGAAGAGAAACAGCATGACTAGCAAATAGAAGTGGATGAAACACAAATCTCAGACCTACCATATTTAGAACAGAACTTTATATGAGTAGCAAAGGATAAACAAAAACTACCAAGGACACTTCCCACTGGAGCAAAAGATTATATTCCTCTATTATGGGCCCTTCCCTTCAGCTTTGGAAAATTATTACCTATCAAAAGAAATTTACTTTAGGACCTATAGACTTCCTTCAGTGCAGTAACAGCTTTACACCACATTCATACCTTCACCACCACTACCTCTACAACCCGTTTCCACCTAAATTCGTTAGTTTTTCAAAAACTAAACTTCCACAACCTCCGCATATACCCTTATGACTTGATGCACAACTATTAACCATTAGTATCCCAAGCTCGAAATCATCCACTCAATTCCTTGCAAATTCAGCAATCACGTTATCCCTTTTATACAGTACATGTGTCGGTGTCTATTAGCTAATGATCCGGCACAAGATGAGAAGGAAACAAGAACAGAGAAGGAGACAAAAAAGAGGGAAAGAGTGATGAAAAAAGAAGCGAAAAGGAGCAGAAATCCGAGGAGAACTAGAACAAATGTGGAGCATGTGATTTGTTGTTGGATAAAAGAACTGTCAACCGATCAAATATTCAATGACCTAAAAGAAAAAAGAACCCATAATCAATCGAAATGTTAACACTAAGCTTAGGAAATGAACACCGGAAAATATTTTTCTGGAATATCACTTATTTTGCTTGAGTTGGTTAGCGAGTGAAAAACCTTTTCTAAAAAAATATTTTCTAGACTTTGGTTAGAGAGGATAAAATATTTATAAAAAAATAATTTTTTATGCTAGTCTCTTCATCCCACCATCTCCAAAATCCCCATGTTTGTTGAAATAAAAAAAGATACTTTTTTTACATCATAAAAAACTGCCAAGTCCAAAACATAAGAGGAAAAAAGTAAGATCCCTCAAAAGTAAATTCCCGTTAAAATTCAACACCCTGGGAATGAAAAAAGAAAAATCCTAAACAAGCATAAAACTATAAAATTGCTCAGCTTGTGAACTTAAGCTCCTAACATTTTTCTTTAGTACAGAATAAACCTTTTAGAAACCCCACTACTCAAAAAATAGAAATTAGCCAGCACGAAAATTTAAACGTAACAGGGCGAGAAATGTTACAAAAACTCACAATACTGAGGTAGTGAGGTCGACTGATTTGAGGTCCGAAAGACAATGTTTGGAAATTGGAAGCCATCTCCATTGTGAATATAACAATTCAAGTCATAAACTGCTCAACTATGTATATGCACCAACAGAGACAACAAATCATCGGTTAATATATGCATATCTCATTGAAGAACTACAAGAAGAAATTAGAACGGAGATTTAATTTACCTGTAGAATATCTGGTCGAAGAGGACAGAGCTCTATCTTTGTACTGAGTATCGCTATGATTAGGAAGGTATTTTGACTTTATATCTCCGGTAAGGTCACGAAATCGGGAACTCGACACTGACACAAAACCTCAGTGGATTGAAACTGGTAGTTGGGCTTAGTCTTTAACTGGGCTGGGTTGGACTTGCAAAAAGTTTTTATTTTGGGGATTGTGACACAGATAACCGGCCAGATTTAAAGTTTAATTTTTCTAGCCGATATACGCGGAGAATAGCCTTCGGCTAGAATTTTGAATACTGGTCAGAATTTTGAGATCAGTCATGCAATCGCAAGAAATTTTCCTTAACATATAATTATGGTGATTCTTAGGATTTCAGCCACAATGCTGAAAAATCCTAGTGATTATCATATGAAAAATTCTTATCATTGTCACGATAGTTCCCCAAAATTCTGGCCTGACATTACATTTCACAAGACTTTTCTTAACGGGATCAAACTTTAAACAGCATCAAATGATCCTATTATTGAAAGTCACCCTATAATAATAATAGTGATCAACAGTCATGGAGTATGTGATTCACATTTATGGATAGATGTGGCAAAATGGTTAAAAGAAAATAATATCCACCCATATTATCTATCAAAAATGGGCTAGATAATGAACCATTTAAAAACGAGTCGAATATGAATAAAAACCATATTATCCACTTAGAAAATGATTAACCAAATGAATCGGATAACCAATGGATAACTAATGTGTTTAACTTTTATATTTATAAAGCCTCAAATTGGAGTTCCTCAAGTTTGGCAAACTAGAATTCTCTTATAAGTCATCATATTCAAGAAGCCATGGATGTATTAGGAAACATTGAGTTTGCGCATTAAAAAGGTTGAAATATGACATGTCATGACGTGGAGACTGGTTCAAGGATGATGATTAGCAAAGAGGCACGAGATACGAGCAGGGGCACATGAAGAGGCACGAGCTATTATTCAAAAGACTCAGTACTCGTACCTATTTAAGTCCAAGAATCAAGGAGAATGAATCTGACACTACAAGAGAGTACATATACAATATTTAATGAGCATTAAATAGTAAAAACGTTAAAGAATCTGTATTAAATCTCAATGATTGTGTAACGTAGCATTTAATATCTTTAATTATCTATAATGACCTTGTTATGGTAAAATCAAAATGCATATCTCCAAAATAGCTATAAAAGGGAGATGATGGACAATTGTAAGGGCACAGAATACTATATGAATACACTGGTAATAACATGCATAGACCTGCAGAGTATTACATCCAGTTGTTGCACCGTGGTCGTTTGTGAAATGGGAAATGGATATCGTGGTCCGCTACTACAAACAAAAGGTCAGGTAAAATTCTTGCTCGTACTCACTGGCAATTTTACTAAATGGGTGGAGGCATGAGCATTTAACATGTGCGAGAAAAAGAAGTTAGAGATTTTATTTGGCGGAATATCATATGCCGGGTTGGTGTGACAAAGGAAATCGTGTGTGATAATGGCCCTCAATTTATAGGTGCACAAATCACAGAGTTCTTCCAAAGTTGGCAGATCAAACGGATTACATCCACACCTTATCATACGGTGGGTAATGGGCAAGTTGAGTCAACAAATAAAATCATTATTAACAATTTAAAGAAACGATTAGAGGAGTCCAAAGGTAGTTGCCCAAAAGTGTTACCTGGTGTTTTATGGGCATACCTTACAACAACAAAAACAAGTACAGGAGAAATACCATTTTCATTGATTTATGGAGTTGAAGCTTTGATTTCAGTTGAAATAGGAGAGCCAAGTACAAGGTTTACACAAACGTTAGAAGAATGTAATGACAAAGAAATGCGGATAAATATGGATTTACTCGAAGGAAGTAGAGAAGTTGCATTAATAAGAATGGAAGCACAAAAGCATGTCACAGAATGATACTACATTCGAAAAGCACGCCTGAGATTCTTTAAGATTGGGGACTTCATGCTCAAAAAGGTTTTTCAATCTACAAAGGCGGCCAATGCGGGGAAATTAAGTCCAACCTGGGAAGGACCCTACAGGATTCATGATATCGCAAGGAAAGGAGCATACAAACTGGAAACGATGAATGGCAAGATACTAATTTCACATTGGAATACTATTCATTTGAAGAGATACTACTTCTAAGGAATACCACGGTCAGGTATCTATGTTTTAAAATTCCGTTTTTGAATTATTAAAATTTAATTAACGATGTTAGATGATAGGGAAAAGGCTAACCCATACTAAATGATGAGTCACGACCTGCAAGGCACGTGGAATGAATTAAACTTTCCGGTCTAGGGTTACAATTATTCTGATTGAAATTCAAGCGGGTTAAGTAGTCTTCATCTATAATCGCACCTCTGAATCCCATATGTTTTTCCTTTTCAGGGAAAGGACAGGAACAATGAAGTGCTCGAGGCTTCATATTGCAATACTCAAACACTCGGGGGACTATTCAAAATACACAGGAATATGTATAAAGAAGGCAAATGATATTAGGAAATAATCAAAGGTCAAGCCTGAAAAGTTCATTCATTGAATAAGTCAAATGCAGAGCAAAGTCATGAGCTAAAGAAAAACCTTTCCATAGTGAGGGTAAAGGCTATGTACTGAAACGGGTTGTAAGTAAAAACCTTGTGTTCATTTTTCTTTTTTAAATCTGTTATAAGAAAAAATAGTTACGAAAAAATTATAGATGTAATTCAAATACATGTAAAGTGTTATTCAAAATTAGACAAAGTTAAAATAAAAACTTGTCAAAGTTATTTCAAAGAAACACGTGTATTCCTATTTCTTTTATCATATGTTAACACCATTATCAAGTTGAGACGTCTTCTTCATTAAATGTCAAATATAAAAGGGTCCTATTTTATAAAAGTCATGATTAATTTATATATTCATGAAGTTAACAAATGCATTTTTGAAGAGTAAAAATACATGTTATTCCGTAAGTCCTTAGAAATAAAGGCAAGAATAAATAAAACATTAGTTCAAATAGTAACAAAAAACTTCTTAATATTAAAAAGCTTTAACTAAGTATGAACTTAGTCATAAATTGAATATTGTTTATACATATTTCCCCATAAAAGGTCCGGGGACTTAAATTTCCAAAACAAACCCTCAAATGAGACCAAGGATTTTAACCACAATTTTCCAAAAAGAAAAAAAAAACAAATGAATTCAAAAACTTGTCACTGAGAAGATGAAGGAACTGAAACATGTACATCAACAACAACGGGCTCAACTTGGCTTGAAGGAGAAGGGATACCCATATCATCTTCAACATTGGCGGAAGTTTCAACCACGGGAGAAGGAAAATCTTGGTTTGCTGAGCATTCTCAATACTTTCTTTGATTTTGGCTAACTCATATTCCAAGTAAAAATTCTCTTGGATAACTTCAATAAGGGTATCGTGGCGAGAATTCAAGAACGCCCAACTCACTTCAATGGTAGATTTAACTTCAAGGATCTCATAGTCTCTTTCCCAATCAGCAATTTCATTCTTTAACTTCTCATTTTCAACCAAGGCAGATTCATAAGAAGCTTGAAGAAAGGCATTGGAATTTTCTAAAGAGCAAACCTTGTCAGAAGATACCCAGAGGTCTTCCTGGGCTTGGGTCGAATTTTGCACGAGTTCACCAGCGTAAGCCTCTTTTTCACCCAAGAGAGTCTTCAATTTTCTAATCTCTTCACTTGCCTTGGATAGCTGCTCGGAGAAAGAAGTTTCAAGACCAGCCTTTTCCTCATCTGTTTGACTTGAGGAAGCCTTTTCAACTGCCAGTTCTGAAGTTAAAGCTCGCACTTGCTGCTCCAAGGTATTTTTACTTTCTTCTAAAAAGTCCACATCAATCTGAAGAGTTGCATACTGTTCATTCCAATTATACGCCTCCAATTGATATTCACGCACTAACTGTTCTAAGAGGCTAACCCTTTTCATCATCTCCGTACCGATGAGATTGGCCTTAAAAAAATGGGGGTTGGGGGGAAGGGGTATGCTCTCTAGCTTGGCTCTATATGGCTTGGGCAATCCTCACCTCATAAGCTAGCTTTGCTGCTATGTGACCAGGAGGTTACAGATTCGAGCCGTGAAAATAGCCTTTTGCAAAAAACATAGGTTATAGGGTATGTGGTCCACAGGGACGGATGCAGCATACATCTACTGCGTTCAAATGAATCCGTAGAATAAAAATCCTAGATTCGCCTCTGGTGGTCCGACGCTTTCCCTAACCCGCACTTAGCGGAAGCTTAGTGCACCAGACTGCCCATTTAGGATGTAGCATGGAATTTATATAGATGATTCTTGTGTGAAGAAAAACAACTTCCCAAATTCCGGAAATTGCTTTCTTAGAGTAGTGAATTATGCTTCACTAGCCCAAGACTCACAACCATAATTGAAGAAGAACGAAGAAGAAAATATAGCTCCAAAAATACTAGAACTAAGAAAGTGGAAGACTTACTTGAATAACTTGGAGAATACTTTATTAACTCAAGAAGACTTGGATTTTTTTTTTTGGATGATACAAATGTGGAGGAAGGGGTGGGTATATATAGGCTTTCCACCTCCTCAATGGACGGTCATGATCTATTTAATCCTACGGTGGAGATTCATCTTCTAGAATACTCCACACTTTTCTTACAAAATATCTAGATATTTTTATCACCTACACTAATCTAGAAATATCTCTCCTAACTTCTATAATATTCTATACTATTCTATAATTTTCCAAAAGTTACACTTTAATTTTAACACTCCCCCTTAAAGTGAACTTTTGGAGATAAGTCCAAGCTCGCCACGGAGATCCTCGAATGGTCCTTTGGAAAGAGACTTTGTAAAGATGTCTGCAACGTTATCATTACTCCGAACCTCCAATGCTTCAATGGTACCATCTAGAACCTTCTCTCGGATGAAATGATGCGCAATCTCAATATGTTTTGTTCTTGCGTGACACACCGGATTAGTAGCCAACTCTATAGCGCTTTGATTGTCACCAAGAAGTTTTGTAGGCTTATGAATTGGTGAGAATACATCCCCAACAAGCCGACGAAGCCACGTGCATTCCTGAGCAGCAAGAGTAGAAGCCTTGTATTCCGCTTCAGTAGTAGAGAGTGAGACCGAGTCTTGCTTTTTACTGCACCAAGAAACACATGCTGAACCACAGGAGAATACATAACCGGAAGTTGATATTCTATCATCTAAGTCACCTCCTAGATCAGCATCAGTGAACCCAAGTAGTGAAAAATCAGCTCCTTTCTTGTAAGAAGTCCCATGTCATATGTTGAGTTCACGTATTTCAATATGCGCTTCGCCGCTTCAAAGTGAGGTTTCCGTGGCTCTTGCGTATAGCGACTAACAAGTCCAACAGAAAATGAAATGTCTGGCCTTGTAATAGTCAAGTAGATCAAGCTACCAACAAGAGCCCGATAAGGACGTGGATCTGGTAAAAGCTTTCCTTCATCACGCCTAATTTTTATGTTAGGCTCAAGAGGAGTAGAGCAATGCTTACTTGTGTTTATTCCAAACCTGTCCACAAGCTTCCTCGCATAGCTTTCTTGTGAAAGAAATATTCCATCTTTCACATATTTCACTTCCAAACCAAGAAAATGACTAAGCTCTCCCAAATCTTTCATTTCAAATCTGATCGAGAGTTCAGCTCGCAGTTTTGCAACCTCCTGTTCGTTATTACCTGTAATAATCATATCATCCACATATAGTAGCACAATCATGTGGAGCGTACCTTGCTTCTTCACGAACAGGCTAGAATCTGAGTCTGATGCAAGATAGCCACAAAATTGCCAGTATTCAGCAATCTTTCCGTACCATGCTCTGGGAGCTTGCTTGAGTCCATAAAGCGCTTTCTTCAGCTTGCATACATAGTCTGGATGAGTAGGAGAAATGTAGCCCAAGGGTTGTTCCATGTAGATCTCCTTATCAATCTCGCCATACAGGAAAGCATTCTTCACGTCAAGCTGACATAGCTTCCACCCAAGTGATGCCGCCAAGGAGATCACAACTCGAACTGATGTCATCTTCGCCACTGGGCTAAAAGTCTCCTCATAGTCTTCTCCATAAACTTAAGAGAATCCTCGTGCAACCAGCCTTGCTTTATATCTATCAATACTCCCATCTGCCTTCTTCTTTAGTTTATACACCTACTTGCAAGATACCGGTTTCACATCCTTGGGCTTTGGCACAAGATCCCAAGTTTCATTTTTCACAAGTGCGTGCATCTCCTTATTCATAGCTTCTTCCCATTCCTTAACACCTTTTACTTCATTATAGGAAGAAGGCTCATTTTCATAAATAGGACCGGCACTGAAGCAATGATAGGTGCTTACCATGTTTCCATCTCGGTAGCGAATAGGTTTGATGACTTTCCTTCCATATCGAGTTGTTCTTTGACCATTTGTCTCCTCCAGGTTGATATTTTCCCTTTGTTCATCCACGCGAGAAGTAACCTTGCTCCCCCTATCACCAGAATCTCTTGCTTCTGAAGATGACGTACTATTATACGTCATTGGTGATGATGGCGATGATGAAATATTGGAGCAAGGAGCTGAAGAAGTCACCGGAAAGCTTACGGGCATCTCTTCATGTTCTATAGCTGGTGAAGGAGCATCTCCAGGAACACCACCGGGACTGTAGTAGGAAGAGATTTCATCAAATACTACATCCCGAGATACTTTACACTTGCCTGTCTCGGGATCCATACATTTCCAACCTTTCTTCCTTTCATCATAACCGATGAAGATGCACTTCCTTGCCTTAGCATCTAGTTTAGTTCTTTGTGAATCTGGAATGTGGACGTAGCAGATCGATCCAAAGACCTTAAAGTCTTTCACATTTGGCTTCTCGTTGTAGAGCATTTCGTACGGGGACTTCATATTAATCGGACTGAGTGGTACCCGATTAATCACATATGCCGCACAAGCCATACCTTCAGCCCAAAGAACTTTGGGCAAATGTTTAGCATATAACCAGCTCTTACATGTCTCAGTAAGATGTCGAATCTTCCTCTCTGCAATGCCATTTTGCTGAGAAGTGTCTGCACATGTGAGCTGCCTTCGTATTCCCTGCCTCGAGCAGAATTGATTAAACTCCCGGGAAGTATATTCTCCCCCATTATCAGTCTTCAGCCGTTTTATCTTCCTCTGAAACTCACCTTCGACCTTCTCCTTGAACTCCAAAAATCTGGAAAATACTTCAGATTTTTGCACCACGAAATATACCCAAGTATATCGTATGTAATCATCAACAAATACCACCATATAGCGATAACCAGAGAAGGTAGGTGTACGTGTAGGACCCATCACATCACTGTGAATGAGTTCTAGTGGTGTCTCATATCTTGTTTGGGATCTATCAAATGGAAGACGATGCGCCTTACCATATTGACACCCTTCGCATAATGTTCCACAACCAAAAGTAGTAATATGAGGCAAACCATCAACCAAATTTTTGTTTACCATGACTTTTAACTTATCCATATAAAGGTGTCCCAGTCTAGCATGCCAAAGTGATGCATTATCATTCGTGCTCATCTTGTCAACATAAGATGTAGATGCTGACAAAACAAATAAATCTTTAACTCGCTTACCGGTGTGGACAACATCTCCTTCCACCTTAGTGATATTTCGGAAGAACTTCACTCCATTTGGCCCGAACAGAACATAGTGCCCAGCATCCACAGCATTAGCCACTGAGAAAAGATTCTTCCTCATTCCAGGTACATGATACACACTCTTCATAGTGATAGGGTCTCCGCTATTGTTGAGAATTATTGTACCCTCCTTTTCTACCGGATAAACGGTATTATCCGCGGTGAGAATAGCTTCGTTACCTTCATGTTTCTGAAGAGATGTGAACTTTGAGTCATCTCCGGTAAGGTGATGACCGCAACCAGAATCCACGATCCAGTCATCCTTGAAGTTGATGCTAGTGTAAGCATTTACCGAGGTAGTTTCCGTTGAGAAGCAACCACCCCAGTTCTCTTCGGTTTGTTCTGCTTTATCAGCAACATTTCCTCCATTTAGCTTCACCTTACAATTCTTCTTGATGTGTCCAGGCAAGTTACACCGATAGCATCGAATAGTGCTTCTTTTCCCGTTGGCACTCTTTGGTGGCTCTCCCTCTTCATCTTTTCTTCTCTCTCTTTTATTCTTCTTCTCTGGTCTATAGATATTCTTCTTTCCAGAGAATAAGGCGTCACCTTGAAAGGATAAGGAGACTCCAGCCATTTATTTTGCTAGAGACTCTTGAGAAGAGAGAAGATTCTCAAACTCAACAAGGGAGGGTTGATTAGCCCACCCCTGAATAGAAGTGACAAAAGGAATATATTCTTTGTTTAATCCTCGAATAATATTCCTTTTCATTCGAGCCTCCGAAATAGGTTCCTCCGGATCAAGAGCAGAAATTTCTAAACAAATATTTTTAATTTTTAAGAAAAATTCGGAGATTGAGAGCTCACCTTGAGTAGTTCGTGCCAACTCATTCTCTAAGTATTGTAGCCGAGCAACGTTCTTCTTGTTAAGCAATGCACTTAGAGTATCCCAAATCTGAGATGCAGACTTACACTCAACAATGTGATCAAATAGATCGTGAGAGATTGATCTCTTCAACACGAATTCCGCCTTTGCGTTTGAAGTCCTCCACTTCTTTACGGCATCGGCATTAGTATCCGTTGATGTAGGGGCAACCTTGTTGTCTCCACCAACAACCTCCCATAAATCTTCTCCAAGAAGATAAGATTCCATGCAAGACTTCCATACCCTGTAATTGGATTGATTAAGCACCTTAATTCCAAGGCCGACAACTCTTTCACTTGAATCCATTTTTGGAACGCCAACGAACTTCTTCACCAAGAGTAACTTGACAAGATTCCAAGCTAACACCCTTGTAGCTCTGATACCATGTGAAGAAAAACAACTTCCCAAATTCCGGAAATTGCTTTCTTAGAGTAGTGAATTATGCTTCACTAGCCCAAGACTCACAACCACAATTGAAGAAGAACGAAGAAGAAAATATAGCTCCAAAAATACTAGAACTAAGAAAGTGGAAGACTTACTTGAATAACTTGGAGAATACTTTATTAACTCAAGAAGACTTGGATTTTTTTTTTTGGATGATACAAATGTGGAGGAAGGGGTGGGTATATATAGGCTTTCCACCTCCTCAATGGACGGTCATGATCTATTTAATCCTACGGTGGAGATTCATCTTCTAGAATACTCCACATTTTTCTTACAAAATATCTAGATATTTTTATCACCTACACTAATCTAGAAATATCTCTCCTAACTTCTATAATATTCTACACTATTCTATAATTTTCCAAAAGTTACACTTTAATTTTAACATCTTGTAACCGACTTCAAATAGTTAGGCATAGTGGTTGTTTTGGTTTTAGCTGAAGATTCTAGGAGTTCTTGATCAGAGTTTGTGCCTTGATTAGCTTTTCAATAAGGATGTTAATAATCTTTTTTCTTTTTTTACTTCTTTGCAAAATTATGACTTATATGCTTTAAAGAATTATAAGTTTTAAGCTTTAATAGTTTTCACATTTTTGAATCTTGTTTGCAGTCACTTCGCTCTGAATATTTGCCTTAAGTCGTGTGTTCCTTTCTTCTATGTCTAGGGGAAGCTAGGGGGACAGGGGAAAGCAGCAGAATTTTGAGCCATTGAACGATGTAATTTGTGATTTTTATTCTTCTTTTTATATTTAGCTGCTGTTGAAAGTGTTCCTGGCTACTATTTGTCATTGTCATATTCGATACCTCATTTCCCTTTCAGTTTCTCCTTAATTGTTTTTCTTCATGACCTTAGTGTTTTTGTTAGAACTACCATGCATGTTGTAAAATGTAAATGTCCCTTCTTTCTTCAGTACATACATGGAGTTGCTGCTCGAGGGGTTCACTACATACATCGGTCAAGACAAAGGTTACATAAGTTAAGGCTGTAAAAATCGTGGTTCTGAACCGGAACCGGAACGGAACCGCGGTTCTGGCGGTTCTGCCAGTTCCGGTTCCGCGGTTCCGGTTCCGGCGGTTCCCCGGAACCGTGATGGGGCGGTTCCACCCGCTGGAACCGCGGAACCGGAACCGCCAGAACCGGAACCGGAACCGGAACCGGACCGGTTCAAGCGGTTCCAAACGGTTCCATACGGTTCCATCCGGTTCCGCAACGGTCCGATTTTTAAAATTTTTTTTTTTAAAATTTCCAAACGGCTCTTTTTCAAAATTAGCCGTTTGGAATTTTCAAAAATAGCCATTTGGCCCCCAAACTTTAACTTAACCTCAAACTTTATATAATTACACAATTTTCCATTTCTCAACTATAAATACCCCCTCATTCTTTCATTTTAATTCACCAATTCATCAATATCTCTCAATCTCTCTCAAGCTCTCTTTCAATCTTTCTAGTGCAAGTGCTTAATTTATTGTTGCAAATTCGTGAAATATTGTGAAGTTGTTGAATTGAAGTTTTCAAGTGTTCAATTTCAACGATTTTCAATTTTCAAGAAGTTGTTCGTCAATCCGGTAAACTCGTTTCAACTCTTACGTGCTAAGAATATTTTTGTGTGTTGTTATTTTGCTTAATTATAATTATTATGGCATTTCATTGAACAATATGTTCGAAAAAGGAAAACCTAAAACCGGTGAAAGTAGTCGCCAAAATACTACCCCTCCCCCGGCTCCCCAACCTAGAAAAGATAAACAAGTTCAAAGTAGCAGCCAACCTAGAAATACTAATGAAACCTTCGGAATCCTTGATAGTGATCACCCGTATTTTCAATTTAGCAATGTTGATTTTCTACATGATGTAGCAGTTGGTGATAGAATAGACGATGATATTATGAATATGCTTTATCCTAATATACCTATCTTAGAGGGAAATGAGGATGATGATGATGACGAAACCCAAGCTCCGGTAGATTTAGATGATACACCTACTAGTCCTGCTACTAATGAACCGGAACACCCACCCGTACAAACTCCCACTTTTAGTAGACAACCTCCTAAACGTTCAGAAACTTCATTAGTTTGGCAATTTTCTATTCAACTAAGAGAACAAAATAAGGCTAAGTGTAAATCTTGTGAGAAATTACTTGTGCATAGGTATACTGGAGATCGTAGCGGCACAGGTAGTTTAGTTAAACATATAAAATTACACCCTAGCGATAAGGCTAGATATATCCAATTGAAAGCGCAACAAGAGGGGAGGACAAGTCCTGAAACAACAGTTAACCCAAGTACTGGTTCTAATCTAGTTCAACCAGGAATAAACACAGTCACCGGAGGTATATTGTATTATGATCCAAATAGGGATCGTGAAGAATTAGCTAAAATGATTACTGTTATGTGTTTGCCTTATAGAATAGTTAATTCACGGCACACGGGTAAGTTTATTGCTAACACTGTTTCAGATGTATGTAGATATTTTTGTTTTAGTGATAAAATAATGTCAATTTCCATGGATAACGCTAGTAGCAACACTAGTGCAATTTAACTAGAACACTTAATCCTGCTTTTACTAATATTTTTCACGTTAGATGTATATGTCATATTTATCATTTAATTGTTGGTGATGGTATGAGAATTTTAAACATAGAAATTGAAAAGGTTAAATTCGCTCTTAATTGGCTTTTTTATTCTAACCGTAGAAGTAGACTTAGAGAATATTTTAAAAAATGTGACGAATATGGCCTTAGAGAAAGAAAGGTTCCTAAACCTTGCCCAACTAGGTGGAACTACATGTACGAAAGTTTAGTAATGGCGTACGAATATAGAAACCCAATTAATGCTACTTATAATTCTCGGGATTGTGGGGAGGAAGATAATGACATGCTAACTAATCAAGATTGGACTAACGTTAAAATTCTTTTAGATTTTTTAGAACATTTTCATGTGGCTACAACTGCTTTATCTGGCCAATATTATCCAACTATTTCTAACTGTTTAGTTTATATTGCCGCACTTGCTAATTTGTTTGTTGATTTTAACGAGGGAGGGGAAATTTATGAAATTGCAATTACTGAAATGAAAAAGTAGTTTAAAAAATATTTTTTTCCAATCCCTCCTATATTTGGTCAATTTTTTCCAATCCCTCCTATATTTGGTCAATAAATATGCTCTTTATCATATTCTTGAATATCTTTTGTCTCAATATTTCTTTGTCTTTAATTCTATATCAATCCTTAAATATTTATATAACATATAATATATATAACATACAACACAATATACTAATGACAATATTCTTTTATCAATATATACTACTTATATAAAATTTATACTAATTACTAACTACAAGTCTACAACACAATATACACTATTTATATACAATATATACTACTTAAATACAATATATACTACTTATATACAAAATATACACTACTTATACACAATATATACTAATTACCAAACACAATATATATTATAGTAATAACATAGTACACCATTTAAAATATATTCTACAATATACGAATGACTACAATACAAGATATTGATTTAAAAAAAAATAAAAATAAATAGAATCGCCGGGAACCGCCAGAACCGGAACCGGACGGTTCCGGAACCGTATGGTAGCGGTTTCGGCTCCGGAACCGCCAGAACCGGAACCGCCAGAACCGTCAGAACCGCAGAACCGGAACCGCCAAAACCGGAACTACAGACCCAAATAGACCCAGAATCGGAACCAGATACAGCCTTAGTCATAAGTGAAACTTTATTCACCACCATCTTTCTGTCTTTTGTTTAGGTGATATTCTGCCATCAGCTAATGCTGAATCTATCATACTTTGTGTATTTATTTTAGTCTATATACTTTTGATATTGTATCTTGTTGTTCGAACTCTTGCTCTTGTTTTGCTGCAGTGGACATTCCATCCTTTCATTTTCAAGATAAAAAAGATCTATACAGTTCTGATATGGTGGAGGGTCTTGGCTTTCTTAGTTGTAAGTGACCAATTCTCTTAGACGTCATTCTTGTGTTTTTTTTAATATGTGAAGAGATTGTTGATAATGTAGAGATTGTTATGAGGGTTTACCTTCAAATTCAGCCAAAGTAGCTTATAGTTAGGCTCACATTCCCACCATTTATTGGATCTAGTATATTAGAGAAAAATATGTTCAAATCTTTCGAGAAACTTCATCGTCTATGGGGACATGTTTGCGTGGAGTGGGTAATATCTAGAATTGTTAGAAATAGTATGATGAGGTTGTATATAAAATTTGAAGTCATTTAATGGAGATTTGGACTGATTTTGAACAAGAATTGCAACTGAAAATCACGAAAGATTTTCGTCTACAAATACTTGTATAAATGTGTTTAAAAGTGTATAATAGTGTATAAAATGTGTTTTTACACTCATATACAAGATTATACCAAAAACTGACTTCATCTTCTTCATTGCGTTTTTCTGAAATTTAACTCAAATCTTGCCGAAATCTACTCCACATCACTTCAAATTTAAATTTTGAACTCCTTTTGATATTTTCAATCAATTGAAACAACACTCAATCCAATCAGCTAACAAACTCAAAAAATCTTATTTTTCAAAGCCAAGCTTTGAATGGCCTTCTATTGTGGAATGTTGAATCTTTAATTTTCTTATATTACAACCAGATGACAACAAAGAAGAAAAATAGTAATAGCAAACAATTCCTTGAAGTATATGTAGAATATGTTTGAAGAAAAAGGAGTGAAAGTAATATTTGTGAGAACATAGATTCAATTTCATAGCTTTTAGAAGCAATAATTGTAAAAAAAAAATTTAAATTTGCTAGTGCTTTCAAGATATGTACAATATGAGCTTGGTCACGTAAAACTTAAAAATATGAGCTATTTTTTGTTATTGTACGAAGACAAGTGTAGTTTCTTATAATTCTTTCTTTTTCTAATATGTGAAACTCGATATGATCATTAGGCTTCTATATTCAGTTTAATGTTGTTGTCAAGGATAACTTTAATTCTCTTCTGAATGCTTTATAAGTTATCCTTAGGTTACTGCTTGGCCACAAATAAGAGAACATTTAGAGAGAAGTCAATAGCTATTCATTACCGATCTGCTAAGGCGGTTAAATGATTGTTCACTGCAGGCTTGTCAGTTCCTTGGGATCATAATATTCTACTCTACACAGCTTCCTGGTCCAAATTATCACTGTCGTGAGGTAAAGACTTGTCGCATTTGGTTGATGCTTTGTCAGTTAGTACTCTTGTGTTGTCTATGAGCTGGGCGATATGTAAATTGTCTATCTTCTGATTTTTCAGGGTTCAAAGCTTGCCACACTATAACAACAACAACCCAGTATAATCTCACTTAGTGAGGTCTGGGGAGGGAAGTATGTACGCAGACCTTACCCCTACCCTTGGGTAGAGAAACTGTTTCCAATTAGACCCCCCCGCATCCTTCCCTCCAAGAACTTCCCACCTTGCCCTTGAAGAGACTCGAACTCACAACCTCTCGGTTGGAAGTGGGGGTTGCTTACCATCAGAGCAACCCCTCTTGCCTAAAGTTTGCCACTGCCTCCTCCAAATAGTGTTTTAGAAGTTTTATTAATTAATTGTGAGATATATTTTACCCTACTCACTGTTGTATTTCAGTTGTTCTTGTTACAATGTGCTTATGCGATCGATGTTTATGAATGTGCAGTTCCTAGGGGTGTGCTTTACGGTTGTGGTGATCTGATATTTTCATCTCATATGATATTCTCTCTAGTCTTTGTGCGGACTTATCATAAATATGGCACAAGAAGGTATTTAGCAGTAATATGCTGTATAATGCTCTGTAAGATCTAATTTTCATATTTGAGCTCTATTTCTGATGAATGAAACTATTCTATGGGTGAATGCTGGGGAAGATAGTTAATTCTGAATTTTATTCAACATAACAGAACCTCTCTCCCTTTAACTTTTTTTTCCCCTTCTTTTTCTTTAACCTGACTTAGGTGCCTTTTTTCTTATGTCTGCAATATTTTACTGAAATAGCTTCATGGGGCATATGATTTATATGCTATTTCTTGAGCTGCTGGTGCTCTATTCCTATAGTTCTCTAAGTGACCAATAGGATACGGGTTCAAGCCATAGAATTAGCTACTAATGCTTGCATTAGGATAGAATTTTTATATTACTCCCCCTTGTGGTGCGTGAACGCTTGATGATTCGTGCACCGGGCTGCCCTTTTATTTTCTTTAATATAAAATGGATGCCCTAAAAGAAGAACAAAGAAGGCTTGAATGAAGTACGACAGCCTAAACTTGTCTGATTGCTCAATTTGATTCTATAGGATCATAAAACTGTGTGCTTGATTAGCTGTTATTGCTCAGAGCATCTTGATTGTTGCATCACGCAAACACTACACTGTGGACGTTGTTGTAGCATGGCGAGTGAAACTCTCAGCTTGACGTTCTGCGTTGGCACGGTTGTTTGAAAGTAATTTTCTGACTTTGATTGAGCTCTATGACAGGTACACAGTTAATCTAGTAGTATTCTTCGTTGACAAACAGTTGCCAGGTTATCATCCTAATCTTCTCTTTGAATGAACTTAAGTATGGCTACTCTCCCCTTTTTGCTTAATGCGCAAGGATGAAAAATTAGCTGAAGCACTGAGTTTTTTCTTTCAGAACTGCCTGACCGCGCTAGTGCAGCATTGTTTCTGCCACTGAGCAAAGATAGCAAAACCAAGGAAGAGAATAACAAACCTTTGAATGGAAATTCTGCAGAATGGTTATAATGAATAGCGTTCTGGATTGCGTATAGATGGGAGCACAGTGCATGTTGACGCAGTGACGAACAGCTTATAGACGATACATGGATTGCAACTAAGCAAAGCTGGTAAAAAGCAATTCTCTTTCAATATCATTACAAGGTTGGTTTAGCGTAGGAATACAAGAAGCAATGGCATCAAATGTATAATGGAACTCCCATCTTTTTCAGACAATAAATTATCAATTTCATTTTGTACTCCGGGAACATCTGGCACTTTATAATTCATAATGTTAGTCTAGCCATCAGACAGTTGGAGATCACGATGTTTGGCTAAAAAGTTATTCGAATACTTAAATAGCTTTAAAATAATCAAAAAATGATGTGGGTTAATCGGAATCAAGGGTAATGTGGTCTAGA
Organism: Nicotiana benthamiana; assembly: GCA_034376525.1. Lineage (NCBI taxonomy): Eukaryota > Viridiplantae > Streptophyta > Magnoliopsida > Solanales > Solanaceae > Nicotiana > Nicotiana benthamiana. The sequence goes on from CM067336.1 coordinate 16,188,956, forward strand.
GAATGTTGAATGATTGAGATTAATGATTATAATGTAAAAATCGAGATATAAGAACAGTAAAATGTATAATAGACTTTTCGCACAAGAGAGAAAGAGAGAGTGAGTTGTATATTTTCAGTAATGAAATACACATGAGTCTTTACAAAGGGAGAAGGTCCTTTTATATACTAAGGGACCTTCCTAGAAATAAATCAAAGAGAGTACAAAAGTTGGTGACCTCGATATACGAGTGTCAGAACTTGATGTGACGTTGCAGCGAGTCACGTCACTCGGCCCGTTTGTTGACTGGGGCCAGCTTTACTTAAGCCGACCACGATAAGGCCGCTTTCTTTAGTGAGGCTGTATGCGGATAATATATGGGCGTAGGGAACCAGATTTGCCCAATACAAATAGTTCCTCCGTTTATTGGGGACACAGTCGAAAGGCGTTTCCAATGGACGGACATACGTGCTCGACGCCTATGGAAATTTGGTCGTTCCTATTGATAACCCTGTGAGAGACGCGTTCGTGTGTGAAGAGGTCATGCCGTTGACATGTTACTCCCTTTTTGGAATTTCTTTTTAAGGTGACGTCATAGATCACATGCATGATCATTACTTCTGCTCCCGAGGTTGTTTAGGTTATGACATGACGTTTGGGTTTCCTGCGCCAATTTTTGAATTATTCCCTTTCAATTCCTGTGTACCTTTTCTTATAAATAGGGGGAGAGTTGGACTAGGTTCATCTTTCGATCCTTTTCGGAGAGTATTATCTCAATCTTTTCCCTATATTTTTTCTGGTACTCGCTGTTCTTTCTTCTCTGAAATTCTCATTCTCAGGAATCAAACTTGTGACCCGCAATACCTTTTTCTTATAACATTCATTATGGCTAAACGTCGACATGAAGATACTAGGACCAGGGACGTTGCTCCCACTAGGGTTTCATCATCCTCGGACAGCGAAGAGGCCGAGGAAGTTTTTGTTCCTCTATCAACGGCCAACTTGCTCACACGCGATATGAGCAAAAGGAGCAACTTTCTGAATAAGTGTAAACTCCCTCCTTGGGAGCATAGTGAGATGATGCTGTCCCACTTGGCCTCTCTCTGGAAGTCGTACGATATTCCCGATCATGTTGACATGGTCCCCGTGGGGCTAGACCATGTTAACGTGCCTAAGATCGGTACTGTGCCTTCTACGAGTACGCCTTCCAAATTGGATACACCCTTCCAATTTACCCTCTAGCGGAAGAGCTGTGTTGCTGGTTTGGAGCATGCCCGGCCCAACTTACCCCGTACGCCTTGAAGGTGTGCAGGGTATTATCCATCTACGCGGCGAAGGCCGAAAAAGAGGTGACCGTTCATCACCTTCTGCAAATGTTCAATGCGGTTCTCATGAGAGGCTCGATGCTCCAGTTGAGGAGTAGGAGCAAGAAGAGCTTTGTGTCGCGGGTGGACAACAAGGCCAACTGTAAATTCTGGACGAGGTTTTTCTACGTACGTACCGAGCACCTTGTGTCCAACCCTGAAGGGTTTCTAGAGGTCTGGAATGACACACGTAAGTATTGACGTGCGTGACGTTTACTATTTTGACCTTACTTTGTTGGTTCTCACTGTCGAAAGTTTTCCTTTTGTTTTCATGCAGTGGAAGCTCGCCCTCCTCGAAGGGTTGATGACATTAGGTCATGGGTGCAAGCGCTGATACCATTTGCAGAAGAAAGCTGTTCCTGGTTTGAATTCTTTAGGCTCTATGGCCCGGCAGGTAACGGCCTTACCTAATTTTTGTTATGGTTTGGGGGCACACACAATTTTCTCGCCCGTCTCACATGTGCTTTGGCAGGTCGGGACGCCTCTAAGAAGGCACAAAAGAAGAAGAATCAACAGAAGAAGAAGATTGTGGCCGATCCTTCTAGGACAGTATCTGATCCTGAGGAGGATCTGGTCTTCGTCGGCACGTCTAGGGGCAGTACTTCGCCACCCTCAAGACAGGAGGATACATTAGAAGCAGCCCCAGAGATAGCATCTGAGGCCGTGATGGGGTCGTACCTGAGACAACGCCCATGGAGGTGCCGGTGGGTGTTCTTGAGATTGCCCTCGTGGGGACGCCTTCTTCCCAGCCGACCCCCTCTGAGCCCGCTCTGCATCCTGTGGAGGGAGACCGTGAAGAGGAGGAGACGTTGGAGAGGAGGCAACGTCGGATTCTTACTGGCAAGGCCGTGGCTACCTAGACCGGAAAGGCTAGGCCATCCCGCCTTGAATCAAGGCCGGCTTTTATGGCAGAGGCTATTCTCTCAAGGAGGGATGATCTTAGGAGGGAGGCCGCGGCGAGGAGAAGTGAAGACATGGATGTGGCGGACTCTAGGTCAGCCACGGAGGGCACAAACAGAGGAAGTGGGCCCTTGGACCGGGTGGAGATGATGGCCAGCCAATCTTCTCGTCGCATAGTGATCCCAAGTCACTATAATTTGTTGGAGAACTGTGATGAGGCAACCTCCAATATGATGCTCTTGTGCGCCGGTGCCGTGCGTGCGACCCTGGCGGAACTTAGTGATAAAGTCTTGGCCCAAAGTGTGTCAGGTATAGCCTTACAGGGTATGCCTTTGCCTTGCTTAATGACCTTTCTTTTTTGTAGAGTTATGACTTTCCCGTACTTACTTGGTTCCTTTTGCAGACTCTTGTCTTAGAGGTGGAGAGGGATCGGCGCTTGAAGGAGAAGATGGACAGATACAATAGGCTGGCACAGAAGTACAATAAGACGCGTGAGGCGCACCAGACCTTGGCCGATATGTACAAGCAGGACCCCAACTTTAGGGTGGTTTGTGAGGGCCTAGTGGAGTCCGATGTGCAATTGAAGAAAAAAGTCGCCGAGCTGGAAAAGGTTGATAAACAGCTCATGGCCGCTGTTTCTCGGGTCGTGGAGATGGAGGTCCTTATCCAGGACAAGGACGAGGAGCTGCAACTTGGTCGTGTTGTGGCGGAGGAGGCGGCAGACTTGCGCACCCGGGTTGCGGCTCTAACGGAGGAACTCAATGCCACGAAGGCCGAGGTCGAGAAGCTTAAGCTAGGTCTTGCACAAGCCTATACGTCTCGAGAAGTGCAAGAGATGTAGGTGTATGCAGAGGCCAGGCTGGTCGTGCTTGAGGAATTCCTGGTGGCTGGTCGTGCATCTGAAGCGGAAGTTGAGAACCAGCGCCAATTGGTTAGAGTTGCTCGTGAGGCGACTGGCTATGGTCCTGAATCACTGGCCCGGGAGGGGGGTAACTCTACGGACGTCAATCGCTTGGAATCCAGCTCTTGGATTTCTAGGGCGTACCCTCCTGGAAATGAGGACGACAAGGCCACCTGAAGGCTGGGCCGGGCTGGATAAGTAGGGGACTCTTAGGATCTTTGTAAATATGCCAGTACATACTAATTTTGTATCACGAGTGTTTGTCCCCTTTGATAAGAGCATATAGTTCTTGTGGTGAGTATTCTTTTCTTTTTTCTGGCATGTCGTTGTACTTTTGTTTTTACCGTAGCTGCTTAGAACTCGATGGCCATAGCCATGTAAATTTAAAGCCCGTAGCCTGTTGAAAACGATGGCCATAGCCATGTGGAATAAAGGTCGTAGCCTAATGTCCTTAACCATATAAAACGATGGCCATAGCCATGTAAAGTTAAAGGTCGTAGCCTGATGAAAACAATGGCCATAGCCATGTGGATAAAGGCCGTATACTAAAGGCCTTAACCATATAAAACGATGGTCATATCCATGTAAAATAAAGGTCGTGACCTAATGGCCTTAGCCATATAAAACGATGTCCATAGCCATGTAAAATAAAGGCCGTGGCCTATGGCCTTAACCATATAAAACGATGGCCATAGCCATGTGAAATAAAGGTCGTAGCCTAATGGCCTTAGACATATAGAACGATGGCCATATCCATGTGAAATAAAGGTCGTGGCCTTAGCCATATAAAATGATAAACATAGCCATGCAAAATAAAGGCCGTGGCCTACTGGCCTTATCCATTTAAAACGATGGCCATTGCCATGTAAAATAAAGGCTGTGGCCTAATGGCCTTAGCCATATAAAACGATGTCCATAGCCATGTAAAATAAAGGCCGTGGCTTAATGGCCTTAGCCATATTATACGATTTCCATAGCCATGCAAAATAAAGGCCGTGGTCTAATGGCCTTAGCCATATAAAACGATGGCCATGGCCATGTAAAATAAAGGCCGTGGCCTAATGGCCTTAGCCATGTAAAACGATGGCCATAGCCATGTGAAATAAAGGACGTAGCCTAATGGCCTTAGCCATATAGAACGATGGCCATAGCCATGTGAAATAAAGGTCGTGACCTAATGGCCTTAGTCATATAAAATGATGGCCATAGCCATGCAAAATAAAGGTTGTGGCCTAATGGCCTTAGCCATATAAAACGATGGCCATAGCCATGTAAAATAAAGGTCGTGGCCTAATGGCCTTAGCCATATAAAACGATGGCCATAGCCATGTGATATAAAGGCCGTAGCCTAATCATTTGGAGATGGCCATAGCCATTTCATTCATTGTGAGACTTTTCATTCATTTGGAGATGGCCATAGCCCTTTCGTTCATTTGGAGATGGTCGTAGCGTTTTCATTCGTTTGGAGACTTTTCATTCATTTGGAGATGGCCGTAGCCTTTTCATTCATTTGGAGATGGTCGTAGCCTTTCAATACACTTGGAAAAAAGAGTACAACTCAGGTGTCACCTTTTTAGAAGTGGAAATGTTTGAGGTGAACGACGTTCCAGTTGTTTTGGAGTGTCTTTCCTTCCATTTTCTCTAGCTGGAATGCTCTTTTCCCGGTTGCCGACGTGATTTTGTAGGGTCCATCCCACTTTGTGCCTAATTTTCCTTCACTTGGGTCTTTTAAGGCAAGAGTCTTGGCTTTGAGGACGTAATCCCCTACTTTGAGAGGCTTATTTTTGCCCTTTTGTTGTAGTATCTTTCCAGTTGTTGTTTTTGGGCTACCATTCTGACGTGGGCCATTTCTCTTCTTTCTTCAGCTTCATCAAGATCTTGCAGTTTGGTGACATCGTTTTCCATTCCGCTGGTGTGTGAGTACCTTAAGCTGGGTTCGCCCACTTCGACGGGTATGACCGCGTCGGATCCATAAGCCAGTGAATATGGGGTTTCTCTGGTGTTGGATTTGGGCGTGGTTCTGTGTGACCACAACACTTCGGGTAGTAATTCGGGCAATAGCCCCCTGACATCTTCGAGCTTCTTTTTGAGTATGTTCAAAATTGTTTTTTTGGAGGACTCTGCTTGACCGTTGGCGGCCGGGTGGTATGGCGTGGACAGTATCCTTTTGATGCGCCATTTTTCGAAGAACTCTGTCGTTTTCTGACCGATGAACTAGCGCCCATTATCGTAGCTGATTTCTTTGGGGATGCCAAAACGGCATATGATGTTCCTCCAAATGAAGGAGATGACTTCTTGCTCGCGTAATTGTGCGTACGCACCTGCTTCCACCCACTTAGAGAAATAGTCAGTTAAAACAAGTAAAAAGCGTACCTTTCCTCGTCCTGGGGGTAGCGGGCCGATTATATCCATCCCCTACTTGATGAATGGCCAGGGGATGTGACGGAATGGAGGGGTTCTCCTCGTTGGGGTATCATTGGGGCGAACTTTTGGCACTGCTTGCATCGGCGGACGTACTCCGCTGCCTCTTTCTTCATGGTGAGCCAATAGTAGCCGGCACGTATGATGCACCTAACGAGGGTGCAATTGCCAGTGTGGGCGTCACAATGGCCTTCGTGTACTTCTTCAAGTACAGGTCTTGCTTGTTGCGGTCCTAAGCACTTGGCTAGGAGGCCACCGAACGTCCTTTTATAAAGGTCGTCGTTGATCATGCAGTATCGGGCGGCCTGTACGCGGAGTTTTTTTGCCTCTTTTTTATCAGGGGGAGTATCCCATTTTGCAAGTAAGATATGAACTGGTTGCGCCAGTCCCAAGTCAGGTTTAAGGAAATTACCTCGGTGTGATCAATAGCTGAGTGGAGGAGCATGACCACACTGTCTTTGTTGATGCTTTTGGTGGCAGCAGCCAACTTCGCCAGGCCGTCCGCTTCGATATTCCGTGCTCTGGGAATTTGATTGAAGTGGCATTCATCGAATGTAGCCATCAGCCTGTGGATTTCTGACTGGTACTTTTGTAACCTCTGTTACTTGATTTGATAAGTCCCAGTGATGTGGTTTACCACAAGCTGGGATTTGCAGTGGAGGAGAATTCAGCGAGATCCGTACTTGGTGGCCAGTTTCATGCCTGCAATAACGGCCTCACACTCAGCCTCGTTGTTAGTCATTTTCGGGCATCGTATGGACTGACGAATCATTTTGCCCGCGGGGACTTAAAAAATGAGTCCCAGTCCCGATCCTGATGCATTGGCGGCGTCGTCCGTATAAAGGACCCATAGGTCATTTTCGGAGGATGCGCGTTGTGCCTCGAGTTCCGCCTTTGGCAGGACTTCCGTGCTGAAGTCGGTGATAAAGTCAGCTAAGAATTATGACTTGATGGCGGTTCTTGGGAGGTACGTAATGTCGTGCTCGCTAGCTCGACAGACCATTTGGCGAGTCGCCTTGAGAGTTCGGGTTTGTGCAGGACGCTCCTTAGAGGGAAGGTCGTCACCACCCATATGGGATGGCACTGAAAATATGGTTGTAGCTTATGTAAAGCTACTACAAGTGCTAAGGCTAATCTCTCAAGGTGGGGATACCGCATTTCGGCATCCACTGAAGTTTTGCTGATATAATAAATAGGAGATTGTGTACCTTTATTTTCGCGTACTAGGACGGCGCTGACTGCAACCTCTGATACGGCTAAATATATCAACAATGGTTCATCGAGGTTGGCTTTTACCAGTAGGGGCGGTGATGATAAGTATGCTTTTAAGTTCCACAAGGCTTCCACGCATTCTCTGTTCCACTGCAGTCCCTGGTCTTTTTTCAGCACACTAAAGAATTTGTGGCACCTGTCGGAGGAGCGTAAGATGAATCGGGAGAGAGCGTCTATTCGGCCTGTTAATTCTGCACCTGCTTCTTGCTGCTTAGCATTTCTGGGATGGTCTCTATGGCTCTGATCTGGTCAGGGTTGACTTCGATTCTCTTTTGTGATACCAAAAATCCCAGGAACTTTTCCGACGCTACTCCAAAAGCACACTTCTCGGGGTTCAGTTTCATGCTGTATTTCCTTAGTATTTTGAAGGCTTCCTTCAGGTGGGTGAGATGGTCCTCCTTGTTTGATGATTTGACCAACATGCCGTCGATGTAGACCTCCATTGTTTTGCCGAGTTGTTCTTTGAACATTGTCGTCACCAGCCTCTGGTAAGTGGCCCCTGCGTTCTTGAGCCCGAAGGGCATTACTTTATAACATTACATCCCCTGGTGGGTGATGAAAGTTGTCTTCTCTTAATCTTCTTCGGCCATCATAATTTGATTGTAGCCGGAATACGCATCAAGGAAGCTTAGCAGCTCATGGCCTGTTGTTGCGTCTATCAACTAGTCGATGTGGGGTAGCGGGAGAGAGTCTTTCGGGCTTGCTTTATTTAGATCAGTGAAATCTACGCACATCCGCCACTTACCATTCTTCTTTTTGACCATTACGACGTTGGCGACCCATTCCGGGTACTTGGATTCTCTGATGGAGCCATTAGCTAACAGCTTTTCCACTTTTTCGCTCACTTTTTCGTTAATGGCGGTGTTGAATTTTCTTCTTATCTGCCGCATGGGTGGGTGCAATGGGTCGACGTTGAGTTTGTGGGAGGCAATTTATCGTGTAATTCTCGCCATATCTGCATGAGAAAAAGCGAACAGATCCGCATGGTTAGATAAAAGTTCACGGTACTGACATGGGTTTGATAGGCTGTGGTCTATGTAAGCTTTCTTTGCGGGGTTGCTGCTGTTTAGCTGAACGGGATCGAGGTCTTCGACCGTTGCCTTGCTAGCCTCGACCTCCTCAGGATCTTTGATGGCGTTCTCTGCCGGATGGACCTTATTCCCCGACATGGCTGATTGCTATGCTTCTGCACTTGCTCATTGGAGCTGCTTGGTATGTGTGCAATCCTGGGCTATCTTATAGCATTCTTGGGCGGAGCTCTCCTCGTACGACGTGCATTCCCCATGGGGTTGGGAATTTGATTACTTGGTAGAAGCTGGAGGGGACGACTCTCATGGCGTGTATCCACGGGCATCCGATAATGGCGTTGTATGCCATTTCTTGGTTCATCACGTGGAAGGTAGTTTTCATCGTGTCTCCACCTGCAAGAATGGGCAGCGTCACATCGCCTGAGGTTCTTCCCATTGCATTATTAAAACCTGTTAGTATTACGCAACGTGGGATTATTTTATCCTCGAGTCCCATGAGTGCAAAGACTCTTGGATGAATGATACATGAGCCGCTTCCATCGTCGACCATGATCCTTCTAACATCAGTATCTACTATGCGTAAAGTAATAACTAAGGCTTCATAATGAGGAAAACACAAGCCGTCGGCATCAGACTTATCGAAGGTGATACTATCTTCGAAGTCATCATACCGTTCGTGAGCGATATTTCGCTTTAGCTTGTGGGTGGTGGTGAATTTGACGTGATTGATCGCTGAATCATTGCCATCTCCAATGATCATGTTGACGGTGCGCGTTGGTGAGGGCGGCCTTGGTGGGCCGCGGAGTGGTTCTCGCCCTCGCGCGAAGTTAGCTTTCCTTTGTTGCTGAGCAGCTCTTTCAAGAACCCTTGGTTCAGCATTCGGACTACCTCCTGACGGAGACCTATGCAGTCCTCCGTTCTGTGCCCCCGTTCTTGGTGAACTCGCACAAGGCGTTTGATTTTGTGGTGGCGGGGTCGGACTTCATCTTTGCTGGCCATTGTACTTTGTTGCCCAGCTTCTCTAGTGTGTACACTATCTCTGAAGGAGATACACAAAAGTTATGTGCAGATAATGAAGGGGGCATACCTCTGTCGTTCCTTAGTGGAGTGATATGTTGTTGCAAGGCGTCTGCATGCCTCGGTGGTGGTGGGTGCGAGGACCTGATGTATGGTTGGTGTCTTTCTCTGTTGAGGCGTGGGATTTGTTCCCGCCTTCCCTCGTTGCGCCGGTCCCTTTGAATTTCTGGGTGCACCGTTGTCAACCTTCGGGTTGGGCCGTTAAGGTCTTCATCATCCCCACGTACCTCGGCGCAATAGGCGTTGTGTAATTCTTCCCAGGTGGTGGGAGGATATTTCAGGAGACGACTGAGTAGCTTCTTGGTCGCCTTGGAACCATCTTTGCTGAGCCCGTTCTAAAAGGCTGCAACCGCCATGCTTCCGATATGTTTGGTAGGCTCATTCTGACCCTATTAAATATGGCTAGGAACTCCCTAAGTCCTTCTCCTGGGGTGTGACGCACAACAAAAATATCGTTGACCCGTGCTTCTGCCTTCCTCGCCTCTGCATAGGTGGTAGCGAATTTATCCGCCATCTCCTAAAAGGTTGAGATGCTTTTGGCCAGTAGCTGTGAGTACCACGTTAGGGCCTCTCCTGTCAGCGTCTCACCTAACTTCTTCAGAAGCACGGATGGTAGCTGTTCTTTCAACAAGTCGTTGCATTTGACGGCTGTGACATAATGGATCAGGTGGTCCTCGGGGTCGGTGGTCCCGTCATATACTTTCAAGTATGGGGAATTTTGAAGGTTTTTGGGATGGGGTATGGCACGTCTCCTTCCACGTAGGGTTGTTCTACGAACCTCCCTATGTCTCGCTTTGGCAGCAACTTAGGCACGCATGGGATCTTATCCACCGTTTCTTGGTGTTCCTTCATCTGGTCGCGGAGCAACATGTTCTTGTTTTCCATTTCCTCCATCTTTTTGAGGATGGCTGTGAGTGTTCCTTCGTTAGCTTGGACATCGACGGGTACGTTGTTTGTTCTTGTGACCTCGAGCTCATCCTCGGTTGCGATATGATCTGCTGCTGGGGTGCATATATCATTTTGAAGGGATTTTTTGGCTAGACTGCTCAGAGTGTTTGTCACCCACTCTTCTAGTAATTTTTTATCTCCGGGGGTGCTTCCTTAGTGGTAGATGTTGAAGCTTCTCTTTCTTGTGGTACCACCAGGTCTTCTGATGAGGAGGGTAAGGCTTCCACGCTATCAAAGTATTGGGGGTTGTGTGTAGGGCATCTCCTTCGGCATCCGCGTTGAGAGTGCCCGTGAGGTCCATTCTAACCTCCAAGATAGCCTTCATTCTTACATTGTTCTCAGCCATTTTAGGTTGTAGAGAGTGATTTTTCGAAGGATCTCTAGAAACAAACTACAGCTTTGATTCTCGAGATCCCCACAGACGGCGCCAAATTGTTTGGCTAAAAAGTTATTCGAATACTTAAATAGCTTTAAAACAATAAAAAATGATATGGGTTAATCGGAATCAAGGGTAATGTGGTCTAGAGAATGTTGAATGAATGAGATTAGTGATTATAATGTAAAAAACGAGATATAAGAACAGTAAGATGTATAATAGACTTTATGAACAAGAGAGAGAGAGAGAGAGAGAGAGAGTGATGTGTATATTTTCAGTAATAAAATACATATGAGTCTTTACAAAGAGAGAAGGTCCCCTTTATATACTAAGGGGCCTTCCTCGAAATAATACAAAGAGAGTACAAGAGTTAGTGGCCTCAATATACGAGTGTCAGAGCTTGATGTGACGTTGCAGCGAGTCACGTCACTCGGCCCGTTTATTGACTGTGGCCGGCCTTACTTATGTCGACCACGATAAGGCCGCTTTCTTTAGTGAGGCCGTATGCGGATAATATATGGGTGTAGGGAACCAAATTTTCCAAATATAGACTGTTAGACATATGGACTTGTACTACATACATATGGACAATATATGGATTAATTATATATTATGTGCTATCTTTTGGTTTGGCCTAAATTAGTGGTCTTTTGGACATTATTATTAAGGAGACCAATACATTGTCATATAAAGTGTAGAGACTAATTTTGTGTAGATACCCATAAAGAGTAACCTTAGTTAATGATGGGCTAACTAAGGTTACATGCATGTAACTGAGGTTACATGCTTATAAATAGGGGGTTATGGTTCCCATTTGATGCAAGACCATTCTTTCTTCTTCTTCCCATACAATTTAGAAAGACTCTACATTGTCTTGCACATCAAGTGGAAAGCCAAACCCCGGACGAACTCCAAGCCGGATAAAGGAGCTTCCACCTATGAATTCAGGTACGCTTCCGCTTATGTTATAATTCCAAATAATTCTATATGAAGGCTACAGTTTTATAGTTGGATTTATTCCAACAATTGGTATCAGAGCCTCCTTCATATTGGGTCATTTGGAAATTCATGAATTCAATGTTATAATGCTTAGTGATTAAAATTCAGTTAGAATTTTAATTTTGAAGTTCTAGTACCTTGATATGACATGCTTTCATGAATGATTTGTTGATGTTAAACTTTAGTATTTCGATACCTTGCTATCACCATATGAATTAAAATGTTGAGATTATATGCATATTTTCGATTGTTGAATATGATTCCATGATTAAGCCTTTTGTTGAAAGCACCATTAAATTTATGGACAGAAGGCCAAGATAATCGATTATCCCTCTAGGATAATTGATTAACCTGGAATTTACAGTGAAATCCGAAGTTCCAGAATGCCAGCATAATCGATTATCCTATTAGGATAATCGATTATCCTTGAATTTCCAGCAGAATGGAAATTCCAAAAAGCCATCCTGGTATTTCCAGTAAAATTGGAAATTCCAGAAAGCCAGAATAATCGATTATCCCTTTAGGATAATCGATTATCATGGAATTTCCAGCAGCATTGGAAATTCCAGAATGCCAAGATAATCGATTATCCTGAAAAGATAATCGATTATCTGGCAATTTATTGCAGAAACGTTTTTTTATTTTCTGGCAGTTTAATGAAGACATAATGTACAATTAATTAAAGAAACGTTTTTCATTATTAAAGAAACGTTTTAAGTTTTCAGATTTTAATTGTGCATTAATGTTTTGTCCATTAATATTCAGTTTATAATATTAATGTTTTATCCATTAATATTCAGATTTTAGTATTCAGATTTTACATAATAAACATGTAATTTTCGGTTAAGATTCAATATATGGCTTAGAGAACTAATTAATTTTGCATCTAATATTTTAAATTAGTCAATTAAAACATTATGTTACCAAAGTAACCTCTTTTGTGAAGATTGATTGATTTTAAGATATAAGATGACTGTGTATGTTCGTATTCCATGCGCTTATCACCGGCCCAAAGGAAGGTTGTTATTTGGCAGGAATTCGAGCATGCTTGTGGTGATAAATATGTGGCAATTATTAAGCTTTCCATGTGAATATTAAGTCGGCTCAAAGGAAGGCTTGATATTTGACAGGAATTTATTGTCAATATTTGATTACTACACAAAGAGTACCAATTACAAGTTGATTTTCTGTCCAAAGACTAAGATCAGTGTTGTGCTAGGTATCTTGCAATGGGATTTGCCTATTCTGAATCTGTATACTAAAGTTAAAATTCAAATAATTGTAAGCATGTTTTAAGTTGTACTTGTTCTATTTTCAGTGAATTCTTCAGCTGCTACAATATCTGCGAACATTAACAGCATCCCTGTGCTTAACGGCACAAATTTTAAGGAATGGAAAGAAAACATTATGATAGTTCTCGGTTGCATGGATCTAGACCTTGCACTTCGCATTGAGAAACCTACTTCTCTTGAGGATACATCTTCTTCTGATGACAAGAAGGAGATGGAGAAGTGGGAACGCTCAAATCGCATGAGTCTTATGATCATGAAACGTGCAATTCCAGAATCTTTTAGGGGCACTATGACTGAAGAAAATAATGCCAAAGATTTCCTTGAGGACCTTGAAAAGCATTTTGCACAAAACGAAAAGGTGGAAACTAGTACTCTTTTGAGTAAACTTGTTTCCATGAGGTATAAAGGCAAGGGAAACATAAGGGAGTACATTTTAGAAATGTCTCATATTGCTTCAAAACTAAAGTCACTCAAGTTGGAATTACCTGAGGAACTACTTGTGTACTTAGTTTTGATCTCTCTCCCTGCACAATTTAATCAGTTTAAGGTCAGTTACAATTGCCTAAAGGAGAAATGGACTCTTAATGAACTCATTTCACACTGTGTGCAAGAGGAAGAGAGAATAAAGCAAGATAAGACAGAAAGTGCTCATTTGGCATCATTTTCTAAAGACAACAAGAAAAGGAAAAATAAGGAAGTTGCGGCCTCAAGGCCCCAGAAGAAGCAACACAAGGAAAATAAGGTTGAAAATACAGAATCAGGTTGCTTTTTCTGTAAGGGGACTAATCACAAGAAGAAAGATTGTACCAAATAAAACGCTTGGCGTGCGAAAAAGGGTATATCTCTTGCTCTTGTTTGTTCTGAAGTTAATTTAATTTCGGTACCTAAAGATACTTGGTGGGTAGATTTTGGTGCTACTACTCACATAAGTATATCTATGCAGGGTTGCCTGAACTGCCGAAAACCAAGTGATGGTGAAAGATACATCTATGTTGGTGACGGCAAAAGGGTCGAAGTTGAGGCTATTAGAAATTTTAGGCTATTATTTAAGACTGGTTTTTATTTGGATTTGAATGAGACTTTTGTTGTACCTCTTTCAGACGGAATTTATTTCTGTTCCCAAATTGGACATATCCGGTTATTCTTGTTCATTTGGTAACAATAAAGTGAGTCTTTTTCAAGGTTCAGATCTTACCGGTACTGGTCTTTTATCAGCATATGATAGCCTATATTTGTTTGACATAATAACCTCACATAACGAAACTTTGCATACAAGTTCTAGTGGTACCAAAAGAAAATTATCTAATGAGAATTCCTTATCACTCTGGCACAAGCATTTAGGTCACATATCCAAACAAAGAATTCAGAAACTTGTGTCAAATGGAATTCTTGATTCTCTTGATTCCTCAAATTCGGATATTTGCATTGAGTGTATCAAGGGTAAACAAACAAACAAGACGAGATTAGGTGCCCAGAGAGCTTCAGATGTCTTAGAATTGATACATACGGATATTTTTGGGCCATTCCCTACACCTTGTAGAAATGGTCAACAATACTTTATCACATTTATAGACGATTACTCTCGTTATGGATACCTATATCTCACTCATGAGAAGTCCCAATCTATAGACGTGTTCAAATCATATAAGGCCGAAGTTGAAAATCAACTAAGCAAAAGGATCAAAACCGTTAGATCTCACCGTGGTGGTGAATACTATGGTAAATATGATGGTTCAGGTGAAAAACGTCCAGAGCCATTTGTCAAATTCCTAGATGAGTGCGGGATCGTTCCTCAGCACACTATGCCAGGCAGTACTACTATGAATGGTGTAGCCGAGAGACGAAATCGGACACTAAAGGACATGGTGAGAAGTATGATTTGTCATACTACTTTTCCAGACTCACTCTGGGGAGAAGCATTGAAAAACGCAGCATATATACTTAATAGGGTTCCAACTAAAGCTACAATCAAAACCCCATATGAACTTTGGACTGGAACTAAGCCAGTATAAAGCACTTACACATTTGTGGTTGTCCAGCTGAGGCAAGGCCTTACAGGCCGAATGAAAAGAAACTGGATTCTAAAACGGTTAGTAGCTATTTTGTTGGATACTCTGAAAGATCCAGGGGGTATAAGTTCTAAGATCCCACTTCTAGAACTATTTTTGAGACGGGTAATGCTCGGTTCTTTGAGGATATTGAGTTTGGGGGGTGGGGAGATAAAGTTAGAGATTTTGTCTTTGAGGAAAAACATGTGTCTTTTCCTCCAGTTGTTGATCTTGATCAGGGTGTTCTCATTGCTGACACGGATCACACAACTCCAGTTCAAGACAATCTTGATAATCTCCCTAATCAAGTTGCTGATATTATTAATGAAAATCAAACTCAACAACCTCAAGAACCTGAAGTGCCATTAAGGAGATCCACTAGAGAGAGGAGAAGTGCAATTCCGGACGATTATGTTGTATTTCTCCAAGAACATGAGGCAAACTTGGAAATGGTGGTTGATACTCTTGTCTTCCTCCAAGAACAAGAAAGTGACATTGGACTTGAGGAAGATGATCCAATCCACTTCCGTCAAGCCATGAAAGGTTCTAACTCTCAAAAGTGGATTGATGCAATGAATGATGAGATGAAGTCTATGAGCGATAACGGCGTTTGGGAGCTTGTTTCATTGCCCGAAGGTGTTAAACCAATTGGTTGCAAATGGATATTTAAAACCAAGAGGGATTCAGAGGGCAATGTCATTAAGTTTAAAGCTCGCCTTGTTGCAAAGGGCTACACTCAAAAGGAAGGCATTGATTATAAAGAAACTTTCTCTCCAGTTTCATCGAAAGACTCTTTCAGGACAATAATGGCACTAGTAGCACATTTTGATCTTGAACTTCATCAGATGGATGTTAAGACAGCATTTCTCAATGGTGACATTGAGGAATCAATTTACATGGTGCAACCTGAAAACTTTGTTTCGGGAGACTCAAAGAAAAGGGTTTGCAAATTAAAGAAATCCATCTATGGGTTCAAGCAAGCTTCCCGTCAATGGTATCACAAGTTTCATGAAGTCACTATATCTTTTGGTTATGAACCAAATATTGCTGATGACTGTATATACCACAAGTTCAGTGGGAGCAAACATATTTTTCTGGTTTTATATGTCGATGATATACTGCTTGCCAGTAACGATATAGGATTATTGCGCGAAACTAAGAAATTTCTTTCAAAGAAATTTGAAATGAAAGATCTTGGTAATGCCTCTTTTGTATTAGGAATTCAGATACATCAAGATCGCTCCAAAGGTGTTCTCGGTCTGTCACAAAAGGGCTATATCAATAAGGTTCTTAAAAGATTTGGCATGCAGGATTGTAAACCAGGTGACACCCCTGTTGCTAAGGGAGACAAGTTTAGTCTCAAACAGTGCCCAAAGAATAGTTTTGAAACCATGGAAATGGAGAAGACACCTTATGCTTCGGCTGTAGGGAGTCTGATGTATGCTCAGGTATGCACACGACCTGATATAGCGTACATTGTTGGGATGCTGGACAGATATCTCAGCAATCCAGGAATGGACCATTGGAAGGCAGCCAAAAGGGTCATGCGGTACTTACAGAGAACAAATGATTACATGCTCACATATCGGAGATCGGACCAGCTTAAGATCATCGGGTACACCGACTCCGATTTTGCTGGATGTTAAGATAGTCTGAAGTCTACATCAAGCTATATCTACATGCTTGCTGGCGGTGCTATCTCTTGGAGAAGCATCAAGCAAACTCTTACAGCGACTTCCACCATGGAAGCGAAATTCATGGCATGTTATGAGGCATCCAATGAGGGATTATGGCTGCGAAATTTTGTTAGTGGACTGCGCATAGTAGACAGTATTAAAAGGCCACTCGGGCTATTGTGCGACAACAGATCGGCAGTCATTTATGCTAACAATGACAGTAGTTTGACGAAGGCAAAGCATATGGATGTCAAGTTTCGGGTCGTTAAAGAAAGAGTACAAAATGGACAATTGTGCATAGAGCACATCAGTACAAACTCCATGATTGCGGATCCGCTTACTAAGGGATTGCCACCCAAAGTATTTCATGAGCATATTGCTCGCATGGGTGTCAAATCAGTTGAGGATTATGAGTTTTAGTGGGAGTTTGTGTTATACAATTATGTATCGTTCAGTACATTCGGTAATTCGGTCTTTAAGATTTTATCCGCAGATATTCAGTCTTAAAGTTTTATGTACTCTTATTGTTTATGATCGATCTCAATAAAGTGAACCAGTTGGAAATAGACATTATATTTCAGACCACACTTTATGTTATTTCCATGCTACACACCTACACTTGATCCTTGTCGTTGGTTATATTGATATATGTGATCAATGTTGGGTCTAGTTACGCAAGAGTAACTAAGATCTCTTAGATCCTATGTTGATATGATTGATGGACCGGATTGATCATGACAATTTTATTTTGATAGCAATACTGAGCTCATAAAGTTATAATGTAACATATAATACTAAGGTTTGTACATATGCCTGAGTATATCGTCCAAGTGGGAGATTGTTAGACATATGGACTTGTACTACATACATATGGACAATAAATGGATTAATTATATGTTATGTGCTATCTTTTGGTTTGGCCTAAATTAGTGGTCTTTTGGACATTATTATTAAGGAGGCCAATACATTGTCATATAAAGTGTAGAGACTAATTTTGTGTAGATATACATAAAGAGTAACCTTAGTTAATGATGGGCTAACTAAGGTTACATGCATGTAATTAAGGTTACATGCTTATAAATAGGGGGTTATGGTTCCCATTTGATGCAAGACCATTCTTTCTTCTTCTTCCCATACAATTTAGAAAGACTCTACATTATCTTGCACATCAAGTGGAAAGCCAAACCCCGGACGAACTCCAAGTCGGATCAAGGAGCTTCCACCTATGGATTCAGGTACGCTTCCGCTTATGTTATAATTCCAAATAATTCGATATGAAGGCTACAGTTTTATAGTCGGATTTATTCCAACATAGACATCATACGGAAACGTTTGAATCACAACACTACCTAGATTGTACTAAACAAGTAGACATGAAACTTGTTGCTCTTTTAGCAACATTTGGTTGTTGCAATGCTTTTCTTCTATAGACACACGATAGCCCATGTCTGCTTGTATCATTTCCAATGTAAAACTACATTTTCGGGTCCTTTAGTTCACATACTTGTTATGTCGGGGTTATAATGAAGAGATTGTTATGCGGTTTTACCTTCAAATTCAGCCAAAGCAGCTTATAGTTAGGCTCATATTCCCACCATTTATTGGATCTAGTGTATTAGAGACAAAATATGTTCAAATCCTTCGAGAAACTTCATCGTCTATGAGGACATGTTCCACATATTTGTCCTTTGGTTGCACACAACAAACTCATTTTGACAATTATAATTCCATATCAGAATATCATATCATGTAATGCGATTTAGAACTTATCAACCTCCACATGAAAGAGGATATTTCAAAAGGAATATATCTATACTAAGGGTGTGTTTGGTATAACGAAAAATATTTTTTAAGAAAATATTTTCTTGAAAAACAAGTAGTAATCTTATTCATTTTTCGGTGTTTGGTATACAAATTAAGGAAAATGACTTCCCAAGAGTATTCATAAATAATTTAGATATAATAAATATGAAGCCATAAACTTTCAAACCAACAACCTTCCGGACCCACAAATTTCATAAACTTTCGAATCACTAAACATTCAAAACTGCAAATTTCGAACCCGTAAACTTTATAATTTCTAAACCCGTAACTTCTAAACACATAAATTTCTGAACTCATAATTTTAGTACTTGTAAAATTTTGAGCCTTTAAACTGATAAATAATAAAATTGAAATTGAAAAATATATTTAAATTTTCTTTCCGGGTAGGTAGGGGGTTGGGGGGGCAATAAAACGAAAAAAAAATAATTTAAATTACAAAAAAAAAGGTAAAAAAAAATTTTCCGGGGGGGTGTGTGTAAGGGGGAGAGAGGGGTGAAAAATAAAAAAAATAGAAATTTAAAATTGCAAAAAAAAAGTTTAAGGTAAAAAAAATTTTCTTTTTGTAGGGAGGGGGTGGATGGGTAGTAAGGTGGGTGGTAACGGAAAAACTGAAATAAAATAAAAAATTTTTTGGAGAGGGGGTGGGGTGGGGAAGGTTGAGAAGAAGGTTTGGAAAATGTTTTCCTTCTCTTGATAAGGAAAATATTTTCCTCCAATTGGAGGAAAATGAATTGATGAGAAAAATATTTTCCAAAACATTTAAGCCAACCAAACATGTAATAATTGAAAAATATTTTCCAAATTTTATTTTTCTTCATACCAAACACACTCTAAATCTCCGAAAATGGGGACTTACCTTTGAAATGTTGGCACTTCTCCAGGTTTTCTTGGTGGAGATCTCTCAAACTCTACCAACAATCCCATTTTTGAGATGTCTCAAAGTTTTCCTTGCTGGGGCTAAAGTGGTAATGTGAATGGTAAATGAGGGAAGAAGGTGAAAAGATAACTTTGGCTTTTGCACTTTGTCCTTCATTGGTTAAAGACAAGTATTTTGGTGGTTTTAAATATAGAAGCACTTCATTAAGCTCTTAAAAGTAGCTAAGAGGAAGGGGCCTTGCGCCATCGTCGCTCGGCTCGTATTCGATTGATTGAATTAATTTTTTGAACCAATAAAATAAAATTAATGAATTAAATATTAATATTTTATATTAATACTTTTGAGTGACCATTATTTGTAACGATAAATTAATTAATTTTCGTCTTTAATTTATTCAAATATTCCCCCGTTAATTAAACATCCACCAGAGAAGCTGCATTTCACGAATAAACACATGTAGTGTGAAAAGCCACTTTCGCACCCTTTCAATGCAGAATTCGTTGGCTATAAATAAATAGTCATTCCTTAAGAAATTTTCACCCTTAAATCTTCTGCTTCATCTACTTCTTCTTTCTGCATCATTACTTTCAAAACAAAGTAAGTTCGTCGTGTGATTTGCACCATTATTTTGAGTTCGCTGATAACTTAGTGGTTTGAAGTGCCGCTACCGCTAAGTTGGAAGTTCCGTTCTATCCTAAAAAGAATTTATCCGTTAACCTTGGACAACAGTAAGGGGATAAGATTCTGTAAGGACACATATGGAATTTGTGGGCTCATAACATAATTCTGCCAATTTCTATTCATTTATTTTTTTCTGTTTTAGTCACTTATAAGTTCAGATAATTAACAAGCTTAAATAATCTTATTTATATATATCCTTGGTGTTCTGATTTTCGAAGTGATTGAGGAGGCTAAAACTTTGTGGTTTTCTACTCCTAAATAGTTTGAAGAATAATCTCTTCATTGTGTTAAATAAGTTTGAAGAATAATCTCTTCACTGTGTTGTCTTGGGTTGAAGAATTAAATACTTCACCATTTCTGAATCTGTTTGTGCCATGTTGACAGAAATGAGTAACGGAGAGGAACAAATTGATCCTGCTGTGACTGTTACTGCTACCACAATTTCGGGGATGCCAGGTCCTAGCCGTCCTACTGCACCTGCAACGGCTATGCCACCAGCGGAAAAGCCGGAAAAATTTTCTGGTATTGACTTTAAGAGATGGCAGCAAAAGATGTTCTTTTATCTGACCGCTCTAAGTCTGCAAAGATTCATTCAAGAGGATGTTCTAGTTGTGTCTGAAAGAACCCCTGACAATGAGCGCTTCCTTGTTATTGAGGCTTGGAAGCACTCTGATTTCTTGTACAAAAATTATATTTTACGTGGGCTAGAAGATGGCTTTCACAATGTTTATAGCATCATGAAAACATCAAGAGAATTATGGAATGCTCTTGAAAAGAAGTACAAGACTGAAGATGCTGGACTAAAGAAGTTTGTGACTGCCAAAATTTCTGGATTTCAAAATGATTGATGGTAAATGTGTCATAACGCAAGTCCAAGAATTGCAAATTATTATTCATGACCTCCTTGCTGAAGGTATGGTCATAAATAAAGCGTTTCAAGTTGCGGCATTTATTGAAAAGCTGCCTCCGCTGTGAAAGGACTTTAAGAATTACTTGATCATATAAGCGCAAGGAGATGACACTTGAAGACTTTATTGTTCGTCTACGGATTGAAGAGAACAACAAGGCTGCTGAAAAGAAATCTCGTGGAAATTCAACAATAATGGGTGCAATTGTAAGCTAAGGAGCTTGGTCAAGACAAAGGTTACATAAGTGAAACTTTATTCACCACAATCTTTCTGTCTTTTGTCCTGGTGAGTTGGTTTTGGTAATATTCTGCCATCAGGTAATGCTGAATCTGTCGTACTTTGGGTATTTATTTTAGTCTATATACTTGCCATTTAAGTTTTGATATTGTATCTTGTTGTTCCAACTCTTGCTCTTGTTTTGCTGCAGTGGACATTCCATCCTTTCATTTTCAAGATAAAAAAGATCTATACAGTTCTGATATGGTGGAGGGTCTTGGCTTTCTTAGTTGTAAGTGACCAATTCTCTTAGACGTCATTCTTGTGTTTTTTTAATATGTGAAAAGATTGTTGATAATGTAGAGATTGTTATGAGGGTTTACCTTCAAATTCAGCCAAAGTAGCTTATAGTTAGGCTCACATTCCCACCATTTATTGGATCTAGTATATTAGAGAAAAATATGTTCAAATCCTTCGAGAAACTTCATCGTCTATGGGGACATGTTTGCTATGAGGGGATGTTAAAGTGGAAGAGCCAAGAGATGACAAAGGCAAATACCATACAAGCTAGAAGGAAGTTCAGAAATCGATGGCCATTGAACAAGTTCGAGATTCTGAAGATACTGATACTTGTGCAGGGGCTGCATTTGTTGCCAAAGCATTTACTTCATTTGTTTGCTGTGCTGACTCAATGTCATTTGGACCAACAACATTGTATGCAATCGAATTGCATATTTCACAAGTCCTGCATTTATGGAAGGAGGAACATCCAAAATAAAGCATAACAGTCAGCAGATGAAAGAACAAATATTTTAAGCATGTGTACATGTATGTTTGAATTTATACACTTTAGTGGTGTTTGGATTCAAACAAGTTTTTCAATAACCAAATGCTATATTATTTGGTTAAATTATTGTTCCAAAAACCAAAATAACACATCAGGGAGATGTACTTTTATTGCAGATGAATTTGTGTTAACAGATGAACCAACTCAAAGATGAAAGTTTCAACATCAAAATGCAACATGAGAAGCCACTATCAGAGAATAGATAAAAAGGCAAGACCAGTACACTAAGTTCCCGCTATGCGCAGGGTCAGGGGAAGGACTGAGCCACAAAGATCTCTATTACGCAGCCTTACTCTGTATTTCTGTAAGGCTATTTTCAAAGCTCGAACCGGTGACCTCCTAGTCACATGACAACTTTACCAGTTACGGCAAGGCTCCCTTCTATCAGAAAATAGATACGCATAGAAAAAATAAAATAAGCAGCATATGCAGACAGCAATATAATCCTTAATGGCTAAGATAAAAACAAAAATTTGTTCCTTAAGGGCGATCTCCACTTGTATAAAGAATGTGCATGTTAATTTTAGTTAGAATTTAGGAACGTTAAGTCCCAAAAGTTCATAAAAGGGCACAGTAGGTAGAATTGTTGCTGACTTGCTGTACTTACAAATCTAAATAATACCTATCATGCTTTACTAATTTACTTTTCATTTTATTCTTGTCCAGCACTCCAGCTTCTGTAATTAGCTTTTGGCTTTTCCCTTAAAAATATATCATAGCATCTTTTCCCCACAAAAAACAGACGACATCAAGACCAAAACTTCAGAAAAATATTATTCTTACACATCATTTACTGATAATCAAAACTACACACTTCCAAAACAACAATCACCAACTCATTCCATTGCAAACCTTAAAAGTGAAAGAACTTAGGACCACGGGAGGAGCGATAAGCGCGAGAAATTTAAAAATAACCAGATTTATCACCGGTCGTTGAAAAATAGCCAAGTTTCAAAATTCATCAAAATTTAGTCATTTTAAATCTGAGCAAAAACACTGTTCAAAATTCGAAAAAATACGCCCATAAATTTTACGAGAGTTCCAGCATGAGTGTGCTTGAACTCCCATAAATTTTACGAGATTTCTAGGATAACTATGCTGGAGCTCCCGCAAATTTTACGGGAGTTCAAGCATAATTATGCTGGAATCCCGCAACTTTTACTGGAGTTCCAGCAAGTTTAATTGTCCAGTATAATATACTGGAGTTTGGAGCACTGGTGCTCCAGTCTCCCGCAAATTTTACAGGAGTTAACAAAGAGTATAATTGTCCAGTATAATATACTGGAGTTTGGAGCACTGGTGCTCCAGTCTCCCGCAAATTTTAAAGGAGTTAGCAAAAAGTATAATTGTCCAGTATAATATAATGGAGTTTGGAGCTTTGATGCTCCAGTCTCCCGCAAATTTTACAGGAGTTAGCAAAGTATATCGGTCCAGTATAATATGCTCGAGTTCGTACACAAATGTACCAGAACTCCTGTATATTATACTGTATCGGTCCCTGTGTAGTAAAATAATATCTATTTTTCATTGACTTGGTAAATGGTGACTATTTTTCATTGACCAGTGTAAAAACTGGCTATACCATGATATTTTAACGCGATAAGCTATGTAATAGGTAGGGGTGTCAAAGGTTTGGTTGGGCCCATTATTTTATAAAATTTGTACCATATTAAATTTTGGGTTATCTATTATGTATAACCAAAATTAGACTTTTCGAAATTGTTCCAATCATGTCGGTTTTTCTTAGTAATCGGTACGGTTTGGTTAATTTTCAGTAATTTTTGTTAAATGTCATGTAAAAGTCACTAGTAGAAGTAGAATACAATAATGTACATACTTTTATGGGACTTAAGCAAAACTCTCTAGACATTGTTACAATTTATAAGATGATGAATTAAAAAATATTAAAGATAACTAGAGTACATCACTATTCTACAACAACGTAAAAAATAATCAAATACAAAGAAAATATAAATCACACAAATGAAAGATATTAACCAAGTCGGGCTCCAATAATAAAGTCTATAGAAGATTAAATATTCAAAAAGATAAATCTAAATCATATGAAAGGAAACATATTCAATACATTGTAGTTTGCTACTCATAATCGCTACAATACCTTATGTCTTACCAGTAAATATGCTGGAAATAATTTAGTTTCAATAGGAGTACCGTAATAGGTTTGGGAATTAAAATTTTGAGTTTAATTACTTGTTGACTTGTAACTGTTTCGTAATTTCAAGGCCCAAGAAAGATTTAATGCTTTATTATTTTTAAACTTAATATACAAATATATTTTTCACATTGTAAATTTATCCGATACGGTTCGATATTTTTTTCGATTTAGTTTCATAAAACAAAAACTTACCCTAATTATCGGTACAGTTATAAATTTATATAGTAGGTTTTTTTTTTATAAAAACCTTAAAATCTGTTCGGTACGGTACGATTATGTTGGTTTAGCCGGTCTTTAAATATCCATTGACACCCTTAGTAACAGGTTTGGTCGAACCTAGTGGCTTTTGTTCAAACAATGTATTTGTGTTAATAAATTTGTTAAATATATACAAGTATTAAATTTAGAACCCAGTTATTACCATTTGAAATCGTCATTCTAAATTCCAGAACTCATAAAATTAAAATCTTGGCTCCGCCCTAGGACATAACATAAGCCCACAATCATGGTGAGTTGTCGATCATTACATTTAATCTACTGAGCAATTATCTTAAAAGGCAGTAACTTAATTGACCCTTTGCTTCATCACGGTAAAACCTTTAATTAACCTGGTGAAACCAGTAATTGATATGCTACTGCTGGTTAAAATATTTTACACTGCCAGCATTATATGACTTAGGAAAGGGGAGTCTTGGTGCAACCGGTAAAATTGTTATCACGTGACTAGAAGATTACGTGTTCGAGCAGTGGAAACAATATATTACAAAAACGCAGGGTAAGACTGTGTACAAGATACTCTTGTGATCCGGTCAATGGCGGAGACAAAATTATCGCCAAGGGGGTTCAAAAAGAAAAAGTTAGAAAGATTGTATATATAACTAATGGGAATAGAATTAATGAACTTACAAAGGTTTTGAGCCCCCTTTATTACCACAGTATGCTTTTGGCTTTAATATATAAAGGTAAAAAATAAATTTTATTTATATATACAGTGTAATTTTTCGGCGAAGGGAGCTAAGCTGAACACCCATCCGCCCTGCTAAGTCCTCCCCTGGGTCCGGCACTTCCTCGAACTCCCCGCATAACGGGAGCTTAGTGCACTGCATTTATAACCAATATTTAACTTAAATCCTAAAATTTATGGAACAAAATGGAAATTCAAGCTATAAATCTCATTAATCATTATCAGCAGTTCACAATTCACCAACCATTAAATTAAAACACCAAAAAATAATTCAAATAAAAATGAAAAATTCAAGTTTTTTGTGTCTACTCACTTATTTCCTTTGATTGTGAACCATGTTTCAGCACAATGCTTATGTGCAGCAGCCAAATCATCTTTACATGAACATCCCAATTCAATGACAACCTCAGACTCACTCAGCAAACTCAGGTGGCAAATTCTACAGTCTCGTTCAATTTTCACCTTACTTTCACCATCTCCATTTTCTATATCAACTGAATTATTAAACTCATTGGCACATGCATCAGCAGTGGAATAAAACTGAGAATAACAAGAACCCTTATCGGCGTCGGAGATATTGACACTGACGGAGCTCCGGTGACTGTGGCCGGAGTACTCTAAGTCCACGTGGGACAACTCCAATCCTGCCATCAATGACGCGGATAGAGAAAATTCCTTCTCAAAAGTGAAAAAAGGAAAGGAAGAAAAAAAGAATTAATTCCTTTGAAAAAGTCGACGGCTTCAGTAGTATTTGCAACTTCAAAGATTTCATTTTTATAGTACACTGCATGAGTTAAGGCCCTGTGTTTATTATTAATATGAAAAAGTAACGAGGTGGGTGATGGATTTGGTGATATATTAACTCAAATATCTTAAATTGTGCACCAAAAAAGAGAATAGAGAGAGACTGAGTTAAAGCTTTGCTACAACAACAAATAATATACCGGTGTATTTTACGGTGCGAGATGTAGGGAGAATAACGTGTACATAAATCTTATTTTTATTATCTCGTAAAGATAAAGAGATTAAGTTAAAGTTTACAATAACAAACAACATACCAGTGTATTACTACAGTATGAGATCCGAAAAAAATATAATATGTACGCAAACCTTATCGTATCTCGGGGAGACAGAGCGACTAAGTTATAGATTTAGGGAATGTAATTGAGAGGGGAAAAGAACAATAACGTAAAAGTGAGAGGCTCATGGTTATGTTGTAATAGCAAACCTTGATAATGAGATGTATTTTGTTTGCTTTTATTACAATTTAGATATTTTTAAGTAACCATAGCATAAGGACAGCCAAGTACATTAAGCTTCCGTCATGTATGGGATCCGAAAAGAGCCGGACCATAAGAATCTATTTTAAATAACTATAACATACGATTTGAAATTCGATGAATAATAGTGACATAATTGAAACATATGACATGCGTCTTAACTCACAAATTATCATTGTTTAGCTCAAAGTTATCACATACTTTGCAAGCATAAAATAATAAAAACAAATTGAGGGTCAATCATAGCAGATCGTAATAATCGAGAGACCAAACGAAAGATACAAGAGGCAAATGTTATGCATTAGATAGAAATGTGTGGAGATCTTTTATTGATAGTATTGATTTGGTCTGCCTCTCCATGGAGAGTTTCAGATCCTCACAATCATGTTCTCTCTTTTCTCGAGAATAGTGATCAAGAAGAAAACAACCCCCCTTCTAGGGTTCTTTCTCCTAGTATTTATAGCAATTAACTGGGTGAGCTGGCGATAAAAATGGCTGTGGCCACGTCGTAATTCCTTCTTAAAGACGGCAGACAGGCCGTGGCCATGCTGGTCGAACCAAATGAAGATTAAACACTATTAATAATTAATTGCCGTACCATTAGTTAATTATGGATTAACTTAAAGCGGGGTCTGATTCGTCAATTACCGTAGGGTCGAATTCTGACCAATAGTTTATCCCTTCACTTATTGAGGTCGGATCCTGACTGAGCTCGATGAGCGGACTTCGTTGACTGTAGTTCCCGAAATTCAGAAAGGGGATTCAGATGCCTTTTGGCCGAGATCAAGGACGACCGTAGCCGTCTGTGTATTGAAGATTATGCTACTGACATTGATGGCCTTAGCCATTCATACACTGGAGCTGAACGTAGTCGTTCATATAATGGAGGTGGCTGTAGAGATCGATGGTCTTGGCCACTTTGTGCTGATGGCCTTGGCCATGTAGGTGACTTCGACCGTAGTCGAATCGCTTGCATACATACTGGGAATGGCCGTAGCCATTTATTCATTTAAGTGTTAGGATTTATGCCCGTCACTAGAGGGGGGGGGGGGGGTGAATAGTGAGGCACGAGAATGTCGATAAATTTTGCGAAATTAAAATTGCAGGAGTAAAGTAAGTGCAGTAATTAAAAGAGTAAGGAGAGGACACACCGAATTTATACCGGTTCACCACAACGTGTGGTTAGTCCAGTCTCCCGAGAGACTCTCTCGAGTTCACACGAACTCCGTTAAGCTTACGGGTGCATAACAAACCGTTACACTTGCTCGTAGATGTACACTCTACAAGACTTCCACTTGCTTGAGGATAACTCACCTCAAGACTTCACCTTGCTCCAGGATACCGCACCACAAGACTTCACGCACTAAGATTGAAGGTACTTAGCAAACCCAACGCTCAATGAGAAGGTATGGTCTTCTCAAGAACCTTTCTCTTTTACAACAAGAACTCTCTAAGAAGAGTAGATAAAGAGATACAATATAAGCTCTATGAACAACACAAAGTTGTCTCTCAAATGGCTCAACAAAAGCTCTAAATATGATGTATAAATGTTATCAATATGTTCAAGAATAATGAGAGATGTTGTTCTAATCAAATGAGTCCCAAAGACCTCTATTTATAGGTGGTAGAGGTTGTATGTCCGTTGCTTAATATGCAATCAATAATGCTAATTTTATGCCAAGATAATCGATTATCTACTTTACATAATCGACTATCTTATCAACGTTCATAAAACTGAACGTTGGAAGGCAACGGTCAGTGAATAATCGATTATCCCTTATGTGATAATCGATTATTTGCCTTCTCTGAAATTTCGAGTTTAAGCTGGAAAAAACAGATAATCGATTATCCCTTATGTGATAATCGATTATGCAGCCATGCTGGAATTTCCAGTTTTGGCTGGAAACCCAACATAATCGATTATCACATAAGGGATAATCGATTATCTGGCTGTTCTGTCCAGAATTGAAAACTTACTTCAAAAACCATTTTGGTTAAAATGAAAACGTTAAAAATCATTTTGTTTGAAGTATATGAAAATGTTTATGATATGATTTGACAAAATGATTTTATGCATATTTATGATGACCTATGTTGAGCCAAAAGACGAGATAACTTAAACGTTGCTCTTATATTGGTTCTACCTAACGACCTACGCCTTGGGTCTTCGGTCTTGAACTTTTGAGCTCGTCTTGGCTTTTCCATGCAATCCCTACATCAATATGCTTCTCGGCATTCAATCTTGATTGTTTGTCATATAACAACGTTGTTTGACACTTGACTTCATTGTTTGTCATTCATCAAAACCTATGCCTGGAAATCATGCTAATACAACCAAAGCACACATATCATGGATAGAATGATTTCCTACAATTTCCCCCTTTTTGATAATGACAAACAATAGGAGATATGCATATCGGATTCCCCCTAAAGCCATGCTATATCTCAACACATAAGTTATGCAAACAATTAACAATTCCCCCTTAATTGAGTATTACCCCTCAATTACAGCATACTAGAAGGTGGAGACATTCCCCATTATTAGATGCATATCGTCTAATTTCTTCCCCCTTTTGGCATTAGCAAAAAGAGAGTATACACAGGCTGCTTTCCCCTTTTGACACCCCTTTTTGGAATACCAACTGTTAGTGTCAAACATAAAAAAGGAAGTATAATGAGGAATATACATGATGACGATTTTAAAAAAATCATACCAACGTAAAATGATACCAAATGTTAGTAAAAACATAACAACCATAATAACGGTTATTTTTAGCAAATCATATTACTTAAAAACATATCAACTGTTAATTTTTAACAAACTAATAGTTGTATTAAAAACATGAATCATTTATTTTTCAAGAATATACCAACTGTTATTCAAACCAAAAATAATACTCATCAAAACATGAATCAATCATTATTTTTAACAAAAATAATTGATACCAATTGTTATTCAAAATAAAAGTTATCAAAACATGAATCAACAAAAATAATTGATACCAATTGTTAACAAAGACATATCAATCGTTAACACATATCAACTATTACGTTTTTATCAAAAATATGATAACTAACCGAAATTCCCCCTCGATGCAATAAGGTTTCGTGCTTGGTGCATCTACTACGATATTGTAGTCTTCAAGCACACCTGCAAACGTACCTAAAAATAGGTTTTAGGTGCCCAAACACTTTGTCCTTGGGGGTTAGGCAAATAATAATCATAGCTAAAAGATAAATCCCTATGTTTTGCAAAACATACGGGTGCTATGTGTCCTACCTGGTTGCAATAATGACATATAACATTCGGGTTGTGCATATGTCTTGGTTGAGCCAAAAACGTTCTAGGTGATCTAAAGTCGTTATTCCTAGAAGCGTTGAAATTCCTAGAGTCATTTCTAGGCGGTCTAAAATGATTAATTCTAGACTCATTAATAAAATTCCTAGAATCATTTCTAGGTGGTCTAAAATGATTAATTCTAGACTCATTTACAAAAGTCCTAGAATTATTTCTAGGTTGAGCATCACAATTTCTAACATGATTCTTACGCCTTTTATTTTTCCTGGGCCTTTTCTTTTTAATTTCTTCAACTATTTTAGGATTGTCTACACTACGTTTTTCTAGTGTGTTCCTAAGCTTTATGTTTTCTAATTTCAAAGAATCACAAGATGAATAATTAGAATTTTGATCAATTGAAGAAGTTTCATTCATCTCCTTAATTTTATTTCTAAGATCAATATTGTCATTTTCGAAAAATTTATTTTTCTCTTCTAAAACTTTAGTTTTAGCCTTGGCCTCTTTGGAGATTTTTGAAGACTTTTTCAATTCATCATATAATTCTTGAAAAGCGTCTTGTAATTCTTCATAAGAGTAAGAGTTAGGAGTACTTACCTCTTCTTCCTCGTTGGCCATGAGGCATAGGGCGGCAGTTTCATCACCCGAGCTGTCCGAATCCCATGTCACGCGCCTTTGGTGTTTCTTTTTCTTCTTGTCCTTGGGTTTTGGACAATGTGACTTGGTGTGGCCAAGTTTTCCACAATTATGGCATTAAGGACTTGGTTCTTCCTTCTTTATTTCCTTCTTCATAAACTAATAAAACTTTTCAATTAAATCGTTGGAAATAGTATCATCATCGCTTTCCGAATCACTTACTTCTACTCTTTTAGAAGATGAGGCTTTGAAGGCAATACCTGGACTTTTCTCATCTCCAAATGAAGGTTTAAGAATTGTGCTTTCATAAGTTTTGAGGTTACCTCTTAGTCCATCAATTGTGACGTCCGTGATTCCTATCGACTCTTGGATGGCATTGGCTTTGGAACGCCATTCGGGAGTGAGACTCCGCAGGATTTTTCGAACAAGATCTTTGTTCGAATATACTTTCCCAAGAGCATGGAGATCGTTGATGATCATTGAGAATCGATCAAACATATCATTGATGCTTTCAGGCTCCTTCATTCTAAAGAGTTCATATTCATGTGTTAGAAAATCAACTCTAGCTTCTCGGACTTGAGGCGTACCTTCATAAGTGATTTCAAGCTTATCCCACATCTCTTTGACGGTTGTGCAGCAGGAGATCTTCTGATAGTCATCCGGATTCACGGCACAATACAACATATTGATGGCCTTTGCGTTATTTTCAACCTTCTTGATGTCTTCGGCATTATATTCATCTTCCTCCTTTGGAACCATGATTTCCCCAACTTTCTTTGTCAGCATTTGTTCACCGTTCTTGATGATGTGCCATAATCGAAAGTTATTTGATTGGATGAATATTCTCATCCTTTCTTTCCAATATGTATAATTTGTTCCATCAACTAGTGGAGGCCTAATGGTAGAGTGTCCTTCGCTCATCATACCTGCATTTAACATTCTCAAGAAAAATATATATCGTTCACTCAACAGGTTAAGGCTTTTAGAGAGTTAGGCTCTGATACCAACTGTTAGGATTTATGCCCGTCACTACAGGGGGGGGGGGTGAATAGTGAGGCACGAGAATGTCGATAAATTTTGCGGAATTAAAATTGCAGGAGTAAAGTAAGTGCAGTAATTAAAAGAGTAAGGAGAGGACACACCGAATTTATACTGGTTCACCACAACGTGTGGTTAGTCCAGTCTCCCGAGAGACTCTCTCGAGTTTACACTAACTCAGTTAAGCGTACGGGTGCCTAACAAACCGTTACACTTGCTCGTAGATGTACACTCTACAAGACTTCAACTTGCTCGAGGATACCTCACCCAAGACTTCACCTTGCTCGTGGATACCGCACCACAAGACTTCACGCACTAAGATTGAAGGTACTTAGCAAACCCAACGCTCAATGAGAAGGTATGGTCTTCTCAAGAACCTTTCTCTTTTACAACAAGAACTCTCAAAGAAGAGTAGATAAAGAGATACAATATAAGCTCTATGAACAACACAAAGTTGTCTCTCAAATGGCTCAACAAAAGCTCTAAATATGATGTATAAATGTTATCAATATGTTCAAGAATAATGAGAGATGTTGTTCTAATCAAATGAGTCCCAAAGACCTCTATTTATAGGTGGTAGAGGTTGTATGTCCGTTGCTTAATAGGCAATCAATAATGCTGATTTTATGCCAAGATAATCGATTATCTACTTTACATAATCGATTATCTTCTCAACGTTCATAAAATTGAACGTTGGAAGGCAACGGTCAGTGAATAATCGATTATCCCTTATGTGATAATCGATTATTTGCCTTCTCTGGTATTTCTAGTTTAAGCTGGAAAAAACAGATAATCGATTATCCCTTATGTGATAATCGATTATGCAGCCATGCTGGAATTTCCAGTTTTGGCTGGAAACCCAACATAATCAATTATCACATAAGGGATAATCGATTATCTGGCTGTTCTGTCCAGAATTGAAAACTTACTTCAAAAACCATTTTGGTTAAAATGAAAACGTTAAAAATCATTTTGTTTGAAGTATATGAAAATGTTTATGATATTTATGATTTGCTAAAATGATTTTATGCATATTTATGATGACCTATGTTGAGCCAAAAGACGAGATAACTTAAACGTTGCTCTTACATTGGTTCTACCTAACGACCTACGCCTTGGGTCTTTGGTCTTGAACTTTTGAGCTTGTCTTGGCTTTTCCATGCAATCCTTTCACCAATATGCTTCTCGGCATTCAATCTTGATTGTTTGTCATATAATAACGTTGTTTGACACTTCACTTCATTGTTTGTCATTCATCAAAACCTATGCCTGGAAATCATGCTAATACAACCAAAGCACACATATCATGGATAGAATGATTTCCTACATGAAGATGGTCGTAGCCTTAATACTGTGGACGGCCTTAGCCGTTTATATACTGGAGATGGCCATAGCCTTACAATTGTGAATGGCCTTAGCCGCAATTAGGAGTGTTCAAAACCGATCCGAAACCGAAAACCGAACCGAACCGAAGCTTAATGGCTTAATGGTAACGGCTTAACGGCTTAACAGACGGAGAACGGATTGAATTTTTTTTATTAACGGCTTAGCGGTTTGGGGGCGGATTATTCAATTTTCTTAACGGGTAATCCGTTAAGCCATTAAGAATATAAATATATATAATTTATTTTTACTTACATAATTATATATATGAAATATAAAAATAAAAAACCTTAAAATGAATGAGTATAAGTGTACAAAACTATAATACAAACAAACTAGAAAAACAAAACCCCCCACCATCACTTCTGTACTCTATAGTCTATACAGATAGCAAATAAAGTTATTTGGTGTGCTGCGTCCTAGTTGGTGACCTCTTAAGAAGTTCATCAATATACTGATCAACAAATTGTCAAAGCTATGAGCTTGAATTTCAGTATAGTGTGCGGACAGAATACATTTGAGCCCTTAGGTATTAAACCGATAAACCGCCTATTAACCGCCCGATAAGAGCTAACCCGATACCAATCTGCCCGATATCTTATCGGGTGGCTAACGGATGAATACATTTAAAAATCGATAACCGTTAAGCCAAACCGTTAAAGTAAAAAGCCGCCCAATCCGCCCAATGAACACCCCTAGCCGCAATGGAGTCAAATTGGTGATCTTGATTTCACATTGTTGAAGGTCTTAAATGTTCATTCTTGGGAGAGGGTCGTAGTCATGTATGCGTTAGGAATGGCCGTAGCCGTTTGTGCATATAGGGGGATGGTCGTAACCATTTATACCTTGGGGGTGGCCGCATCTGTTTATATTTTGGATATGGCCATGATTATTTTGTCAACGACCTTTACCCTTATACAGTGTCGATGTTATTTAATCATCGCGGATATGGAGGGTATAGACCTACTTGTCATACGTTTCAGCGACGTCCAAAATTTTGGAGGTACGCGGGACGTTCTTGAAACGTTCTGGGGTCATTATAACCGTTTCGAAGGCGAAGTTCTGGTTGACGACTAAAAAGCCGCTTCATGGATTCTTATCATCATGACACATGTTTCTGTAGAACCGAACCGTTTTACGGTTGGTCAAGTAGTTAATGATAACTATTGGAATTAGTGAGAGCCATTTGTGTTGCTTATAAATTAGGTGTTGAGGCATTTGTCTCTCACTTTTCGTGATTCATTTAAGAGAGATCTCTGAAGGATTTTCCTTGCTTAGTCAGTTCATCTTAGCTCTTGCTCTTTGATTGCCGTAATTCCGATTTTTTTGGTAAAAAATCGCAAGTAGTTCCTCCAGAAATGTTGCTCAGGCAAGTCTTCCGGCCAACCTCACGGTGGCAGAAGAGCCTTCTCCGATATTAAGAGGTGCAGAACCCGTGGGGGCCGCTGGAGTTCCATCGGTGACTGATATAATGTCCTTACATGAAGGTCCGGTGATCGATTTCACCAACAATGAGGGGGAAGATTAGGTGAATAAAGCCCCACTGATGGAAGAAGTGGGGATTGGTCAGCTACGGGAGTAGTGGGGCATTCCCCGCTTTGCTGATATTTCCCTAGCTAGACGTGAGGAGAGGGTCCACATCGACCGTAAGGGGTTTAGCATTTCCTACACTTATCCTTTTAGATTGGGATTCAGGATCCCTCTTTCGATGTTGGTGGTGGACTTCTGCCGTTATTACAGAGTGTGTCCTGGCCAGCTCGTTCCCTCCCTCTACAAGCTTTTAGCTAAACTCATTAAATATGCGGAGCTGGACCGAAGGGAGATCACGTTGTGGCACGTGCTGACCCTCTACGCCCCTCAAAGGGTCCGTGGTACAATGATTCAGGTCGTTCCTTGTGGGGAAAGGGGCTTGACTGCGGAGTTAGATGATGCGGTCTAGCCTCACACTTATGAGAATTTCTACATCAAAACTGAATATTTGGTGGCGTGTGCTACTGAGTTCCCAGAGACTTGGAACCATGCACATGAGTCCTTTTATTCGTCAGATTCTGCATTCCGTCTTTTGTTTTGTCCGGTTCTGATAAGTGTTAACTTCACCTCCTTTTTGTAGCTGAACGCCCGCCGCTGGATACACTGCCCGGCGTTCGCGAATGGGTCGAGGTCGTGCTCCCTCACATTGCGGGGATTCGTACGTGGCCGTCTTTCTGGGAAAGGCATGGTCGTAGACCTGCTTCTGGTGAGAATTTTAGCTTCCTTTTGTCTTTATTTTATTCCTTTTGCCTCTTCTCAACTTTGTTCTTTCTTTGATTAGGAAGGGCATGCCGCGTGAGGGCCCCTCAACTAGCCTTTCACAGACCGGGAGCGACTGCATGACTCGTGACAATGTCGGTGCCACGTCCAGTTCCGAGGGCAACTTCGGTTGAATCTTCAGCAGCCCATTTCCCAGCACGGTCTGCACCTTGGGCTGCGGGGATGGTACGCCCTAGGGCGGAGTCTCCTTCGAGCGAGGATGAGGAAGAAGAGGAGAGGACGCTGGTCAGAGCATAGGGTTGCATTTACGCTAGATCTGATGGTGATAAATTTGGATTCTCCGCCATCAGACACGGAGGAGAATGCAGCGGAGGCGCCTGCCCTTGAGGGCGAGCACTTTGTGGGGGTTTCTCCGGTTGGCTCAGGCCAAGGTGACACTATCGCTTCGGCGGTTCAATTAACAGTTCCAGTTACTAAGAGGGGAGGTACTTCCTCAGCAATTGTTTTAGTTGGAGAATCATGTGCCAATGTGTTGGCGGGGGCGGTAGATCTCCTCGTCACGATGAAGCTGCTCCTCAAGAGTACTAACTCTGCCAAGGGTCTGCTGCGTTTGAAGTTCTCGCCTCTCCAACTCTTCGATGAGATCCTGACTTCGGGGGTCTTTCTCATGCGATCACGCATCTCGCGGCACCAATCCCAGTAGCGACGGTACTTCTCCACTGCCCGCGAACAAATCCCTGAGCGAATGTTAGCTCGGAGGATGCTCTCCACCTCTAACAAAAATAACAATAAGAACAAAGCGATAATCAGAACAGAAAAATAAACCAAGTAAAACAAAGAAAAAGACAAACTAAAAGTCACTACACGTACCTTCAGGCCCAGCGCGGCCACCTCACCCATTAGCCCGACGTTCGTTATGCCCCTCACCGATGTGCTTTCTTCCTATGAGCACAACACCTCGAGCTACGAAACCAGGTTCTCCTCTTGAAGCAGCAAGTTTTGCTCCGTTGGAAACTCAACATAACGGAACTGCCCTTTCGCATGCACCGTTGTGCGGGTGTGGCCGTCCTGATGCATACAGACGTCGTCAGGGTCCAGGTCGAACTCGAAGTCAGACCCTTTACCTACGGCGCCCCTCCCTCCATCTGCCGATCGGGAAGTTGAGGGCTGTTGCTGAGAGGGAACTTCAGGATCTGGCCAGGGCAGCAGAGGCCTCTAAGACTTTGACCAGGCAGGTGGTCGCTATGGAGGCCGAGGTCGCTGCCTTATGGCTGCAAGCGAGGGACGTCGTGTCGAGGGTTGGGCGTTGAAGATGATGGATCGCGTTCACGAAAGGGAATAGGAGTTGGAAAGGGCTACGGTGGCCATTCGGAAAGGAGCGCTGGAGGACCGCATTGGCGTCTATAAACGGGATGCCCAGACTGCGGCGGACCGGATTATGGCCTTAGAGGCCGAGAATCACATCTTGAGGAATCAGGCTGCCTCTTTCGGCCCAGCTCGTGATCTTTGGACGTTTTCCGAGGCTTAACTTGATGTGTACAAGAGATTGTAGGAGGCCGGCATTTGCATGAAGCCTCTTATGAAGAAGTCCGTCAAAAGGCTCGTGAGGCCCGTGTCGACTGCATCTTTGATCCAGTTTCGCCAGGGGTTGATGATGGCGCGGATAGTGCTGGTGGCGCTGATGGAGTCTTGGGCGATGCCGAGTGAAAGGCTTTAATGTATTTTTTATTTTGTTCACCATTAGGCATTTGGATATTTTAAGATTTTTCCTTTTTTATTTCTTTCGCACTGACCGGACTTTGCCTAATACAAGCGGGCATTGCCCGCACAAGATAGTAAATATATGTATATATAAGCTTACTTTTTCCACTGCTGGTGTTGTGCTTATTCCGAGTTTTCCCTTGTTCTTTAGAGTTTTCTATGCATGTGTTCAAAGGGTGATCTACTTTAGAGTGAGACTCTGGTAGGCGTGTTAAGTCCCCTATGTCTTTTGGTCGTAATGATGCCGACGACCTTGGCCATGATAATGTTGGTGGCCTTGGCTAGGTAGGTGACTTCGACTGTCATCGAGTCACTTGCTTGCCTTAGTTGGAAACTAGGTTGCCTGTTTAGCGGTGATGACCTTGGCCATGATTAAGCGCTTTTTGCTTATTGCTTTCTTTTACTTGGTGTAAACAAGTTGTGGCCATTATTTGGCGATAGTGGCACTTAGCCTCAATCCCAGTTCGGGCGTGGTCGAACTACTGGCCGTGATGGTAAGAAACACGGCCTTGTACTTCGACTGGGGCCGAACTTTATGTGGCCCAAATTTTAGCTCGAGTTGGGCGTACTTACTTGAGTGGTAAGGGATCTTAACTTGTTTCTCCGTCCGTTGCTCTTTAGATTTGGGGGCGAAGGCGTTCGACTTTGTTGTTTGAGCGAGATTGGGCTTGTGATGGTGAAGGCATATAGACTGAGTCTCAGTTCGACTTGTAGTTGAACTTTTCGGTGAAGGAACGTAGCCTGAATCGTTGCTCAACCGTAGTTGGATCTTGTAATTTTTTGGTGGCGAAGGCATATGGCCTAAGTCCCAGTTCAACCGTAGTTGAACCCTGATAATTTTTGTGGCAAAGGCGCATCCCTGAGTCCCAGTTCAATCGTAGTTGAACCTTGATAATTTTTGTGGCGAAGGCGCATGGTCTGAGTCCCTGTTCAACTTTTAGTTGAACTTTTCGGTGAAGGCACATAGCCTGAGTCGCTGTTCTACCGTAGTTGAATCTTGTAATCTTTTGTTGGCAAAGGCGCATGGCCTGAGTCTCGGTTCAACTTGTAGTTGAACTTTTCGCTGAAGGCACATAGCCTGAGTCGCTGTTCAACCGTAGTTAAATCTTGTAATTTTGTTGGCGAAGGCACATGGCCTGAGTCCAAGTTCAACCTTAGTTAAACCTTGATAATTTTTGTGGCTAAGGCACATGGCTTGAGTCCCGGTTCAACTTGTAGTTGAAATTTTTGGTGAAGGCACGTAGCCTGAGTTGCTGTTAGACAGTAGTTGAATCTTGTAAAATTTTGTTGGCGAAGGAACATGACCTGAGTCCTAGTTCAACCGTAATTGAACCTTGATAATTTTTGTGGCCAACGCGCATGGCCCGAGTCCCGGTTCAGCTTGTAGTTGAACCTTTTGGTGAAGGCACGTAGCCTGAGTCGCTGTTCAACTAAAGTTGAATCTTGTAATTTTTTGTTGGCGAAGGTGCATGGCCTGAGTCTCAGTTCAACCGTAGTTGAGCCTTGATAATTTTGTGGCGAAGGCGCATGGCCTAAGTCCCGGTTCAACTTGTAGTTGAACTTTTCGGTGAAGGCACGTAGCCCGAGTCACTGTTCAACCGTAGTCGAATCTTGTAATTTTTTGTTGGCAAAGGCATATGGCCTGAGTCCTAGTTCAACCGTAGTTGAACCTTGATAATTTTTGTGGCGAAGGCGCATGACCTGAGTCTCGGTTCAACTTGTAGTTGAACTTTTCGGTGAAGGCACGTAGCTTGAGTCGATGTTCAACCGTAGCTGAATCTAATAATTTTTGTTGGCGAAGGCACATGGCCCGAGTCCCGGTTCAACCGTAGTTGAGCCTTGATAGTTTTGTGGTGAAGGCACATGGCCTGAGTCTCGGTTCAACTTGTAGTTGAAATTTTCAGTGAAGGCGCGTATCTTAAGTCGTTGTTCAATCGTAGTTGATTCTTGTAATTTTTTATTGGCGAAGGCGCATGGCCCGAGTCCCGGTTCAA
Organism: Nicotiana benthamiana; assembly: GCA_034376525.1. Lineage (NCBI taxonomy): Eukaryota > Viridiplantae > Streptophyta > Magnoliopsida > Solanales > Solanaceae > Nicotiana > Nicotiana benthamiana. Next base: position 16,227,367 of record CM067336.1, read on the forward strand.
CTTGTAGTTGATCTTTTTGGTGAAGGCACATGGCCTGAGTCCCGGTTCAACCGTAGTTGAACTTAGTGGAGAAGGCGCATAGCCTGAATCTTGTTATGTCGGTGTTTGAGAGATGAATCTCGGTTTTGATTCGAGATCTTGAGTTGCTCACACGTTATCTTCCCGATCGGGATATGTAGGCTGGCTTGAGGTGACTCTCGGTTCGAGATATCTTTATGCTGATTTCTGGCTGGATCCCGCATCCCTGCCTTACAGAGATCCTGCCTCGGGGGGGGGGGGGCTGCTTCTTCTTCTTTCTTGCATTATCGGGGAGAGGAGTGACAGAGGAGTTGGATCTTGATTCGAGATTTTTGGGTTCCTTTTGTCCGATATACCGCTTAATCTTGTTTGAGCTGGGTTGTTCTTTGGCGTTTCTTTCATTTTTGTCCAAGGAAGAACTACGCGATTCTGCTATGAAATCCTAACAGACGGCGCCAAATTGTTTAGCTCGAAGTTATCACATACTTCGCAAGCATAAAACAATAAAAATAAATTGAGGGCCAATCATAGCAGATTGTAATAATCGAGGGACCAAACGAAAGATACAGGAGGCAAATGTTATGCATTAGAAACACATGTCTGGAGATATTTTATTGATAGTATTGATTTGGTCTGCCTCTCCATGGAGAGGTTCAGAGCTTTACAATCATGTTCTCTCTTTTCTCGAGAATAGTGATCAAGAAGAAAATAGCCTCCCTTCTAGGATTCTTTCTCTTAGTATTTATAACAATAAACTGGGTGAGCTGGCGATAGAAATGGTTGTGGCCACATCGAGTTCCTTCTTGAAGACGGCTGACAGGCCGTGGTCGTGCTGGTCGAACCAAATAAAGATTAAACATATTAATAATTAATTGCAGTACCATTAGTTAATTATGAATTAACTTAAAGCAGGGTCTGATTCGCCAATTACCGTAGGATCGAATTCTGACCAATACAATCATACCACTAAATCAAAGCTCGGGGAGCTATGACCATCGACTAGTTGACCAAAAAAAAGTTAAAGCATGGGTGCTGATCGAATTTCATATTTTTATTTTGTACCTAAATGTGAGTTTTAAGTCGATAAACCTTACTAAAATGTGAGCTGAGATTATAATTATCAAATTTCATATTCAATTCTTACCGAAGTGTCAGTTCAAGTATATTCGTTCTTACTAATATGTGAGTTCTTACTTTTCTATTTATACATGGGACATGTTCCTAAGAAACCCTAATAATAAAGGTATAGAGAATATCCACTAGAATATTCTTTTTAATGTCCTATCCCAAAGACTAGTTGTTACAGCTCTATAAACGGTACTTTCCCTCGACCCTTGTTGACACCTCGAGGCTACGGTTCTCATTAACTCTTCGACCACATACTTCACTGCTTCTTGGTCTATTTCGACAAACGACAATTTGAGAACTCCTCCGTACTATTTTGGCTTAAATATTCTAAAGACAGATTTTGAGCCATACAACAACCTAATTGGTTTAAATTATTTTAATTTATTTCTAGATTAGATTTATGAAACATATTAGCATGCCAACTTCCTATTTGAGCAAGCAATAAATCTTGCATCTATTTTTATTTGGGCTTGGATTGAACTTTTTCTTCATTGCTACATGCTTTAATGAGAAAGAAAAATAATTAGTAATATATTATAAATAACTTCCAAAACAAAAGTAAAAGAAATGTTTAGACCCTGGGAAAGATTTATGACGTCATTTTTGGTGGTTGAAAACATGGAAAATAAAATAAAATTTATGATCGATTCTATGGTTTTCTACTTCTAAGGGGCCGATATTTTTGTGATTAATAGGTATTTTTTCCCCGTACCAATAGTTGTATTACTATTCTCGTATGTCCCCCTAAATTTCTATTACTATCTTATGTTGCCTCTGTTTTGATTTTGCTATTATTTTAATATTGTTATTGCTTTTTTATATTCTTATAAACTGTTGCGACTATGCTTGTCTGAGCCGATGACCTTTATACGCACTGCTCTTCCCACACTGAACATATTATTATTGTTTGTATTGAATATAATTATACAAAGAATGGTGTAATTAGATTTAATTCAACATGGTGAATGATGGAAATGATAAGTTGACGACCATCGAGCACTTCTATGTTTTATTGTAATAATTTTTTTAATGAGACCAAGCAAGATAAATATGTGGTATGTGGTGAATATTCCACAAATCAAAAATTACAATGTAGCATTTAATAACGATAAACAATAATAAATGACATTAAGTAAACATAATGAGTTTTTCACTCAAGAAAGGATGAAATAACGGGATATTCTTTCTGAAAATGATGAATAATAGACAATTCCTTGAATATTTGAGTCATTCTCGGATCTAGTGAAAAAGTGTAAACAAGAATCTCAGTGATAAGGTGATGTTTGTATCTTAGCAAATGAGATCTAATTCTCTTTCTCAAGTCAAAGCATATTTTTTTCAAATGAATATCACATGTCCCTTATCATTGTCTCTTTTTCTATTTATATGGGGATATATTCCCAAAAAATCTAAATAGTACAAGTGCAGAGAATATCTAATTGAATATTCTCTTTAATAACCTATCTTGAAAACTAGTCGTTACAGCTCTATCAACGGTACTCGACCTCGACCTTGACCCTTTGTTATTCCTCGACTACGAATCTCGTTGACTCTTTGATCACAAACTTGGCTGCTTCTTGAAACATTTCTACAAACAACGACTTGGGAACTCTTCTCTTAGTACTATCTTTGCTTAAATATTCTATAGATAAATTTTGACCTATATAGTTAGTTCCTCCTCTTAGTGAGGCCGGCTTCAGGCAGGTTTGATGTGTGGGTCTTGTTCATTGTGGTCGAAACAATCGAGCGAATTGTGCAGGTCGTGCTGGTTAGAACACACTAGCAACGTGGCCCTTCATGGGTTGCTCATTTCAAACGCATCGATTTTCCCAGGAGATTTGTTGGAGTTATGTTGTCCACGAGTTAGGATGATGTCATGACGTCATGCGTCATCGTGACGTATATTTCTGATGCATTGCTTCGTTTCGTGTGTAACCTATGATTGAACCTACAGCTTTGGATTGGTGCCAGTAATGATGAACCATTTTCAATCATTGTTCCAAGACCCTTATAAATAGATATATTTGGCTGCAGTTTTGAGGTTTAAGTTTTCTGTTTTTTCAAAATCTTATATTACTCTCTTGCTCTTTTCTCGCTTTGAACCTCTCTTATCTATTCATGAGTTATGCTGTCCACGAGTTAGGATGACGTCATGCATTATTGGGATGCATATTCCTGATGCATTGCTTTGTTTCGCATGTGACCTCTAATTAAACATGCCGCTTTGGTTCTGGTGCCAGTAATGGTGAATCGTTTTCGATCCTTGTGCCAAGAACCTTATAAATAAATGTATTTGGCTGCGATTTTGAGGTTTAAGTTTTCTATTGTTTCAAAATCTTATATTACTCTCTTGCTCTTTTCTCGCTTCGAACCTCTCTTCTATGTTCCCGTAATTTGTACTGCTCTTAGTCCTTCCTCATTTGATACCTCTCTTTCTTTTATCAAGATATGTCTAACATGCTTTCTGAGTCTGGTGAGGGAGAATGTTCCTGCCGTCGTCGTTGAGGATGAAGCCTTCCCATTAGTGGAGTAGATAATTCATTGCAACCCTAATTCCATATCCGATTTCACCAAATTATCGGAAGCTGACTCTGGAGCCTTTTGGTTAGTGATGACGATTAAAGAGTTAGAAGAGCTTAAGGCTAAGTTCAGCCTTCCAAATCATGTTGAATTAATCCCGATTGGGTAGGACATGGTGAAGGTCCAACATCTTGGATACTGCGTATTTTATGCCTACCCCTTCCAAGTCGGCTACACTCTCTCTCCTTCTGCTGGCGGAGGAATTTTTTCATTATTACAGCATTTGCCCAGCTCAGCTCGTGTTGTGCGTTTGCAACTCATAAGGATGCTTACCAAATTTGTCGAGCTAGCCGAGGTCGAACTCACACTTTGGCATTTAATACATATGTTCGCCCCTAGATTTTATAGGGGGACGATATTGAATCTTCGCCATCGAAAAGGCACGTGCTTGCTGGTGAAGATGGACGATAAAGCCAACTGCCAATTCTAGTTCAAATTTATCTTCGTCAGAACCGAGGGCGTGGTGGCCAACAGTGATGGTTTTTCTAAGGCTTGAAATTATGCTCGTAAGTATCTAATTTCCTTCTTTGTAGGTATCTCATTTTTCTCCCGTGCTTGGTCATGGGCTTTGACCTCTTGTCCTTTTCTTGTGCAACCAAAACCTAGCCTCCTTCTTTGGTCAAAGACATTTCTGACTAGGTTGGTCAGCTCCTCCCTCACATCGTAGGGATCCATTAGTGTTTAGGTTTCTTCAAGAAGTTTGTGCCTGCTCTCCCTTCAACTAGTACGTTCCTTTTATCACCGATGTCTTAGTTCTCTTTCTTTTTATTTACTTTTGCTAACCTTTCCCTTTCCCTTTCCTTGTGTTTTTACTAGCTTCGGCCAGGGGATCTTCGAAGAGGCCAAAATCTCTCACACCCTCGTTCTAAAAGAGGAAAGCTACTACGTCATTGGCTCCCGCCCCTTCTTCGACTGCGACTGCTTCTGTTTGTGACCCCATCCCTTTTTCGACTGCGGATGCCTTTGTTTGTGCCTCGCTCCCTCCAAAGGTTGCGTCGGTATTTATCCGTTCTTCGGCCATGGAGACTTTGTCCATGGAAACCATGGCTTCTCCCTTGTACCATCTTATCGATGAGGATGATGGTCATTTTCCTGGTGATGGGTATTTGATGCCTCATAAAAGGAGGACTGTGGACGTCTTGGGGAAGAGGCCGACGGCCACCGATGTGGGAGACTGTGGCTTTGTCCTTCAGAAGATGGCCACAGTTCATATCAGGGAGAGCCTATAGGCTAGTCCCGAGACCATTTTTGGAGGATACGTACATACTACTTGAGGAGGTTGTGGTCGAAGACGTGGTGGAGCGTGATGGCCCCGTTCTTCCAAGATGAAAAGAGGCTTCGTCGTCCGGTGTTGCAGGAGATGTGCCTCCTTCGGTTTATGATAGAGGTAAGGCTATTGTTGAGGAGGATGTTGGAACTGATTCTGACATGGATTTAAATGAGCTTAGGGTGTGCCTCATTTGGTTTTGTTCTTTCATAGTCTCTAACTTCTTTTGTTCGTTTTCTAGATAGTCGTCTTAGAAATAGGGAGTTCTTGTAGGGAGAAGAGGAGTAAAGATATCTATGTGAAGTTGAAACTTGAAAGTCAAGTACAACAGAGTCCTTGAGAAGTACTGATAACTTCAGCTTCAGCTTTGTGAGGGTGACGATGTGCGCCGACTGAATAAGGACTTGAAGACACAGGACGAGGAGCTGGTTCAGATGGTGGGGAAGTGCAGCATCCAGAAGGGGACATTGATGAACAAAAAGGAAGAGCTTGAGCTCAACAAGAGGTAGAAGGCCAGTGCAGTGATATCCAAGCTCAGGTGGTTTTGTTGTGTTCCTAGCTTGAGGAGTGTCAATCAGGGCAGAGGCTCTAAGTGGCGAGGTCGCCGAAAAGGCAGATGATCTAGAGAAGGCAGAGTCTGCTCGGCTGGAGGCTTTGAGGAATGCAAAGTCTCTTTAGGTGGTGATCCGGACTCTTCATTCTGAGCGAGAAAATGACTTACAAATGGAAAATATTAAAGAAGAGTGGCTCGATGAGAGGAGTGGAGAGTTGGAGAAAGATTCTTGTGGCCTCTACGATCGAGTTGCTGCTCTTGAGGCCGAGAAGGCCCGATTACTAGAGCAGTCATCATCTTCCTGTGCTTTAGATTTTCCTAATGTTCCTCTGGAGTTGTATAAGGAGTGGATTTAATCCGAGGCCCAGTTAGATGTCTTTTGAGATTTTCATGCGTCGAGATCCATTTCTGAGGCTACCCTCGAAGATGCTTGTGTTAATGCTCGTGAAACTCGAGTCGCTTGTGGGTATCATCCCGCTACGCCTGAGGCCAGTGAGGAAGAGAAAGATAAGGGTGTAGACCGACTCGAGGAGAATTTCTAGTATGACGCTGCATATCCTGAGGGCGAAGGTTGTGATGGCAAGGGCATTGATGGTTAGGGTGGCGACTCTGTTGAGGTCCAAGTCGGCGAGAATGTTGAAGATCGTGATTGTGGTGGCCAGTAGTTTTCTCTTTTAGTTTTTTATATATTTTTTGTCAGCATCTTTATGAGTCTATTGTAAACAGTTTTAAGTTTTTGAAATATCAAAGTTGTTCCTTGCATCTAATTCTCTTTTTTATGGTTTATTTTCTATAGTTGTGTATATTTTTGTTTCTTTGTTGGGATGTTGCCGATAGCCGATAGGTGTTTGTTCTAGTGAAGTCAAACATAACCTTTTGTTAGATCGTGGCTGAGGGCTGGTAGATATTTGTTCGAGCGGGGACGAATATAACCTTTCATTAGATTGCGACCGAGGACCGGTAGGTGTTTGTTTGAGTGGGGTCGAACATAACCTTTCATTAAATGCGACTGAGGGCCGATTGGTGTTTGTTCGAGTGGGGTCGAACATAATCTTTCAATAAATCGTGACCGATGGCCGGTAGGTATTTGTTCGAGCGAGGTCGAACATAACCTTTCATTAATTGCAGATGAAGGTCGGAGGTGTTTGTTTGAGCGGGGTCCAACATAACTTTTCATTAAATCGTGATCGAGGGCCGGTGGGTTTTTGATCGTAATCAAATATAACCTTAATGCAAAAAAGATAAGTGTAAAGTTTCTTATTTCTTTGACATAGTTGCTTTGGTTACATACTTGGAGAAATTTACAAATTCTTCGGTGTTGGCTAGCATTCTAGTCTAGTCCCAGTATATCTAGTCCCTTTATTAGTTGACCTGGAGAGCATTGATAGATCGAGCGATGAAATAGTAACCACGACCCTACCTTCACGTACTTCAGCTCGAAGTGTTCCCTTTATCGCCTCGTTAAAAGCATCCATGAGAAAAACCAAATGGGACAAAACTCAAGTGAGGGGAAAAAAGTACGACTTACAGACGCTTTCTCTCTTAGAAGTTGAAGTATTTGAGGTGGCTGATATTCTAGTTCTTAGGTAGTAGCTTTTCTTCCATTGTCTCTACTTGGAATGAGCCCTTGTTCGCTTTTGGTATGATTTTGTACCAACCTCCCAGTTTGTTCCTAGCTTGCCTTCTCGGGGATTTTCACTCGCTTGAGTTTTGGCTTTTAGTACATAGTCCCCGACTTTAAGCGGCCGTACATTGCTTTGTTGTTGTAATAACGTTCTACTGGTTGTCTTTGGGTGACCATTCTTATGTAGGCCATGTCTCTTAGCTCATCTATTTCATTGAGTTCTTTCCTTCTACTCTTGTCGTTACTTGCGCCACTTTCATAGGATTACCTTAGGTTGGGTTCTACAACCTTGACCAATATTACTGTCTCAGTCCCATAGGCCAAAAAGTAGGATGTCTCTCTTGTGCTTGTCTTCAGACTTGTTTTTTAGGCCCAAAATACTTTTGGTAACATTTTTTGCCACAGTCCCTTGGCGTCTTCGAGCTTTTTCTTCATGATGTTTAATATAGACTTCTTTCCGAATTATGTTTAATGTAAAATATATTAGGCTGAAGTGAATAATGCTCATAAGTGAATAAGCCAGAGAGTAAACCAAGAAAAAATGCTCATGTTCCAGAAATTAAACACTTCAAGAAACTTCTTAATACAGAGATACTTAAATAACAACTGAATCCATCTTCAAAGACAAAAGCCCAAGTAAATTTAACCCCAAAAAAGCCCTTTTAATTTCAAAACTTACAAAATTAGATATATCCAATGTAATATCAAATATTCAATTACAATAACAACACCAAAAGGTCTAGAATTTCAACAACAAAAAAACATTCAGCATATCCTAAGAAAGAGATAACTGAGAGACGACCATCAAGATCGAGAATCGACAAAATATGGGAAATAAAACTAGAGATAGATAGACATCGTACCTTCAAAAACGAACGACTTCGAACAACTAACCCTCGTAATGATTTTCAAACTTTGAACTTTCCTCCTTCCTTCTTTGGATTTAGACGACCGGCTATTCCTGTAGATTTTAAAGTGGGTCAGAGAAATTTGAGGTAAAATTTGAGAATATAATTATTAACGTAAATGATTTGGGATTTGAGCACATACCTGATGGAGTCATAATTCACAATGTGTGATTAGGCATTCTGAGTTGTCTCTACCAAATGGTTCACTTGTTGTGATTGAGAGATTGTGAGGTGTTTGAGCAAAGAAAATATTGAGAATTTTATAGAGAAGAAACGCAGCAAGGAACTACTATTGGAGCAAAGAAACCTAGCGAAGAGATCATTTTATATTTTTGGACATTCTATTTAGTAATTTTTATTTTAATTTTAAAATAAAATCAATTATTCTATTTGGAGCGACCTAGTCGCTACAAGTTAATCCTTTTGAGGCGATTATTTACAAGTCGATACTAGAACTATGGATCCAAAATTATGTTCTTAGCGGGAATGTAAAATTTAGTATTTGTAGCGCATATTAGTGGCGATCTAAAAACCTCACCACTAAATATTTACCTTATACAGTGACTTTTATATTTGCCACTATTGGAATAATATTTGTTGCAACAAATAGAGTCGCCACCAAATTTTGCCGTAAAAATTCCCTCTTTTTGTAACGTAGAGGTGTTCGCTTGCTTGGAAAATCATTAGGAAATACATTTGCCGTTGTTCACATTTCCTCATGAAGTCTGTGGCATCCTTTTTCATGGTGGGCCAGTAGCATCCCGCCCGTATGAGGCATCTGAGTGGTGCTCGATTGCCGGAATGAGCACCGCAATGGCCTTCATGGACTTTTTTGAGGACGTGCTGGGTTTGGTTTGGCCCAATCACTTTGCTAGAGGGCCTCCGTAAGTTCTCTTATACATGTCGCTATGAAGGAGATTGTATCTGGCTGCTTACATTCTTAGTTTTTAGCCTTTTTTTTGTCGCATGGGAGTGTGTTGTCATGCAAATATGCTATATTACTATTGTGCCAGTGCCAATTTAAGTTTATGGTTCATACCTCGACTTGGTTCAGTGATGAGTTGAGGAGGTAGACTACGTTTTATCTCCAGTCATGATATTTTTGGTAGTTGCGGCTAGTTTGGCGAGGCCATCTGCTTCTGCATTCTATGCTCGTGGGATTTGATCGAGTTGGCATTCGCTAAACTGAGGCAAGGCTTACAGATTTTGGTCTGGTATTTTTGCAATCTTTGTTCCTTGATTTGGAAATTCCCTATGACTTGGTTGACTATGAGTTGGAGTCACAACGAAGTTGCAACTGCTTCTCCCCATATTTGAGTGTTAGCCTTAATCTTGCAATTACGGCCTCATACTTGGCCTTGTTGTTAGTCATATCTGGTCACCTTATGTACTGGAGAATCATTTCTCTTGTTAGGACCTCGAGTAGGAGTCCCACTTCCGACACTGATGGATTGGATGCTCTATCGGTGTATAGGACCCAGAGGTCTTGCGTTTGGAATAAGTTTGGACGTCTTCTTTTTCGACTTCGGGCATTATTTGTGTGTTGAAGTCGGCGAGCACTTGTTTTATTGTCGTTCGTGTCTGGTAGGTAATATCGTGCTCACTTAGCTCGATGGCCATTTGGCCAGCCTTCCCGATATCTCAAGCTTATGCAAAATGTTCCTCGAAGGGAGAAATTGTGATGACCAAGTTTGAGGTGACATTGAAAATAGGGTCTAAGCTTCCGTGAATATACAAGGCCAGAGCTAATTTTTTTAGGTGTGGGTACCTCGTCTCAACATCGACGAGTGTTTTGCTAATGTAATGGATGGGAGAATATGTACCTGTATTTTTGCAGAACAAGACTGCGCTTACTAGCAACCTTGGATACGACTAGATAGATGAGGAGCTGCTTCCCAAGCTCGGGTTCGTAACCAAGGGCGGTGATGATAAGTATGCCTTTAGTTCTCTCAGAGCTTTGAGGCTGTTGTCTTTCTTGAGTACGCAAAAGAATTTATGGAACCTATCTGATGACTGTGAGATGAACCTTGATTGGGCGGCGATATGACCCGTCAACCTTTGGACTTGTTTTTTGGTAGTTAAGAGTTTTGGTACCCCCTCAATGGCTTTAATTTGGCTTGGGTTGATCTCGATCCCTCGTTGCGATACCATAAAACCCAAAGAACTTTCCCAAAGCTACCCCAAATGCGCATTTCTCGGGGTTCAGCTTCATTTCGTACCGTCTGAGTATGTCGATAGTTTCTTTCAACTTGATGTATTCTTCTCCCTTTTTGGACTTGACCAGTATGTCATATATATATATATATATATATATATATATATATATATATATATATATATATATATATATATATTCCTCCATTATTTTGGCGAGATGGTCTTTGAAAATCCGTGTTACCAATCTTTGATAAGCAGCCCCAGCGTATTTTAGTCCAAATGACATGACCCTGTAGCAATACGTTCCTTGGTGGTTGATGAACGTGGTCTTTTAGTGATCTTCTTCTTCCATGAGGATCTGATTATAGCACGAGTATGCGTCCAAGAAAGTTAGTAGCTCATAGCCGGATGTTGCATCGATGAGTTGCCTGATATGAGGTAATGGAAATGAATCCTTCAGACATGCTTTGTACAAATATGTGAAATCCACGCACATACACTATTTCCTATTTTTCTTTTTGACCATCACTACGTTGGCGACCCGCTTGGAGTACTTCAACTCCCTGATGGAACCATTTTTACCAATTTTCCACCTTTTCGAGGACTGCGACGTTGATAAAAGGGTTGAATTTACTCCTGACCCGTCTCACTGATGGTGGAATGGGTCAACATTTAATTTATGCTTGGCGATTTTCGTTGGAATACCTGGCATATATGTATGACTAAAAGCAAACAAATATACGTTATCTGTTGAGAATTGACGGAATTTACTCGGTTCCCAAAGTTTTCAAGTGATATAGGCCTTCTTGCTATAATTATTGAGGTCAAATTAAACGGGGCCGAGGTCTTCTATGGTCAATCATGCGGCTTCAGTCGTGTTGGGAACCTTGATGACGTCCTTGGTCTCATCTTGCTCCGACCTCAACCCTATTGATTGCTATACATCTTTTTCTTTATTTTTTCTCTGTTTGGTGGTCGTGATGTCTCAGGCTATGTACTAGCATTCCCGGGATGTGAGATGTTCTCTGCGTATACTGAATATCCCTCATAGGGTTGGGAATTTATTCAACTGGTATATGCTAAAGGGGATGACTCTCATGGGATGCATCTATGGTCGACCAACTATGGCATTGTACGTGGTGGCCTGGTCTATGATATGGAATATTGTCTCTAGATTTACGCCACCGGCCTAGACGGGTAGTGTAATTTCCCCAGACATTTGCTCAACTGCATTATTAAAATCGATTAGCATGAAACACGACACTATCTTATCTTCGAGCCTCATTTGGGAAAGGACTCGAGGGATGGACAATGCATGGACCGCTTCGATTGTCCACCATGTTGCATTTGATATCGGTATCTAAAATTCGTAAAGAAATAACAAGGGCATCATTATGAGGGAAAGTCAAGCCGTCGGCATCTGAATCATCGAAGATGATACTCGCTTCGAGTCTGTTAAACAGTTCGTGGGTGATCGATCGCTTACGTTTGTTAGTGGTGGTGAACTTCACGTCGTTGACTGAGGCATCATCACCGCTGCCAATGATTATGCTGATGGTACAAGCCGGGGATGAATTCTTTGGCGAGCCATGATGTTCACATCCTTTGGGGAAGTTGGTCCTCCATTTGTCGCTTAACAATTCTTTGAGGTGCCCTTATTGTAACATGTTTACGACTTCCTATCTAAAGGTGATGCAATCTTCTGTTTGTGCTCGTGTTCCTGGTGGACCTCATAGAGGGCATCAAAATTTCTGGTGTTCGGGTCTAATCTTATATTTGGCGGCCGCTTCACTTTTTTCCCGAGTTTCTCAAGGGCATAGACTAATTCTATATAGGCGATGCACAAAAATTGTGAGCAGTAATAAAATCTTATCTTTGACTGCTCTACGAACCGGTCGGCGTCCCTTTTCGGCAGCAGCGTAGGAGTGTCCTGCATTTTATCAACCAATTCTTGGTGTTCTTTCATCTGATATCGGAGCGCCTTTTTTTCATTATCTATTTCTTCCATCCTTTTTAGAATAGCAGCGAGGGCATTGCCACCTGCACTATCAATGACATTGTGTCATCGTGTCCTCACCTACTGTTTCACAGCTTTCGTTGCTATCCTACTATGTAGGGTTTTGTACACACAAAGAAAGAAGATCTCCGGATTTTTTACGTTAGTGACCTGCGTTAATTGTTGATCTTGAGAAAATTAAAAGTTTAACTAAGAAATTTCTACAGATGGCGCCAAATTGTTTGACCAAAAAATATAGATCTTGGTTCAAATAATTAAATTTTCATAAATAAGGGTTAGTCTTGGCTAACAATAATACCTTATATGGGATTTTTAAAGAAGCAATAAATACTGAGCAAGTACGGTCGGACAGTGACAATGGCATGTAGTGACTATTCCACAAATCAGAAATAATAATTTAGCATTTAATAACAATAAATATCAATAAATGGTATTTAAATAAATAAAATGAGTGTGTCACCCAAGAAATGATGGAATGAGTGGATGTTTTTTCTGACAATGATGAATGATAGATAATCCTTGAATATTTGAATTATATATTCTTGGATCTAGTGAAAAAATATAGACAAGAATTTCAGTGAAAAGGTGATGTTTCTATCTTAGCAAATGAGATCTGATTCTCTTTCTCAAGTCAAAGTGTGTTTTTTACAAATGAATATAAGATGTCCCTTATCATTGTCTTTTTTTCTACTTATATATGGGACATGTTTCTAAGAAACCCTAATAGTAAAAGTATAGAGAATATCCACTAGAATATTCTCTTTAATATCTTATCCCGAAGACTAGCTGTTACAGCTCTGTCAATGTACTCGACCTCGACCCTTGTTAACACCTCGAGACTACGGCTCTCGTTGACTCTTCGACCACAAACTTCACTGCTTCTTGGTCCATTTCGACAAACGAAGATTTGAGAACTTTTCCTTTAGTACTATTTTGGCTTAAATATTCTACAGACAGGTTTTGACCCATACAACAACCCAATTGGTCTAAATTATTTCAATTTATTTCTAGATTAGATTTATAAAACATATTAGCATGCCAACTTCCTATTTGAGCAAGCAATAAATCTTGCGTCTTCTCTTATTTAGGCTTGGATTGAACTTATGCTTCCTTGCTACATGCTTTATTGAGAAAGAAAAAGAATTAGTATAATATTATAAATAACTTTCAAAACAAAAGTAAAAGAAATGTTTAGACCTTGGGAAAGATTTATGACGTCATTTTTGGTGGTTGAAAAGTCAAAAAATATGGAAAATAAAATGAAATTTATGATGGATTCTGTGGTTTTCTACTTCTAAGGGGCCGATATTTTTGTGATTAGTAGGTATGTTTCCCCATACAAATAGTTTTATTACTATTCTCGTATTTCCCCCTAAATTTCTATTACTATCTTATGTTGTCTCTGTTTTGACTGCTATTATTTTAATATTGTTATTGCCTCTTTTTATTCTTATAAACTGTTGTGACTATGCTTGTCTGAACCGATGTTTCATACGCACTACTCTTCCTACATTGAGTATATTATTAATGTTTGTACTGAATATAATTACATAGAATGGTGTAATTAGATTTAATTTAATATGGTCAATGATGGCAATGATAATTTGACGACCATCGAGTACTTCTATGTTTTATTCTAATATTTTTTAATGAAATGAAATCAAGCAAGATTTTTTTTTCCTAAAACGGTTAGAAGGAATATTCAGAAAATTTTAACCTTTTCTTTTTAGTTTAGAACAATTATAGTTGACTCAGATTTTTTATAATGTTTAATTACATCGTTGAGTAAGTTAAAAAAAGGCAGAATACATAAAATAATACTTGAACATGTACCCAAATTCATGTTACATATTTGTTGATCACGAGCAACCTTTTACACACTCAATTTTTTAAAAGTGTGTCAGTTACACACCATTTTGATTACATGGCAAGAGCGTGTTTTACACACAAATTAGGCGAGTGAATATGAAAAAAAATATGTGAACTCTCGTGTGTAACTGACACATGTCCCTTTTTTATTTTTTAATTAAAATCATCTTCTTCGTCAAAAGCTTAAACAAACAACCACCTCTTGCAACAATGGAGAAATTATTCCCTTTTCTTTTTCTCTAAAATCTCACCATAGAAAACTTACATCCCTCTCCCATAGAAACAAACAACCAATTTGTTGCTACCCTTCCCTCTTTTCCCATTTTTGTCTTCTTCCCCACCTATTTTCCTTGTCTTCCATGTCCACTATTTTAAGAATAACAATAATATAAATAGCTTTGGAAGAAATTGGTAAAGAAAGTTAAAAGAAATCTATATTAAGAGAATTTTATAAATCTGTATTTGAATCTATACCACGAATCGAACAACCATGGATTTGGCCATAACCAACTTTAATGGAGTTTTGAGTTTTGCATTATATTTCTTGTGTCAGATTTGAATGTAGACTCATAAACTCGTGATTAATGTACTTGAGATCCTAATTTTGCTTTATAATATGAAGGTGATTAAATGTGGATTTTTGATGGTGTCTGGCGTCAATCTCCCATGGAGAAGAGAAAGATATGAAATTGAGAAGATAGTTAAGGGGTATAGGTGTAATTTTAAGTGTTTTATTTTTTTAAATAAAAAATAGTGACATGTGTCACTATCTGATTGGAGCACGAAATCACAAATTGGTCAAGAAAAAAGTACTGTGTATTTGACACACTTTTAAAAGGTTGAGTATGTAAAAAGTTATCCGTAATTAACAAGTATGTAACATGGATTTGGGCACAAATTCACGTGCTATTTTATGTATTCAGCCTTTAAGAAACTATGAGTAATACATAAAAAAACTATTTACGGGGCTTAGCCACAAAATCTTATTTACAACCTGTTCTGGTAAAATAGTAAAACTAAAACAGCATACTCCCTTCAAAAACCCAGCCAAAAATTAGATTTTTTTTTCTGGGGTGTGGTTGGAATCTTTGGAAATACTTGGACGAGGTAATATACAAAATTGGCAGACAGGTATTTCAGTTCAATCCTTCAATACAATCTAATAAACGAATGTTTGACAGTGATTTCTAGCTCAAATACACAAGTTATATTCCCCTTTATAAGTCCTAGAGAGCATGCCCTAGTTACGCATTTCTGTCTACATTCAATAACTATGTTTTATCTCTTTGCTCTATTAAGAAATCTGTTATTACTCGAACATAAATGAAAGGAATATCTCTCAGGCCTGTGAATTTGTGCTTAATTTTTACTACCTGATTATGACATTGCAGTTCAATTGGATGGCCAATTATTTAGTACTTAGTAGAGGGAACTAAGACAATGTATAACATATCAACATGTATTTAGACACATCTGCATTCAGAGCAAGGAAGATCAGCAAGTGAGACAAAACTACTTCTCCACTAAGGTAGGATTGTGTCACCTATACCACTGAACCTTGTATTGGTAGAAGTTGTACTAAAGCATTGCTCAAGTCAGTATTTTGTTTAAATCATCTGAAAACTTCAAAAGTTGTTCCTTGAGTCTTATGAGATGGTGTGGCTACTTGTTTTCGAACATATGAGAGCTTAAAGAAAGACATTAGGGTGTCGGTTGGTTGTGGTAAAACAAGAAGATACCAGTACTTTATGCACTCTTCTGCAAGAAGTGTGTGTCATTAGATTCACCTATCCAAAAATTCAAATATGAAGTGCCAAAGCTGATCTATTTCATTCGCACATAAGCATTCCCCTAAAAGATGTTAAGAAAATTGATGTATCATTTATTTTTCCAGTGTTCTGATTTAGAAGGAATTCCGCGACAATTTAGAGGCTAAGCTCTTATAGTATAATCCAGGCGTTTTGCAGCTTTGTAGTCCTTGCCTTAGTAAAGCACCGTAATATTATTGACAATTCATTCCAGTGATGATATAAGTTCAAGAGTTATATTCTTGACGATACGGGATCCACCTCTTTTGTCTTTCTCACTTACAGCAGCATAATAGATTCGTGTCCTTACAAAATCCTGCAACATATTCTGCTGATGCACTAGTTTCACATGTTAGTGAAATACATTTTGGGGCAGAAGATATCTCTTTTGGTCATAAAATTTCCTTTCAAAGTTGATACTCCTCCATTTGTCAAAGGCCATTATCAAAACAGAACTTGAACTACCACATTCTTTCATTGCTCAAATGCACAATGGAAAACCCTACTTTACTCCTCATTTCTAAATTGCAAGGAGATTCCTCTTGAATATATATTTTTTTTGTTTTTTCAGCATCACAATGTCTGGCTTGGTCATCTACCCGCAAAATATAAGCACAAGACTTGTACAAGTGGCTTTTAGTAGATAATCTTCTACTACTTTTCGTTGGCTTCATAAGCTTCAGATGCATACAGAGTTCAGGTACTCAAGGGAATTATTACATAGAATTCTGATAGTCAGTCATAGGCACAATTTAACAGCAGACTGTGCATCTACTTTTCCAATTCTATCAATGTCTTAGACAATCTGCTTGTGTTTTAATATGCTCATGATGTTGTTTTGTTTTACTTAAACCAAGATTGAATTCAAATGGGGATATACCTCTCCAAATGGACCTGATAACTTCCCAAGTAAAGTGATTTAAGCTAAGTGTAAGGATGTTTTGTCATACATTCGAAATCATCAATTATCCTATCCAAGTAGAATACATCAGATGATTAATTGTTCACAGAAAAATACGTAACTTTATCACGAAATGACCATTCAAAGTACCAAACAATTAACAACCATGTCAGATTATAAATTGACAGCTTCCTTATTTCTTGTAGAAAGAGAAAATTAATCTCATTTACAATCTTGAATAACCTTTCAAGGATCTATGAAAAAACACAAACAAAGATACCATGCCCACGCCCGTGCGTAGCATGGGCACTCCCATCTAGTTACTAAAGAAACCTGATGCAGCACTTCAGTATTTCCTACAAGAAATGGAATAGATCTACACACCAAGAACAAATGCAAACATTAACAACTATTTGTTGCTTATTTCTTTTTGGAATGTGGAAAGAATGAAGAAAATTGATTTATACCCTTGCTGTCTATATGATGAACTTGATATCTGGATTTCTTATTGACTTGAGCCACATATCCGCCATTACACGTGATGATATGCTCCATAGCAAATCTTGGCCTTTTACTGCTGAACCTTTCTTTACTTTCTTCCCCATTTTACCAAGTCCATAAGCCACCAGCCACTGCATTGCAGTCAATCTCTGCTTTTCTGTGTCCCATGCATTCCTCTTTTCTCCGCTTCCAACTCTCAATCCGCCAATCGCCAAACATGCTATTTTAAACTTCTTTTCCTCGTCGATGTCATTAGTTTTCTCATCGATATGAACTGCTTGAATCAGTGCTATCATAGGTCCTCCAACCGCCTCGAACTGCCTCAATGGATCCCTCAGTTGAACCACAACAGATATCACTACATTATCGCTTTTGTCATCTTTTTCCCAATCTTCAAGTGGAACTGCGGACTCCAGTGGATGACCATGATCATCTTTCTTGTTTGCTGAATGTGGGGAAACATCAAAAGGCGCCTCTTCTTCCGCGATATCTGCCTGAATTTTCAGGGCTTCGATTGTCATTGCCTCCATTTTCTGCAGTGTGAATGCAAGAATTTCGTCCACTGTCAACGGTTCATCACTGATATTCCAAATCCCTGTAGAAATCCTCTCATTCCGGCTTGTGTTCATCGCTGTTGCCATCGATTTCACTGCTGCAACTGTACGAGCAGCAGTTGAGCTGGCACCTACTTCTTTGTTCCTCCCTTGAATAATAGCTGAAGCAATTCCTTCAAAAGCTATTTGCTCTGCTGTTTTCCCCACAAGTTCTTCCATTGGCATCATCGATAAGATCTTGGACGTAAATTCTTCCATCCCACTAGCTGCCATCCTCTGGAATATTTCAAATCCATTCATAGATGACAAAATTGATAGAAACACAAATGGTTTTGATATCTGCATTGCAAGTTTTGGGGTGTCTTTTCTGGAAACAACAGTATTAAGAGGATTCATGGCCGCCAAGAAACCTCCGTTCCTTGTTTGAACTACACAACCCAGCCCTTTTCCAAGATCTGGTATAAATATGACCGATTCTCTCCCTTTGCTATCTTCATCTCCTCCTTGCAGCTTTAATGTGGGGGTTTCTTGTTGATCCGTCTTGAACTGATTAGCGCCACCTGAATCTTCGAGCATCTGAAGAAATTCCCTTGTCACATTTTCCTCATCTGCATCCAACCTTTGCGATTCAGAGTCGCCGTCCTCCGTCTTGACTTGATTTTCATCTTTAAACATGGATTCAAGAGCTTTGATTTGCTGAGCAATGGAATCAAGTTCTGACAATCTAGTCAGATGATGCTGATCATGCACAATCTCCTTAACAACCTCATGACTTGATACCGATCTTTTATCAGAATTTCCTTCAGATTGCTCTTCTTCCTCTTCTTCTTCTGCTTCTGCTTCTGCTTCTTCCTCTTCTTCTTTTACTTCCACTTCTTTTTTAGCTTCATCTTTATCTTGTATTTCAACTCCTTTGTCCACAAAATCAAACTCCAGGAGATCAAGATCCTCTGCTTTTGACTCTGGTTCCTTTTCAGGCTCAGCATCTAGATTCAGCTCATCAATTCCTTGAAGATTTGGTGTTGTTCCTGTTTGTGAAGGAGTCCAATTATATGAACTTAGGCTAGTCATTCTTGGACTTGGGACACTAAAAGATGTTTTGGATTGCTTTCGAGCAAAAGATGATGATGATGACAATGAATAGTTCGCATTTTTCCCTGTCTTTTGCCCCTCAGCCTGGCTGTAAATTCCAATTCCACCATCTTTCTCCATTATCTGAAATCCCAATTTGAGAACTAGCTCTCCCCCCTTGGCCTTCCCTAAAAGAGTATAACTCGTATCCCATTGGCGAATTCGGTTTCCTTCAAAGCTCTTTTCTATGGACTCCTGAATCATTTCACTCAAATCTACCGAGTTCTTTCCAAAATCAAGCTCCTCTGCATCCACAGCAAACACATATATGGAAAATGGACGTGGTTCGAATTTAAAGCGAGTTCCATTACTACCAGTAGTAGCTGGGGTATAGTAAACATGGCACCTAATGAAAAGGGTCTCTTCAAAATCAGCAGCTCCCTGTGAAACTCTGGATGGCATAGTTTGTACTGCTCCTTCTTTGATTTCCTTTTTTCTAACACAAACTGATAGCCGTAGCCCGTTCATGGATGTAGGTAGTCCCTGAACTGTGACGACTTCAACTGAGAACAAACAGCTTAGCTTTTGCTTACCAATATGAGCGAGAGCCCGAATTGGTTTCCAGTTCCATAGGCCTTTTTTCTCGGAGTTGGACTCGACTTTGTTATCCAACTTCTTCAATGACTTGGTGCTGCTGCTGCTCTGTTGGATAGTATTGTCCTCGCTCTCGATGTCCAGCTTTGGACGAGAACGCCATGGCGACAATGACATGCGCCTCGACCTTGGCTTAGGATTGATGACACTGTCATCATTTTTAGCACTGGTTATCGGATCATCAGCGATAGCAATTGGAGGGACAGAAGTTCGAGGAAGGACAAGGGAGGCAGTTCTTCGGGTTGTACTAGTTGAAGAAGTATTTGGCTGATAGAGTGTTTCACTCAGTGCTTCAAGTTCTTGTAATAACTGTGTATTGGAATTCCTTCTAGTATTTGCGATGTAATCAGCCATTGTAACGGAACTGTGAGAAAACAGAAGAAAGAAAATGTTGGTAAAAGGCTTGCCAAAGTAAAGATGATTAGTGGCAAGTAGTTGAAGAGATATGAGGGCAGTTTGATCAGAGAGATGAGTTTGGATGGAGGTGAGAATATTGATGTGGGCATTTGAGGACTGGAATTTTTCTTGTATAAATGGTGAGTAGGATGTATTACTTGGTGCTTTTTCAACCAGGTATTTGCGTTAGTTTTGTATGTGAAGGATAAGGCAAGAACGTTTGTCTCTCTCTCTATTTGGCAACCCCCTGCCCCACAGACAGTTGTCCCTTTTTGGTAAACTAAGGGTGCAAACGGGCCGGGCCTGAACCGGCGGGCCGGTCCTGGCGGTCCCAATCCTGGCGGTTCCGGTCCTGGCGGTCCCGGTCCTACCGGTCCATTAAGCCCGTGACGGGCCCGTCCTTAGCTTCGAACCGTCAGGCCCGGGAACGCCAGGCTCGGGACCGTCTGGCGGGCCTGAGCGGGCCCAACGGCTATTTTTTAATTTTTTTTTTATTTTGAAAAATCAGTAACGGCTATTTTCAAAAATAGCCGTTTGGAACTTTGTAAAATAGCCATTTGGCCCCCAAACTTTAATTTAACCCCAAACATTATATAATTACACTTTTTCCCATTTCTCAACTATAAATACCCCCTCATTCTTTTATTTTTATTCACCAATTCATCAATCTCTCTCAAGCTCTCTTTCAATCTTTCTACTACAATTGCTTAATTTATTGTTGAAAATTCGTGAAAAATTGTGAAGTTGTTGAATTGAAGTTTTCAAGTGTTCAACTATTTTCAATTTTCAAGAAGTTGCTCGGCAATCCGGTAAACTCGTTTCAACTCTTACGTTTTAATAATATATTTTTGTGTTGTTTAGTTTGCATAATTCTAATTAGTATGACATTTTCTTTGAAAAAAATATTCGGTAAAGGAAAAGGTAAAACCGGTGAAAGCAATGGCTATAATACTACTCGTCCCCCCGGCTCCCCGACCTACAAAAGATAAGCAAGTTGAAAGTAGTCGCCAACCTAGACGTCCTACTCCGCCTCCCGTAATTCTTGATAGTGATCACCCTTGTTTTCAATTTACCGATGGTGAATTTCTACATGATGTTGCAGTAGGTGATAGATTAGATGATGAAATTATGAATATTCTTTATCCTAATGAACCTATCTTAGAGGAAAATGAAGATGATAATGATGAGGATGAAACCCAACCACCAGATTTAGATGATACACCTACTAGTCCTGTTCATAACTCAAGTAACGCACCGGCACACCCACCTGTAGAAACTCCAACTTTTAGTAGACAACCTGCTAAACGTGCAGAAACATCATTAGTTTGGCATTTTTTTACTCAAGTAAGAGAACAAAATAAGGCTAAGTGTAAAATTTGTGGGAAATTACTTGTTCATAAATTTACCGGAGACCGTAGCGGCACAGGTAGTTTGGTTAGGCACATAAAAATACACCCTAGAGATAGGGCTAGATTTTTCAAATGCAAGCGCAGCAAGAGGGGACAAGTGTAGATTCTCAAGTTAACCCTAGTACAGGTTCAAATCTAGTTCAACCAGGAATTAACACTATCACCGGAGGTATTTTATATTATGATCCAAATAGAGATCGTGAAGAATTAGCAAAGATGAATACTGTTATGTGCTTGCCTTATACTTTTGCTTCTAATCCTTATTGGGTTCACTATATCAGAAGAATTTTTAATCCTACTTATAAAGGTTGGCTTCGCGCAACAGTTAAGGCCGATATTTATAAATTCAGACATGAATATGAACAATATTTGAGCTATTTATTTACTCATATACCTAATCGGATTTCTATTACAACTGATATTGGTAGAAGTAATAATGACTGTGATTATCTAACTGTTACAAGTCATTGGATAGATGAAGACTGGACAATGCTAAAACGCATAAATGCATATAGAATAATTAATTCACGTCACAGGAGTAGGTTTATAGCTAACACTGTTTCAGATATATGTAGATATTTTTGTTTTAGCGATAAAATAATGGCAATTTCTATGGATAATGCTTCTAGTAACCAGCGATAGATTATATGAAGAAATGATAGCAGAACTTTCGGAGGATTCGGCTTCGCCCGGAAGTGGTGATGAACAAGCTTCGTTTCCACCACCACCAACACAACCTCCTCCCAACCTTGACGGATTTATGAGATTTGTTAGAGATACAATATAGATTATAATGTAACTTGTACATTGGCACATCTTCTTTTAGTTTTGTTTTCCTTTTAATGGTGGTATTAGTACCTTGTTGTGCTCATTCCATTGGGGGAAGGAAGATTAAGAAAGATATGTCATTTTGGTCAATAAAAATTATAAGACATATCCTTGAATATCATTTTTCTCTTTATTTCTTTGTCTTTACTTCGATATCAATCCTTGAATATATATATATATAACATACAATATATACTACAATAAAATATATATGAGAATATATATACATAATGTACAATCTAAACTACAAGAAAATATATAAGTAATAACATATATACATAAGATATATACTTAATATACAATATATACTAATTACTACAACACAATATATACATAATATATATCAATATATACATAAGATACAATATATACTAGTTACTACAATACACTATATAATATACAATATATACTAATTACTACAACACAATATATACATAATATACAATATATACTAATTACTACAACACAATATATACATAATATACACTATATACTAATTATTACAACACAATATACAATGAAATATATATTATATAAACTATACTAATAACTTAGTACACCATATAAAATATATGTTACACTATACTAATAACTACTATACAAGATATTGCGTTAAAAAAAACCGTCAGGCCCGGCCCGCCAGGCCCAGGACCACTGTGGGCTTAGGCCCGTCACGGGTTGGTTTCAAACCACCAGAACCGCCAGGCCCGGCACACGAAGCCCGGCCCGTCAGGCCCGTTTAAACCCGGGCCCGGGCCAGAAGTCACCCTTATGGTAAACATTATACTTCTACTATCACAACAATATTAAGAAAGGGCAGCCCGTTACACTAAAATCCGGTTATGCGCAAGATTTAAAAAAAGGCTCGAACCCATGATTTCCTGGTCGCATGGCAATATTAACCAATTCACAAAATAATACTATCTCTACTTCCAATAATTAACCAGTGTCAAAAGTATATCATCTGCACAAAGTTTCAAATTCTTGAACTTGCTAGCATTAGTCCAAATATTGTTCTACAATTTCAAATCAAAATATATTTTTAAAAAACCAAATTGTCAAGAAAATAGTTTCTTCAAAATTACTACTATAAAATTTTCAGAACTCGTCTTTGACAGCAACAAAATTAAAATACATTGCCTTGATCTTAATGCAAGAGGAGATCAAACAGTTCCAAGCTGCTAGCTGAATAAGTTTAGATATCTTTGACAATGTTCATTATTAAAATGAAATCAAGGAATCAATGTCTATTTCCCATTCATTTTGAGAACTTAGGAAGTTAAATATCTTCTCGAGTATTCTTGAAAAGGTTTTGTCAACCAATTACCTAAGTTATAAGCAAGACGATCAGCACATATTACTCTTGAAAAGGCTACAACTATAACACCTCTTCCTTGAACTGAATGATCACTTAAGCAATATAGGTCATGCATACCTTGAGAAGCTCAAATAAGTGAAACTGAAATACTGTTACAGCCCGTTTGCCCATGAAATATTTTACTTTTTTCCCGAAAAACTTTCACTTTTTTTCGAAACAAATGTTTGACCATACAGTTTTCAATTTTCATTTGAAGTTGAATTCTAAAATTGTTTGAAAATTTAAAAAACTCCAAAATGCCGTTTTTCAAAACTTTCACTCAAATCACTTACAAAAATTCAAAAACAACCCAAAATTATATTTATGTTCAAACAAAACTCTAATTTTTAAATACCATTTTTACTTTCTTTTTTTTTTCCCGAAATTTTACATTTCTTATGTCCAAACCTTCACTAAGTTGTTTAAGATGAAAATCTAGCAGATGTGGAAAAGTAAAGATAAAGGATCAAAAACACCCTTAAAGTATAGATATTCACAACATTTGCCATCCGTTAGTAGTTTGGCCCAGTCCTGCCCCTACCCCAACTTCAAAGGCTAAATGTGCCCTTATTTTCGATATGGAACCAAACCGAACATAATTAAAAGACTAATTAGGGCATATTTAAACGTACACACATACGTATAGGGCATATTTGGTCCAATTTAGTTCCAAACTGCAATTATGTAGCAAGTTGTGAAGCTGCATTTATGAAGCAACTTGGCGAAACTATATAGTGAATTTTCTCACCAATTAAAGGCATCACGTTGACCATATTTTGTTCTCTTTTTAAGCACCTTGTTAAATTTGTTGACTCAAAAGAAGTTAAACTCTTTATAAGCAAATCAATCAAAAGAGATAAAGAGGTAAATCATAGTCAATCATGATTAATATTGGATCGAGAGACATAATAACTGCAATCATATATCGGGCAAATAAAATATCAAAAAGTTTTATTTATGATAAAATTGTACCCTGCCTCTCCTTGGAGAAGGTCAGGAGGTCACAAACGTTTTTTACTCTTTTGCCTGTTCTAAGTAGAGCTTCTTCCTTTATCTGTAGATCTTGGATCTCTTTTCAGGAACCTTGTTCCTCCTTTTGGGCATTATTGGGGGAGAGGTAGGAGAGAGAAAAGTCCCCTCTTTCAACTCTCTTCTACAACCTTAATAGTCGAAAAGGTTTTTGTGCTTGTCGTGAGCTATCATGGTCGGGTCGGAGAAGTTTTTGCGTCTTGAAGGGACCTTAGCCTCGTTGCCTATGTCGAGTGCCATGATGATGAGATGAAGTCCACTTCATTGATTTCTTTCATGAGACGATAAGGGAGGGATTATAACCGCCACGATAGTGTTGTCAAATTTTGACCAATACAGTTAGTCCCTCCGTTCGTCGAGGGTGTGCCTCGTCGACCTCGACGGATGGATCATGTGCGAAATGTAGTCGGAGGGAATCTGACCCACATTCTGTTCCTTAATCGCGTTATGAATTTCGAAATTGCTCGGAGGCGTCTTTTTAGTACTCGAGTACCGTTATGATAGTTTTGAAACTGAAGCACCAGTTGATAAATGAAATGTCACTTCGTACAGACGGTCATTATGACACGATTCCTAGGATCCGAATCGCTTCGCGTCCTGTTGGATTCGAATGGCGACTATTGGGTTTCGCGCTTGGGGAATTTATGTCTTATAAATTGGGAAATTCTGTAATTTGTTCTTCGCACTTCATCGTTCATCTCGAGAAAGCTCTCAGGATATTTCCCTTTCTGTCAATCCGAGTTTTTTCTCACTTCCTTGTAAGTAGAAATCCTTAATTTCTTCACTTCTTCCGCCAAGTTCTTTCTCTCTCCTTTTTTGTGGGCTAAGATGGCAGGTTCTTCTTCTTTTGATAATCTTCGTGTTGCTCCTCCAGCAGCTGAGAACCCTGCTCTGGCTGCTGGAGACGTAGAGTTGGTGGAATGTGAAGAGGTTTTGTCGGTAGAGGAAATTTTACTCCGGCCCAGGAAATATGTGGTGGATTTCATTATTGACGGTGGGGCGGAGCCGGTGGATACCCCATATAGGGGAGGTAGGGATAGCGGATTTAAGGAAACGATGGGGCATTCCTAGCTATGTCCAAATGGTACATGCGCGGAGAGATGACCAGGTTCAAATTGACCGTCTCAGATTTTGTATTTTCTACGCTTACCCCTTCCTCGCGGGGTACACGCTCCCACTTCTCATGATGGTGGTAGGCTTCTGCCGCTATTATAAGGTATGCCCTACCCAACTTTCTTCTTATTTGTATAGTTGTTCCTCATGTTCACCAAGTATGTGGAGCTGGCCGATCGCGAGGTTACTCTGGGACATGTGTTTAGCCTATTCGCTCCCCAAAACACTTGCGGCACTATGATCCATGTGCATCCTCGAGGATCAAAAGGTCTGGTGGTAAAGATGGATGATAGGACTAATCGTCACTTCTTTGAGAATTTTTTCTATGTGCAGTCCGAGCATGTCGTGGCAGACCCAAGTGGATTTCCTGAGGTGTGAAATTTTTCCCGTAAGTATGCGCCCCTGATTAGCGGAGTACTTAGTCACTCTTTCCTCTCGCTTTTCATGTCGTATGTACTGATCTACTTTTTGCCTTGCAAACGAGAAGTTTCCCCCACCGCGTTTGGAGGGGATTCGAGAATGGATCGAGGCCGTTCTTCCCTATACAGTGGGGGTTCGCACTTGGTCGAACTTTCACAAGAGATTTGGGCGGAGACTCCTTGCAGATGAGATAGCGCTTTTATTTACTATCTGTTTCTTTCTGTTTTGGTCTTACCTCTTGAATGTCATTTGTTGTTGCCAGGGGGAGTACCTTAGTGAGGTACCTCCTGCTCGTAGGCCGGCCGCAACTGCCCGTCTTAGTGAGGTACCTCCTGCTCGTCCTTTGTCGAGGGTGGCATCGGTTGAATCTATGATTTTAGTCACTCCATCGGCCTCTCAGAGGGAGAACCCTCCTAGTGCTATTCGTCCTGTGAATGGATCATCGTCGGCATAGAAAGAGGAGGCATTTTCGAAGAGAATGAGGGTGGTGTTCGAGATGGCTCTTCCGATTGTGATTAACTTGGATGAATCTCCTCCAATAGGACCGGTGGATGGTGGGGCTACGACCCTACTACCAGAGGCAGAGAAATCTGTTAAAGTCGGCACCGATACTCAATGCCCAGAAGGTTCTGCTGATACAAGGACTCAGCCCAGAGTTTCCGTCGCTGATAATGGTCGACGTTCTTTTGGAGAAGAGGACCATACCTTGGCAATGTTGCTATTGTTTTGAATGTTCCTTCTTCATCTGTACCAGGCTGCGTTCCCCCTCATCGGCCGAAAGGGGGAAGAGTGTGATGGTCGATGAGTATGAGTCTGAATCTGACTTGGACCCCGACGATGTAAGAATGTTCGAGGAGGGGCTCACCTATTCGGTGGTCCATGTGGGTGGATCAGCACGCCTCATGGAAATCCCTTCCGACGTGAACCTCTTGGCTGTGGGGGACAGTTTGGTGCCGCAGCTTAGCATGCTATGCTCGGAAGATGAAAACGAGTCCTTGCAGCGTATCCCTGATACCAAATTGAGGGACGAGATAGCCATCATGGGTCTGAGGGTAAGTTACTTTCGTCTCTTATGTAAGCCTCCTCCTTTTATGCGGAGAAATGTTAGTTTAATTGCTTTCTCATTTTGTCAGACGTATCTGGTGGAGGTAGATAACATCCGTAGGGCCAACATCTGGTCAAGGATCTTTTTGCAGATGCTGGAAAAGCATCGTCGCTATCACAATAGATGTCATGAGTTGCACAAGCGGTTGAGGGCAGATCCTCGCAACCGAGCTCTGGGCGAGGAGTTGGAGAAAAGAGATCAGGAGCTTCTGCAGACGCTCCGCAGCAAGAGCGAACTCGAACAACAACTCCGCCTCAAAGAAAAAGAGCTTGAAGTGTGTAACGCGGTCGCTGCAGAATGCGAATACATGCAGAGCAAGTTCGGAGAGATGTAGTTGGAGATGGAGCATAGCAGGGCGAGAGTCGCGCTGAATGGAGAGGGAAGTTGATTGCACTTGAGAGTAAGGTTGACTATTTAGAGCGCATGGAGAGGGCCTGGTCAGAGGCTTCGGTAAGGGCAACAGCCTTAGTGAAGGCCATTCGCGTGCGTGAGTCCCAGCAAGAATCGGAGAGGGCTACTGCGACCCTCAGGGAAGCAAGGCTCGAGGAGCGGATTAGAACTATTGATCGGAAGACCTCAGTTCTGGCATATCAAGTCACAGACTTTGGCAGAGAATTAGCGGCCGAGGGCTCAAGCTGGGCCCTCTCGTATTGTCGTTACGCGTCAGACTCATGAGCTTTGGGTCTACGCTGAAGCCCAACACGATATTTCAAGAACATGTGGGAAGCAGGCACCGTGTCTGAGGCTTCCTATGAAGAGGCGCATGAGAAGGCCCGCGAGGCTCGTGTCAACTGCGGATATGATGTGGCAACGCCCGAAGCTGATGGGGGTGCAGGCGGCGAAACCTTACTCTGTTTAACTGTAGATGCATCATGGTCAAAATTAGCCGAGTCAGTTATGTTGTCCGCATAATAACTCATTAGGATAGCCTAAACCAAAAGTCCATCGGGTTTCCTCGAAACCCAAGCGGACATTCACGTTATGTGCATTGATTTGGTGAACTAAATACCTTTTGCTAATTATTGATTTAAATAGTCGAGTTCGGTGGGGTTAAGGTCCTAACACTCTATTTTGTATGAAATGAGGCACGAGGTCCCCGGATTCGGTATGGTATCAAACATTCATCCAAAGTTACTAAGCTGGTGGGAGGATCTGTATTGTAGTGATCGGGTTCCTGTCCGCAAGCACTTAGGAAATCTTCCTTCACTCCTGGAAGTTAGGCCAGATAACAATATTGTGGAAGCTACTACTATGTTTTGGGATAGTGAAAGGTCTGTCTTCCGCTTTTGGGGTATTGAAATAACTCCATTTTTGGAAGAAATTGGGGTCTAGCCGGAATTCCTTGGGATAGCCCGGGTCTGCTTATGACAGATTACCGCAAAGGTAGAGGGTTCCTGAAAATGATGGGGCTCAAGAAGAATCCTAATCTGACCAGTCTGAAGGACTCCTACATAGCCTTCGACTTCATGTATGAAAGGTTCGGACATAGCAAATTCTACTGCACTCACATGAACGAGTTTTCCCTCAGCTCTTTGGGGCACATACATAGGAGAGCCTTTTTATTCATGTTCTGTTTCCTGGGCATGATAGTCTTTCCAATGAAGAATGATAGAATCCATACGAGACTAGCCATGGTAACCAAAGCCATAATGGAGGGTATCGACGGGCAGACATTCAGCATAGCACCCATGATCCTCGCCGAACTGTACCGAGCCTAAGAGAAATGTCAACAAGGGGCACCACACTTTAAAGGGTGCAATTTTCTACTACAACTCTGGCTCTTTCAACATCTTCAGAAGGGAGATTATAGACAGGAGATCGTATGTCGAGACTGGGATGACCATATCGCTTTCCATCATCCAAAGCGAATGCACTTCATGCCGGATATGTTCGCTTGCCTGTAAGACGCCAGTAGATGGATAGAACTATTAGAGAATCTGAAAGAAGAATAGGTACAGTGGATGTACGAGTGGTTTCCAATTGGGAGTTAATCATTCGGTCTAGGGATGCGCCATTCCTTGTACTCATCGGCTTAAGAGAAACTTACCCTTATGTCCCTCTCCGAGTCATTAGGCAAGCAGGAAGAAAGCAGATCATACCAAGGGTAGAAAAGATGAATCATTACAGGGCCGACTTCCAAGATGACGATAGCCCACACAGGTGTCGGGCTCAGCATATGTGGTATTCCAAACTCATTTTGGAAAAGGAATCCATGGAACCAGACAGGTATCAGGCGGGGCATGCGCCGCTTTATCCGGGATGACTAGAAGACGATCATATTGGCTTGGGAAAAACAGGTTTCGTCTCTGGTCACAGTGTTATTGATGAGAAGACTATACCAAAAGTCAAGTACAATCACCTACGCAAACGGATGCGAGAGTGTGAAATAAACATCGGGAAATACTGGAGGCCCAAGAAAAGATAATCAATGAGTGGAAGGACATGGCTGTCCCCGCAAATAACCGTTTAGGGTACTTGGAACGAGGTCTAGTGGAGCTGGAAGGGAAGTTTCTGAAAAGGATCAACGACTGTCAGGAAGCCGAAGGTAATGAAGGTGGGCACTTAGCTCGGACTTACTCGTTGCTGGGACTGCGCGAGTTGATGAAACTATACGAGGGAGGCAAAGATACCGAATCTGGGGAGGGTCCTTCTGGGACCAAATAGTTAGGGTTTTTACCACTGTCTTGATGTAATGAGGCCACTGGACATTGGCGAAAATTTCTCTTTATTTCAGTTTGTTTTGACTCTTTCTATTTTCTATCGATATAATGAGGCACTTGGTGTTATAAGTTCTCCATATCATATCTGTCGCTAGGCCTACCTCAGGGAAAACGAGGCACCCCAAATAGGAAACGACTTATATTCTTGCAACAACGTGTTTAAATACCGCAATGTTTTCTTTCTCACAGTCCGCACTGACTCTTTACCTTTTTTGTTTTTCTTTTATTTTTATTCCCCTCTCCAAAGGTTAGTTCGTGAATTCTGGCACCATCAGCATACTCCACAAAATCTAAGGGTCCTCCTCCGACTCCCCCCAGAAACAGGAACAAAGGAAAGATGGGAGATAATGAAGTAAGAAAGGAAATTGAAGGAACTTCCCAAGCTACCCCGATGACCAAAGAAACAGCTGCTCATTTGGAGCAAACTTTGCTAAGGTTTCGAGAGGGGCTAGACCAGGTCCGGAGTTTGGCAAGTTTTTCCATCTCCCTTGTTGGTGCAGACGTCAACAATCAGGTCCCTGCACCTCCGCAGAAGACCCCAACCCAAGCTCGCAACAATGCTCCACCGCTCATCCCTGAGCCCCAAAATGCTCCAAACCACCAAGACACCCTTATCTTTGTGGATACTGTGCCGTACTATACACAACCCATATCAGATATGTCAGAATCAGATTCACTCATTCAGAAAATAGCTGCTGAACTCAAGAAACTCACTAGCAGAATTGAAGGCGTGGAAGGTAATAAGGGTGTAGAGGGTCTAAATCATGAAGACCTTTGTGTTGAGCCTGATGTCGAACTCCCAGAGGGGTACAAACCTCCTAAGTTCGAAATGTTTGACGGTACGGGGATCCCAGGGTTCACCTCAGGATATATTGTGACAAGTTAGTGGGAGTTGGTAGAGATGAAATGATCCGCATGAAACTGTTCATGAGGAGCCTCAAAGGTGATGCTTTATCTTGGTATATCAACCAGGATGTGAAGAAGTGGACAAGCTGGGTGAACATGGCATCCGATTTTATGGATCATTTCAGATTCAACACTGAGAATGCTCGAGACGTATTCTATATCCAGAATTTGAAGAAGAAGCCTAATGAAACCTTTTGCGAGTATGCTACTCGTTGGAGGTCAAAAGCTGCCAAGGTTAGACCGGCTTTGGAAGAAGAACAAATGAACAAGTTTTTCATCCGTGCTCAGGATCCGCAATACTACGAGAGATTGATGCTGATGGAGGGGCAGAAGTTCTGTGATATCATCAAACTGGGAGAAAGGATCAAAGAGGGGATAAAAAATGGTATGGTTACTAACCTTACTGCAAGCCACCAACAAAGCCTTACAATCTGGTGGTACGTCGAAGAAAAAGGACATAAACTCCGTAATGGCTGCGCAGAGAAACCACTCTCCCATGAAATATCAACCCTACCCTCCTACTCCAATCACATACCAACCCTCTCTAAATTACCTGGCACCCTCACCTACCTATCAAAATCCACCACCCGTCTACCAAACATCTCCATCACCAACATATCAACCCACCTCGCCAGGATATTCCTAATCCGCACCCGTAGACCAAGCTTACAACTCCCAACCTCCTCACTATCCATCACCACCTACCCAGTAAAACGTCCCACCACCAAGACCAAACTTTGACCGCAAACCTCCCAGACAATACACTGCTATTGCCGAACCCATTGACCAACTGTATGAGAAGCTCAGAGCTGCTTGATATGTTACACCCATCCCAGCCATAACCCCATAAAACCCTTCCCAATGGATCAAACAAATAAAACCTGTGCATACCATCCGGGGATGAAGGGCCATACCATCGACGAGTGTCGCTCGTTGAGAGATAAAATTCAGACCTTAATTGACAACAAGGTCATTGTAGCGAAGGAGCCTGATCCCAATGTTCGCAACAACCCGCTATTGGACCATAAGGGTGGAGGCACCCACATGATTGAGATTGAGGGCGACTGGGATCCCAAAGGATCAATTAGTTTAATAGCTGAAGGAGATGAGACCAAGAAGCCGGAGGTCACTCTTAATCCTATTTTTGTGAAAATCCAGCCATCTGAAAGGCAACGTGGTGAATATATCTGTACCATTTGAGTTCGAGGCACCTCCTGCAAAAGTGCCAAAACCAATTGAGGTGGAGTTTGGGACTCGAAAGGCGCCCACACCGATTGAAGTTGCTATGCTGCCTACAAGGGTGCCCCTTTCGGTCACCATGTCAGACATAACCCCATTTCAGTCAAATGTCATACCTTGGGACTACACAGCCGAGGCAAGAAGGAAGGGAAAAACACGCATGGGCGAAGCAATTTCCGCGCAAGGTATGACTAGAACAAGCAGGGTGTACACACCAGAGCACCTAGCTGAGTCTAGCAAGCAGGCCTCTGGACGTTCCATTGAAACTGGACCTGATGATCTCTAGAGGAAGATATAGGATAGAGAATATCCAATTTTTGAACAACTAAACAAGACCCCGACACAGAATTCCATCTTGGCATTGCTGCAGAGTTCCGAGGCGCATAAAAACGCCTTGATGAAGATACTGAGCGAGGCTTATGTCCCGAGCAACATAACAGGAGGAGAGATGGCGAACATGATAGGGCAGATATTGGAAAGTCACAAAATCACTTTCCACGAAGATGAACTGCCACCAGAAGGGCTTGGCCATAACAAAGCACTACACATCACTGTGCAATGTGAAGATCTTTTCATCCCCAGGATCTTAATCGACGGAGGTTCTAGCCTCAACATTTGTCCAATGATCACCCTCAAAAAGTTGGGCAAAGGATTGAATGAGATAAAAGATGGGGCTATTAACGTTAAGTCTTTTGATGGTTCTCATAGGTCCACCCTCGGGGAGATTAGCCTATGTTTGCAAATGGGGCCTACCTGGTTTGATGTTGATTTCCAAGTCATCGACATACCAACATCTTACAACTTACTGCTGGGACGACCCTGGATCCACGCCGCTGGGGTTGTGGCATCAACCTTGCATCAGGACGTGAAGTTCGAATGGAACCATCAGGAAGTGATCATCCATGGCGACGGTAGCAACCCCATATACAGTCACCAGACCATTTTGATGATCGGAGGCAGAAGAAGAATAGGCGGAGAAACATATAATCATATTGAGCGAGTCAATGTAGTGGACAAGGACAAATGGTGGAGTAACAAGGCATTCTGAATTGGAGTGGGTATGAACTAGGGAAAGGACTTGATAAGAATCTTCAGGACATCACCAAACCTATCCAGTTGAAGAAGCATGGTAATACCTTCGGGCTAGGGTACAAGTACATTTGGCAGGAATTCAAAAACTGGTCACCACCATGGCGCGGCCCATATGACCCATTGGAATACCCCATACCTCAGTTGGAGCATACATTTCAGGCAGTCAACACTCTCTACGGGTCAGAAGAAGATGAGGCTCTTGCGGCAATGAAGAACCTATTCCTGGAGGAGGACATGGAATGTTGTGTGACTTTTGGAGAGGAGGGGAGGAAGGCCCTTCCATTCAGGCTGTGAACAGAGGGGATCACCTCACCAATTGGTCAATCAAGACCACAATCGCCCGAAAACTTTGCGGTAGCAAGGCTGAACAAGCATCATGCATCTTTGTTTTAGTTGTTTTCTTTACTTCCTGCATTGTCTTTACTTTCCAAAAGAGCTCTCATGTTTTGAACATTTATGAATTTAATCAAGAGCATTTTTCAGTTTATCAAATACCTCGCTATTCATTACTTTCCTTTGCTATTTACTTTATTTCCACAAACTATTACTATTACGTATCTTGATGATGAACCAAACAACTATAATTTGCAGCGAGGCTGTGCAACAAACGAACATAGATTCAGAGGAAGATGATATACCAGAAGAGGTTGTCAGAGAGGTCGATAATTTTGAGAATAGACCTATGTCCTACTTGGATGAAACTGAGGTCGTCAATTTGGGAGATACAGAGAATGTCAAAGAAACGCGCATCAGTGTGCACTTATCACAGACGGAAAAAGAGGAATATACAGAGTTTTTAGAAGAATATGAGGATATATTTGCTTGGTCTTATCATGATATGACTGGTCTCAGCACATCCATCATCGCTCACAAATTACCGACAGATCCTGCATGTCCGCCGGTAAAATAGAAGCTTAGAAAATTCAAGCCAGATATGAGTTTAAAAATCAAAGAAGAGGTCACCAAGCAGGTCAAAGCCAGATTTCTTCAAGTGGTAGAGTACCCAACCTGGTTAGCTAACATCGTTCAAGTACCGAAGAAGGATGAAAAAGTCAGAGTCTATCGAGACTACCAGGATCTCAACCGGGCCAGTCCCAAAGACGATTTCCCCTTGCCAAACATACACATTCTGATCGACAACTGCGCCAAGCATGAGTTGCAGTCATTCATCGATCGCTTTGCAGGGTACCATCAGATATGGATGTATGAAGAAGATGCAGAAAAAACGGCGTTTATCACGCCATGGGAATGTATTGCTACAGAATGATGCCATTTGGGTTGAAGAATGATGGGGCTACTTACATGAGGTCCATGACTACCCTCTTTCACGACATGATACATAAGGAAATTGAGGTATATGTGGACGACGTCATCATCAAGTCCAGGAAGGCTGCAGATCACATGAAGGACCGACGAAAGTTTTTCAACAGACTAAGGAGGTATAACTTGAAACTGAATCTCGCCAAGTGTGCATTTGGGGTCCTCGCGAGAAAGTTATTGGATTTCATCGTGAGCCACCGAGGAATAGAGTTGGATCCGTCAAAAGTCAAATCTGTTCAAGAGTTTCCACCGCCGAAGAACAAGAAAGAGGTAATGAGTTCCTGGGGAGACTCAACTATATCATCCGGTTCATAGCTCAGTCTAGCATCATCTGCGAACCTATATTCAAGATGCTGAAGAAAGATGCCGCTACCAAATGGACCGATGAATGTCAAAAGGCTTTTGACAGGATCAAGGAATACTTGTCTACGCCTCCAGTCCTGGTTCCGCCTGAGCCTGGGAGGCCTTTGTTGCTCTATCTCATAGTGTTACATGGAGCATTTGGTTGTGTCTTGGGAAAACATGATGAGACAGGGAGAAAGGAGCAAGCTATTTACTACCTCAGCAAGAAATTTACCACGTACAAGGCTCGGTATTCCTTACTAGAATGCACCTGTTGTGCTTTGACTTGGGTAGCTTAGAAATTGAGACATTATTTCTGTACTTACACTACCTACCTTATATCAAGAATGGATCCACTAAAATATATTTTTCAGAAGCCTATGCCCACTGGCAAGCTCGCCAATTGGCAAATTTTGTTGAGTGAATTCGACATTGTCTATGTCACCCGTAAGGCAGTTAAAGGTCAGGCTTTGGTAGATCTTCTCGCAAAAAATCCTGTAGAGGGGGAGTATGAACCATTAAAGACGTATTTTCCCGATGAGGAAGTAGCTTTGACAGGAGAAGACATTGCAAAATCCTATGATTATTGGAGGGTGTTTTTCGACGGAGTCACAAATTTCAAAGGAGTTGGTATCGGAGCAGTCCTGGTATCAGAAACCGGTCAACATTACCTGGTATCCACCAAGTTCAGGTTCCCGTGTACCAATAATATGGCCGAGTGCGAAGCTTGCATGTTGTGGCTTAAACTGGACATTGACATGAACATTCAGGAGCTGCTAGTGATCGGAGATTCAGACCTGCTCATATATAAGGTTCGACAAGAATGGGAAACAAAGAATTCCAAGATACTCCCTTGTCGGCACCACATACAGGAATTGAGAAAGAGGTTCAGAAAAACGGAGTTTCAGCACGTTCCAAGAATACAGAATGAGTTCGCAGATGCGCTTGCCACTTTATCATCCATGATTCCGCATCCAGATACAAACTTCATCGACCCTCTCTAGGTCAAGACTCATGATCAACCGGCATAGTGTACACATGTTGAGGAAGA
Source organism: Nicotiana benthamiana (assembly GCA_034376525.1). Classification (NCBI taxonomy): domain Eukaryota; kingdom Viridiplantae; phylum Streptophyta; class Magnoliopsida; order Solanales; family Solanaceae; genus Nicotiana; species Nicotiana benthamiana. The sequence goes on from CM067336.1 coordinate 16,263,304, forward strand.
AGCTGACGGAAAACCATGGTTCCACGACATCAAAGAGTATCTGACAACAGGAAAATATCCAGAGCTTGCTAATGCTACTCAGAAGCGCATGCTTCGAAGGTTGTCCAACAATTTCTTTCATACCGGAGCAATCCTGTATACGAGAACCCCCGATTTGGGACTATTGAGGTGTGTCGACGCGACAGAAGAAACCAAGCTATTGGAAGAAGTGCACTCAGGGACTTGTGTGCCGCACATGAACGATTTTGTTCTAGCAAAGAAGATAATCCGAGCAGGATATTTCTGGATGACTATGGAGACGGACTGCATTCCGTACGTCTGAAAGTGTCACCGCTGTCAGGACATGCGGATATGATAAAGGTACCTCCAAACGAGCTCACTGCAACGAGCTAACCGTGGCCATTCGCGGACCAATTGAGCCTGCCGAATCAAACGGACAAGTTCATTTTAGTGGAAATCGATTACTTCTCTAAATGGGTTGAAGCAACCTCATACAAAGCAGTAACCAAGAAATTCATGGCAGACTTTGTCCGAGATTGTATTGTCCGTCGGTTCGGGATTCCAGAATCAATCATCACTGACAATGGTTCCAATCTCAACAGTGACTTGATGAGAGCAATGTGCGAAACTTTCAGGATCAGACATAGAAATTCTACAGCTTATAGACCTTAGATGAATGGAGCCGTGGAAGAAGCCAACAAGAACATCACGAAAATATTAAGGAAAATGATCAAAAGGCACAAGCCGTGGCATGAGAATTTGTCATTTGCATTATTGGGTTATCGTACTACGGTTCGCACATCAACAGGGGCAACTCCCTACATGCTAGTTTACGGTACAGAAGCGGTCATTCCCGCTGAGGTAGAAATTCCATTGTTGAGAATCATACAAGAAGCTGAGCTAGATGACGCAGGATGGGTAAACGGTCGCTACGAGCACTTAGCCCTTATAGATGGAAAGAGAATGGATGCGGTTTGCCACAATCAGTTGTATTAAAACAGAATGTCCAGAGCCTTCAACAAGAGAGTTCAACCAAGGAAGTTTACACCAGGACAGCTCGTGTTAAGGAAGATATTCCCACATTAAGATGAAGCCAAAAGGAAATTCTCTCCCAACTGGCAGGGTCCATACATGGTTCATCAGGTTCTAACTGGAGGAGCCCTTATTCTTGCAGAAAATGGACGGAGAAGTTTGGCCAAAACTGATCAACTCAGATGCAGTGAAAGGATACTACATTTAATCAGTATGCTTTTTCTTTACGGTGTATTTTGAACTACGCATGACCTGATTCTCGTTTAAGAGGGGATACGTAGTCATCCCTATGGGTTCGGTCACATCTTTAATAAAATTCCATTTCCCCCACACTTGGAACTGGGGCAGAATTTTAAGTAGGACCCTCAAAATTCCGAAGTTAGTTTGTGAGTTTCTGCATCAGCATCAACCCAGTAAACTGGGGCAGAATTTTGAGGTGGACCCTCAAAATTCTGAGGTTGATCCATTTTCAGTCATTCACCACCGCCGTCAATTGCGCCAGCCTAGTAAACTGTGGCAGAATTTTGAGGAGGGCACTCAAAATTTCGAAGCTGGAAAGGTTATCATTCCTTGAACCACGTTGCAGTTGTGGTTCATCATAAAACAAAACTATTTTTTCTTTACTTATATATATACATTTGCACCATGATTGCAAAAATTTGCATAAAATCATTTGGATCACTATCTTTCAGCAATGCTACCCCAAATGGTACAAGACACCACGAGTCGAGGGATGCAAACTAACCTTCCCCCTTTACAGAACTCACGATTTTTCTTTTGATGCATGAATTCAGAATACAAATAGGCGATCCATGTGCTTTACAAAACTGAAGTTCCCAAAACCACTACTTACCTTACAAAGGTCTACCATCTACACATTCCTAGCAGTCATGATATCACAATCATCTACCAGCTAAGAAAATCACAATCATCCTCTCCTTTATATTTCTGCATTTTGCATAAGGCTATTCTCTGCCATTCGAGGTTAAGCTCTACCCCCGTCCTGCATAAGGCTATCTTCTGCCTTTCGAGACTAAGCTCTGTCTCTTGCATTTTGCATAAGGCTATTCTCTACCTTCCGAGGTTAAGCTCTACCCCCATCCTGCATAAGGCTATCTTCTACCTTCCGAGGTTAAGCTCTACCTCCATCCTGCATAAGGCTATTCTATGCCTTCCGAGGTTAAGCTCTATCTCCATCCTGCATAAGGATATCTTCTGCCTTTCGAGACTAAGCTATATCTATCTTGCATTTTGCATAAGGCTATTCTCCGCCTTCCGAGGTTAAGCCCTACCTCCATCCTGCATAAGGCTATCTTCTGCCTTTCGAGACTTAGCTCTGTCTCCATCTTGCATTTTGCATAAGGCTATCTTCTGCCTTTCGAGACTAAGCCCTGTCTCCATCTGCATTTTGCATAAGGCTAATCTCTGCCTTCCGAGATTAAGCTCTACCTCCATCCTGCATAAGGCTATCTTCTGCCTTTTGAGACTAAGCCCTGTCTCCATCTGCATTTTCCATAAGGCTATTCTCATCCTTCTGAGGTTATGCTCTACCTCCATCCTGCATAAGGCTATTCTCTGCCTTCTGAGGTTAAGCTCTACCCCCATCCTGCATAAGGCTATCTTCTGCCTTCCGAGGATAAGCTCTACCTCATCCTGCATAAGGCTATTCTCTGCCTTGCGAGGTTAAGCTCTATCTCCATCCTGCATAAGTATATCTTCTGCCGTTCGAGACTAAGCTATGTCTCCATCTTGCATTTTGCATAAGGCTATTCTCTGCCTTCCGAGGTTAAGCTCTACCTCCATCCTGCATAAGGCTATCTTGTGCATTTCGAGACTAAGCTCTGTCTCTATCTTGCATTTTGCATAAGGCTATCTTCTGCCTTTCGAGACTAACCCCTGTCTCCATTTGCATTTTGCATAAGGCTAATCTCTGCCTTCCGAGATTAAGCTCTACCTCCATCCTGCATAAGGCTATCTTATGCCTTTCGAGACTAAGCCCTGTTTCCATTTGCATTTTCCATAAGGCTATTCTCTGCCTCCCGAGGTTAAGCTCTATCTCCATCCTACATAAGGCTATTCTCTGCCTCCCGAGGTTAAGCTCTACCTCAATCGTGCATAAGGCTATTCTCTGCCTTTCGAGACTAAACTCTATCTCCATCCTGCATTGCATAAAGCTATTCTCTACCTTCCGAGGTTAAGATCTACCTCCTTTATTTTGCATTTGGCTGAAAAATCGCCATCCTGTCTCATCTGGCTGAAATATCGCCCCCGCATTTAAATTCTTGCTTTGGCTGAAACATCGCCACTCTTGCATTCATTTGGCTGAAATATTGCCACCTTCTCATGGCTGAAATATCGACAACTTATTCAAAGGCGTCATAGTTCAGAGGCACCATCCGCATAGCCCGAGAACACCTTTCATGGCCTGCAAATTTTACTTTACGCTCTTCATAGACCAGGACGTCATAGTCTCAGGACACCATCCTAATCGTCCGAAGACAACATTCATGGTCCAATGGGAACTTGCATCACATCTAAATTATGCAATACATGCGCACATCGTTCATTTTCATGTACACCGGCTGGCACGACTGTCTCAGTAGGAGCGATCCCGCTCTAGTTCTCCACGGCTCTTCCGATCTCCGAACCCTTGCCAAATCTCAAACCCCGTTGCGTCCGCCTCTTCCAAAATTTTCATTAGTATATTCTGCCAATGGTTCCTGAACTACATATGGCCTGATTCCCGTAAAACCAGGGATATGTAGGCAGCTCAGAAGCCCGAGCGCGGTCTAAATTCTCCTACAGTCGTCACTTCCGGTCAAAATTGGCCATCTTGTCTTTACCCGACAACTCTTTCATCCACCTCGGGTAAAGAGGGGCAGCTGTTGATATCCAATTTTTTCCTATGTATTTTTGTACCCAAAATAGTTTTAAAATAGCATGTAGATGCATATACAAGCATCCACAAAAGGTTTGGTATTTTTCTATATTTTTTAAAGGATTTTAATATTAATTTATGACCTATTTTATACTATAAAATCTAATATTTAGACTCAAATCATGTTATTTTGATAAGTAATTTATTTTATTCTCTCATTTACATAGGAATATAATTTATGTATTTTTACAGAATCTTTACAAAGCCATTAGGTATTTCTAGATTAAAATTGCATTATATTGCAATTTTAGCCTATATTTCGATTTAATAAGTATTTCAAGTACAAAATTATTCCTAATACTTTTAGTAATACCTAGATATATTTTAACTCAGTTATTTTTATTGGATTTTTATAAGGCTATTTACTATTTTTAAAATTTGAAATGGGAAAAATGGCTATTTAAATTATAGCCCTTTTATTCCTTCAATTCTAGCCCAATTGAAGCCCAAATCAACCCAACCCCCCAATCGCCTGACCGAATTCAAATTTACGACCCAAACCCACCTAAAACCAACTTGCCCAATTCCTCTTTTAATGATGGCCGTTGATCACACAGATGAATGGCCCACATTTCACATACCAAAATTAAATCCCAAATAACCCCTAACCCAAATCAGTTTACTAAACCAGCCGCCTTTGAATCCCAAATGCTCTCTAGCCCCCCCTGAACCCTAATCGTGTTCGGCTCTATTTCACCGGCGTTCATGGCCATTCAAGCCCTCAAATGCCTATATCCGTCACTCCTCACCTCTCCTGGTCCCTGACTTCGAAGATCGGAACCCCAAATCAAAGTTGATCGGACAAGAGTTCCTCCGATGTGATTACTGCAGCCGTGTCCGGCCGTTTCCAGCAAGCATGAGGCTATGAGTTCTTTGCCAACTCCGACGAGTCCATTCCAGGCTTTTCTCGATCCTTCGAGACCTTTCTCTGCCTATTTTTTGAGGTTCTTTTCCATTTTCTCTGTTTTTGTCTTACGATTCTCTCTGAATCCTAGTCATTCTCTAAAGATTTTAAAGTACTTTTTCACTTTTTCTTCGCCATTTTGTTTTTAAGCTGATGTCTTCTTAAAAACCTAGGGTTTCTATGACCTCCCTGATTTCCCTGATTTCTTTGCTCTATTTGCCTTAATGTGTGTTCTCTTTTAGTACTTACTTTGATGCTGAGTATTTTCTACCATGGCTCTAAGGCGTTTTGTTTTATTGATTATTTTCTAAGGTTTCGAGTTAATGTGTTCTATGCTTTCCTTTTATGCTGTTCTGCTTTTGCTAATCTTCATCTATGATATTTCTTATGCTCTGTGTACAACGGAAATCCAAGTTTTAAGGGTATTTTCCACTTTCTCTCTGTGAAACCCTTGCCGCCTCTAATTCTCGCTTGTGTGTTTCTGCTACATGTTATTCTACTACTTCCAGCTTTTGTATGTTCAAAACTATGCATCTTTTTATATTGTCACATTTCCCCTTTTCTGAGCAACCCTAATTTGGGAAAATTGATTTTATGCTGTTTAATTGATTCTCTAACTGAGAGCTGTTTTCTGACTAAGCTCAAATAAGCTAGTATCCAATCCCTTAATTTTCTAGGTAATGAACCTGCCTTATGTGTTTACCCGTGTGTTTTTCAAAACATCTTACATGTATGTGCCCTATATTCTGTGATTGGTACTTGATTTTCTTTCCAAAAATAAATTAAGTTTATTTACCTCAAACAAGTTCCTTAATTAAAGGAAACCTTCTCCTTAATTGTTTGTGATTGATACTGATTGATATTTTCTTGCCTTATTGCTGCATCTTTTCAAACCATAAAAGTCTCTCACCTTTTTCTCACTCAAACACACTGATACACAATTACTCTCTAGTTTCACTCACTGAAAACTCTATTCTCTTCTATATTCTTCTCTATTACTTGTTTTCTTGCTAACAGTTAGACCGCTGAAAGTCATGGCTAACTATAAGGATCCATACTTGCTTTGTTATTCAAGTTTGCAACTGGTAGACTCCTAATTTCTCATTATCAACCTCCAAACTATTTGTTTACTTAAGCCGTTCCCTTTGCCTGTTTATGATCAGTTGAGTTATAACATGCTTAATCCTTTTCCCTTTCCCCTAGTCTGTTTATGTTAAGTAGTTTAATATGTTTAACCCCCTTTCCCTTCCCCCTGGTCCGTTTATGTTAAGCATTTCAATTTAAGTTCAGCATGTTTAATCCCTTTCCCTTTTTCCCTTGTCTGTGTATTGATCAAGCTTTAATTTCCTGTACACCCCTTTTCCCTAAATCTCTTTAATTTAATCTTGTTCTTTCAAGTATGCTTATGTAATTCCCCCTTCCCTTGATCCCTGTTTGCATATGAGTATGTTTTGGATTAGGTAGGCACCTCATTGCCACTCCTAGTTCAGAACTAAGGATGTTATCAGCCTATACTCAAAATAATCCCAATCCCCATCCCCTATATTATGTGTTTGAGCCTTGACAAAGGCCTATTGGTTTCCTAATCACCATACAGGCCTTAGTCTGACTTGTTTGCAAGTCTGATCTTGATTGTTGAACCATGCAAGAGGTTAGGGGTATGCCAATCTCACTTCATGGCTAGGTATGACCATCTCTCGTACTGCTTTCCTGTAATTCCTCATTTTTACACCTATTCTTAGTTCTTCAAGTCCTACCCTCCTTTTGGTAAGCCATGCTTAAGGACGCTGGAGTCTCCTCTGAACTTGGATGTCTTAGGGATGGTAATGCCACACTTGCACTATTCTAATTGCTTAGAGTGTAAGCATTGCCTGGGTTTCCTTGAAAGCCTTGGAACTTTGTAACACTCTAAAGAGAAAGCCTCGAATTTGGGAGCTCCGATTTGGTAAAAGGCATCTGTTGGACATTAAAGCTACTTTGAGTTTCTTCGGGCCTGTTGTAATTGTTGATGTATTCGGCTTTATTTCCTTAATGTTTTTGTCCACTTTTGTAATAACTTGTTATAAAAGAACTTAGGGAATAGTGAAGGGGAATATGGGAGGTGTTTACGTTCTTGCATCAATTATAAATCATCTTTACATTACTGCATCTATCAATGATAGAAACCATGTCTATAGATCTCACATTACTGCATCTCATATAGATACCATGTCTATAGGTTTACTTTATCACAATCTCATATAGATACCATGTCTATTGGTTTAATTTATCGCAATCTCATATAAATACCATGTCTATAAGGCTTCACATTACTGTATCTATCAATGATTGAAACCATGTCTATAGGGCTTACATTACCGCATCTCATATAGACACCACACCTATAAGCTTTCAACATTTCATCTCGTATAGAAATCATGCCAATAGGATATTAATGTTGCATCTCGCTTAGAAAACATGCCTATATGAATTGTATAAAACGCTAGGCAAACAGTAGGTCGTCTAAAACGTATAAAAAGCAATAACAAAAAATTATTATCACGCCTGTAAGGTTCAAACTCTCTTAATGGGCTCACAACATTCAGTATATTTCGTCCTACATTTTTAAAATCGGGCCCAGGTCTACCCTTTTACATTACTATGCTAAGTCTGCAGTTTTGAATTACTTTGCCTGCCTAAGTTTATACTTTAAGGTTTTTTTGAAAATTTTCTTCTTGCATCCTTTACTCAAGCAGTTCGGCTAAATTGTAAGCCAATTCTGAACTTTTTCTGCGAAACTTTAATTTTCTCTTTAACAGACCGGTGTCTGAAACCAATGCTTTCTCTAAAGACTACTGGTTTTAAATCCTGTCAACTCCTAACAACGGGCCTGGAGGGCACAAAGCAGATTTTCTATCCAACTTCTATGTGTTAAGCTAATCTGTCCGCTCTTCTAACCTCTTTTAAAAGACCAAATCGGTATTTGCAGTCATGCTAAACTAGTTTTTGTTATGTTATGGGGATTATTATGAGCCTTTGACTGTCTTATTTGTATACCCTATATGTGCTATTTGTTTGTTTGTCGGTCTAGTATTTTTACCTTTGAAAACTCCATATATATCCTCTCTCTCTTTCTCCCCTCTTAGGATTAGAAGTCTTAATACCCCGGGACTAATAGGTTGGGACGAGTATTAGTATGCAATAAGTAAACGATACCAACAGGTTTCAATACCTTAACGGGGAGGGAAGGGTAGAATATGGAGATGATGTCCGGTGCGCTAATGCCATAATCGACCCCTCTTTGAGGTGTGTGAGCAGGGTATTGTACCGATCTGATCCATATTATAATCAAACCTAGGACCCCCTTTTCCTTTACTTGCTTTATTTAAATGTTTTTCTAAAGTAATGCTTTCTTTTCAAATCCATTCTCTCTTTTATTTTATTTAACTTATGCCTTTCCCTTTTAAAAATTCCTAAGTTGTCTAAAATGTTTATATAAAAGAATCTTATCTGTCTATTTGCTTCATCTCTTCATAAAGTCACATTAGCACGGCCGGGAACCACACTAGTGGATCTTGAGGGCTGCCTAACACCTTCCCCTCGAGATAATCTCAAGCCCTTACCCGACCTCTGGTTTTCTTTCAAAATACTCCTCTTATCTTTAAAAGTGTACTAATGCACTATAATCATTAGGTGGCGACTCTTCAAAATTCATAACCCGAATCCCAAATGGGAATGAGAGTTGTTTTGCCCATAATATCGTAATACCCGATTTCGCTTTTGAAAAAAGGGGCCTCGACAACCTTAAAATCATCATTTTTCATTTCAAACTTCATAAGCGTCTAATTTTTGATATTTAAGTCTGAAACACATCAAACGACGTCCGATTTTAACCAAATTTCACAAGAAATGCTTAACACTCATTTAAGAGCTGTATCAGGCGTCGGAACAAAAATACGAGCGCGATACCTATGTTTTATAATTCATTCTCTTTTCAATATTTTATATCATTTTCAGGAAAATAATTTCTTTCACAAAAACCATACTCGGGCCTGGGACATCGAATTTCGATTTCGGGAATATGCCCGAGTCCTATATTTTCCTACGGACCCTCCAGGACCGTCACATCACGAGTCCGGATCCGTTTACCCAAAGTGTTGACCGAAGTCAACTATATCAATATTAATATCAAAATTCTTTAATTTTTCCACAGAATTCACATATTTTAACATAGAAATTTTTTAGTTTTGCGCTTGGACTGTGCATGTAAATCGAGGCAACTAAAAGTGAAGTTTTTAAGGCCTCGAAAGCACGAAAAAATGGAGAAATTACGGTGATGACCATTTGGGTCGTCACATGATATATCGAACTTATCGAAATAACAACTTGTCTCGAGTTCGAACAAGGTCGAACCTTTTCGATTGTTGATGGCAAAGGCCTCAGTCTTAAGTGTGTTATTTTGAACTTATCAAAATAACGGCCTGTATTGAGTTCGGAGGAGGTCGAACCTATCGATCTTCAATGGAGAAGGCCTTAAGGGTGTTATTACGAACTTAGCAAAATAACAACCCGTCTTGAGTTCGAACGTGGTCGAACTATTCGATCTGATGGCAAAAACCTTAGCCTTAAGGGTGTTATTTCAAACTTATCAAAATAACAGCCCATCTTGGGTTCAAACAAGGTTGAACCTTTCGATCTTTGATGGCGAAGGATTTATCCTTAAGGGTTTTATTTTTATCTTATCAAAATAACAGCCGTCTTAGGTTTGAACGAGGTCGAACCACTCGATCTTTGATGGCTAAGGCTTTAGCCTTAAGGGTGTTATTCCAAACTTATCATAATAACAGCATGTCTAGAGTTCAAACAGTGTCGAACCTTTCAATCGTTGATGGAGAAGGCCTTGGCCTTAAGGGTGTTATTTTGAACTTATCGAAATAACAGCCTGTCTCGATTTTGAACAAGGTCGAACCTTTCGATCATTGATGGCGAAGGCCTTAGCCTTAAAGGTGTTATTTTGAACTTACCGAAATAACAACACGTCTTGAGTTCAAAAATGAGGTCGAGACTTTCAATCTTTGATGGAAAAGGCCTTAACTTTAGTCCCAGTTCAACAACCATTGCTTGCAGGGATGATTCCATCCCATAAGTGCTAGGCACCAACATTCTGCTCGAACCTACGTTGTGCACATGTCGCAGTTTCTCGCGGGTTTGGCCGTTTCTTCGGAAGCTGTCGTTGATCGCGAATGTCTAAGCTTTTTTGAGATGGCTTTCGATTTTTCATCCTAGATATCCCTATGTCGGTTTTTGACTTTACAAAGAATAGAGGATGTGGTGCCCCAGAACTTTGTCTGCTTTCTTCCAAATGTGGGGGGGGGGGGGGTGGGGAATAGATTGTAGCACCTCTGTACTTGCTCGGGGTGTCCGCATCCACTAGGGCACGGGATTCTTGCCCTTGCTAATATGTTCTATTTTTCTTTCCTTGGCGCATTGTCTTAAAATCCGGTGCGAGTCAGATTCTCTTTTTGGTGTTTCATTAGCCTTGATCCAGGAAGAACTACGTATTTTCACTAGGAAATCCCAACAGACGGCGCCAAATTGTTTGACTCAAAAGAAGTTAAACTCTTTATAAGCAAATCAATCAAACGAGATGAAGGGGTAAATCATAGTCAATCATAATTAATATTGGATCGAGAGACATAATAGCTGCAATCATATATCGGGAAAGTAAAATATTAGAAAGTTTTATTTATGATAGAATTGTACCATGTCTCTCCTTGGAGAAGATCAAGAGGTTACAAACGTTTTTTTAATCTTTTTCCTGTTCTAAGTAGAGCTTCTTTCTTTATCGTAGATCTTGGATCCTCTTTTCAGGAACCCTGTTCCTCCTTTCTGGCTATGTAGCATAGGAGGAGAGGTAAGATAGAGAAAACTCCCCTCTTTAAGCTCTCTTCTACTACCGTTATAGTCGAAAAGTTTCTTGTGCTTGTCGTGACCTATCATGGTCGGGTCGAAGAAGTTTTCCCATCGTAGAGGGACCTTAGCCTCGTTGCCTATGTCGAGTGCCATGAGGATGAGATGAATTCCACTTCATTGACCTCTTTCATGAGACGATAAGGGCGGGATTATAACCACCACGATCGTCTGGTCAGATTTTGACACATACAAAACTGGTAGTATGTATTTTAAAAGTAGATGATCGAAGATATATAACCAATTAGGGAGTAATTAATCAAACTTTAGTTTTGATATTAAACTAAAAAAATTCTTAGTTTTGACGAAAACTTAAAAATAAAAAAGGGAAGAGCTTGATGGGTAATTACATGAGACGGATTTACATAACATACATTTGAGGGGGAATTGAAATTACTCGAAGTTGTGCGAAGTACAATACCCATAAGCACAATTTAATATCAAAGTACATATGTTGATTACACACTAGATTAAGAATATTTTAAGACGAATCGGTTGATTATACAGACAGTACAGCCAAAACACGCAAAATCCATAATAGTGATGACAACAAATATAAAAACCACTTCTAATCCACTTATATGCTTTGAAGTTGTGTCCTCGGATGTTTGACGAGGATCCTTGCCCTGTTCATTACAAGTAGGAATGTCCTGTTGAAGATTATTGGAACTGGAATTAGGAGACTTCAATGCTGTGGGAATAGTGGTAATAGTAATATTTATATTTGTAGTCATATTATTATTTGTGGATATTGTTGATAGGAGTTGTTTTGCGGTGGTGAGGGCGGTGGAAGTGGAAGTTAGTAGTTGAATAACTGCAACTAGTGTTGTTATTCAAGAAGAGAAGAGTGAGCTAAAGCCATTGTTTGTTGCAC